>WHYT01017566.1:862796-934692 GCA_009806455.1 Tetrax tetrax
TTTGCATGATTACTTTGAAAGTAAATGCATTCCCTTGATAATTATTATTTTGATTATGGCTTTTCATTTGGATGGCTTACTCTGAAAAGTCTTAATGCTGCCTAATGTTTTAAATTTATCTCCTTGCTAGTTTCTTGCTGTGTCAAAAGAGAGGCATTGTAACACTTTTGCAATAGTGGTATACTTCCTCTATGCATTTAAAGAGTGATTTTTGGGTAGTAATGCAATAGATGGATGGGTCTGGCAATTCATAACTCAAGCCCAGCCTATTCCCATTTGAAGAGTTCCTACTAAATAAATCTTACAGCTTGTAAATACAAGGCAACTGCGATAACTGTGGTTTACACACTTCTGGGACATCCCAAAACGAATACATACTGGATTGAACTTTGTAATTTATTTAAAAGAGTGATTATATGCAAAGATACCTGAATCACCTGAGTTACAGCATTCATTTAGCTGTTACAGGCACCATTATGCCTTAGATTAATGACACCTGAAATGCCATTATTTTCACCATTTCTAGACCTGATGCTTAGTAAGTGACAGAGAAAAGGTTTTTACATGTGATTGACTATCTCAGTGCTTTCACTTATGTTAAATAGGGAATAAATTTTTGCACACATCAAAGCTGTTCTAAGAGATAGTTATACGTCAGGAAAGTTCTCCTGATCAAGAAGTCTACACTTCTCTAAATAGCCTCTGAGCAGATGTGAAACGTGTAGCTTTACAACAAAAGCCCCACAATGCTACCGGTGGGAAGCTGCAGGTGGGAAAGAGCTAATTTCCAGCCTGATTCCTGATGTACTGACCTGCGTGAGGGCTGATCACCTCCTTCTTGCTCCCAATGCCTACTTTTCCCTCGTCCTTCAGACAATTTCTAATAGCTGCCTGGTGTTCTGCTCATGAGCTGCCCATCCCGTCTGCTTGCAGCACAGACTCAAGCCTGGCGTCACACGCAGCAGTTCAGCGCACACTAACTGCAATGTGGACAGATCACAGCCCGCTGTAGCTGCCTGTATCTAGGTATCCACATGCCCTTGCATGATGTCCTGGGATTGAAAACAGGCAGTATGAGGTGACCACATCTTCTCTACATGATCTCCCGCAGCGTGAACCTCAGTTCAGGCTGGTTACAGTGAGCATGCACACGCAGAGATGCATCTGGGAAGTTCTCCAGGGATCACCGTCAGGCATGGATTAGTCAGCTCTCAGTGCAGACAATTTTAAGTTACTGTCTCAGTACTCCTAATCCATATTGCATACATGTATATATATTCTGTAGTTTATATGTGAAGGGATGCTTCTTTTAATAATAATTTAATAATACACAGAGGACTCTAGTACATCTTTTGGATTTTATATTTTAAGTCTATGATGCTCAGAGACTTTTATTATTGCAATCAAAGAAAATATCAACATTTTTAATTTTATTATGCACATACACACACGTTTGGAGAACTACACGGCAAACTGCACAACTGTAATGTAAACTGCACTTGACTGCTATTGCCTCAGCTATGTTCTCAGCAATATTATCTTCACTGCGGCCACAAGCAACAGCCTGTATCTCTAAGAAGCACTAAACTCCACCATAAACAAGTCTGACATAAATGGACTTCCTTTCTCCCAAATGTAGAATTATCAGAAGCACCACTAACACCACTGACTGTTACATCTGCCACTGTGTGATCTTCTAGGACTAAAAGGAGGGACGTATTGTCCATGCTCTAGTTATGTACCATCTGTTGCAGTGGGACTTGAAGGTCATACACTCCTAAATCTCTTCTCTGTTCCACTGTAGACACAGCTATATCAATTTTGCACACGAGGACTGAAGGAGAGGCTATGTGACACACACACAAGGTCATATGGAAGACAGGGACAGAGTAAGGAACTGTTCTGTGCTTTTCCACATCTCTTGTTAACCACCGGACCATCATTCTGGTATCAATGAATATGGGAACCACAGCACTTGAATCTAGTCATAAATGGTCTTCAGTGTACGCATCTTAAATTTCAACATCATTCTGCACAAGGCGTATTTTTGATATTTGATGAGCTATTCTGCGAACAAAAAAACCCTGCTATCACCATTTACAGCACTGCCTCAAAAACACCTGCTTAATTTGGATTTCCCATTCTCACCAAGCACTTAGTACCACTCATTGAGCTATTTCAGCCAAGTATCTTCTTGACCCATGACAAAGGCTGTTTCTTTGCAAGGTATCAAGCTGTAGTGATGCAGAGATATAAAAATGGCACCAAAATTCTTTTAGAGAATTCTGTAAAACATTGCTAAAATAATTCTTCTGTAAAACACTTGATACAAGATTTTCCAAAAATACGCGTGGTATAAGATAAAGGTTTTACTGGCACTTTTTCAGGATGACCTGCATAATTATTTCAATGTCTGCATTCGTGAGTAAGGCACCCATCTCCCTCCATAGTGATAAAGCCTTTATGCAATGTCACACTATCGCCGGTTTCCTCCTTCTCTCTTCATACAGAAGAAACAGAGAGATGATCAACAGCTGGGAAAGCATCCACTTGAAAAAAAATATGCCTTCAGAGATGTGTAATGGCTAAGAAAAAAAACTTCTCATGAAGCAAATTAATGTTCAGAGCTTGTTCACTGACTGAAACAGCAATTCCTTAATATCTAACATTTAGAACTGCTCAGCAGCCGGAACAGCAAGTAATTATAAAACTTCTCTAAAGTACACAGCACGTAGTGATTACAAATTAAGCTTCAGCAAGGTAGGGCTTCTAAAGAACTGCTCTGGGGTGGATATATGAGTCTAATTTGATTGGATTGAGAGCTCCCCTAGCCCAGTTCATTCCTTGGATTTATTTTAATTTATAAATATGCTAATCATTCAGGGCTAGATTGGACCACGCGCTTGCACAAGGGAGTAAGGACTCCCTTCAACCTGCTAAACAGCCACTCCAGCTCTGGGTCTGAGCCCACAGGCATGAGTGAGGAGCACTGAACCCCGTCACTCCTTCGCTGGAGCAGATGGGCAATGATGAGGTGCTACTTATTGGTTACAGCAGCTGAGCCAGCAAGTTAGCGATGGGGTTAGTAATTTACTACTGGCATAGGTTAGCAGTAAATTACCACCCCAGGAGAATGAGGAGGAACTGTGCTGCAGAGCTATGGGAATGCTTCTGAAGAACACAGTTTCAGAAAAAGAAGGTGGAACAGAAATATTCTGTTAATGGCAAGATAATAAAAATGCAGAAAAGGCAAAATAAAAGTGACACAGGGAGAAACTGCCGTGGAACTCACCAGCTCTTGCCAACTATACAGACACAACACGCAGTTTTGATATCAGCTAGTGTGAATTTAACCAGGATTCTTGATTTGTGAGTAAGATATTAAGCATTCCTTTGCAATTATTTATTGACCACCCAAACCTTCAGTGCCCTGAGGAACATTTACCCTTGGAAGGAGATTTTTCTAACACGGATACTTAGGACTGGCTGTATTTAACCCTCTCTTTAACACAGGGGATTCAAAACACGGTATCATGTATACACAAACCACGCGCAAGCTCGTGGATAGACTCACAATGTGGGTAATACAACAGATGCTAGAATGCAAAATAGATTCTGTTTTTCTACAGAGGTCTAGTAAGAGGTGTCAATGATTAAATGGCTTGTACTGGCCACGCATGGCCAGGGCTCAGCTGAGCCCAGAAACAGTGAACCACAGGCCCAGTGCTGCAAAGGCTCTCACAGGGTGCAGTAGGAGAAGGAAGGCAGATAATTACCAAGAAAAGCAGTGCAGAGATCTCAGCTGATGTAAGATCCATAAACAAACAGAAATCTTTGTTGAATGCCTGCCTACATGTGTGGATGAGGAGTCTCTGATGAGAGATTTCAAAGCGTTGGATTATTGCTCGGAGTAATAGAGCAGTTTCGACTCTTAAATGAGTGAATCTTGGGACTGCTACAGGCTAAATCAATACTTTCGATTTATTACACTGGCTCTCAAAAGAGAAATGTTTAGAAGTCCAGATTAAAACCATTTTTTAGCCATCCTTTATTCCAACAGATTTCTACTGAAAGCGCCTAGGGATCCAAGAAATGCTGAAAATTTAGCAACTCTTTTCCTCTTTAATGCTATCTGGTTTGACAGGGTCATCTTAATGCAAGATCAGCACGTACTAAATGATATAAAAAAATGAAAAGAGTACAAACCCCGTTATCCTTCGGTTACATTGTACATCTTACTCTTCACTAAAATTAATGTACTGAAGTACGTTACTACCATGTACACAGACAAACTCTCATCAAAAGCCAACGGTCAAACTGGACACCAGAGCACTCTGTACTTCAGCCCACTTAGATGTATACACCAATGTCTCCTCTCATCTTAGAAATGGGGTACAGGGCATATGTTCCTCTATTCCTGCTATTTTTAATTTCTTGTGCATGCTGCACTTTTTTTCTAACCACATTTGATAACTGGGCCGTCTTCAATGGACACACCCTAGGAACAGGATGAATCAAAGCAGTTAAAAAAAAAGAAATACCAAAACACAGAGATTAGAACCTGATCTGGAAAGTTTGAGTGACGATGACTTTAAAGATGATGAAATTACGCGGGCAGCTCTTTACACATCAATTCACTTACACGGTCAGCACTTGATGCTAACAAAGGGTGGGTCATTAGCAACCCAGGTTGCTTTGAATCAGATATCTATGAGCTAAATGCTGTAATATCCACCACTGGGACTTTAAGCCATCCATTTCCCTTCTGAAAGACTTGATCAAATGGAGTACAAATGCTTAATGTTTCTTTCAGCCAGTCCTTAATAAGAGCTGCTACAAAGGTAATCCCTTTGAAAAAGCATGGAAAGGATGTGATAATTAAAGAATGCCAACTACTGGAGACAAAAAGCAGTTTAAAGTTCTTATTTTGCAATATCAGCCAAGCTTTCATCTTTAAATCATAAAAACCAGCAGAGGAGAAAGAAAAGGATGATCTATTTTGGCAATTAACAGATAGGGAGGACATAATTTAATGGAAAACTACCACATTAAAAGTATTATGAAGGTCTTCAAAGGAAAATATCCAAGGTATAACTTAGCAAACTCTTGAGCAACATAACGTAATATACATGTATATCTTCAAAAGGATGATATAATGCTGTGCTTGATTTCTTCATACAGTCCAGATGAGAGTTAGATTAGTTAATAAGGTTTCTTAGCTTTCTTGTCATAAACCGTGATATAAAACATAGCTTTTTGATTAAGGTATTGCACTGAGACAGGAAATCTTATTTCACTTCCTAGCTCTTCCACAGCATCCTTTAATGACCTCAGGCAAGACATGAAGATACAGATCCTTACAGCTAAAATAAAATCAATAGGAATTAGGCATCATGGAGCTTTAAAAAATCTCTGGTGTCTGTCTGCTACTTCAGGCACCTGAATACGGTACCTTTATTCCATCGGTCCTCAGCCTCAGGATCTCAGCTGGGTTCAACCACATGCCACGTAAGAAAGAGCCAGAAGATCACTCATGGTTCAACTGCTGCATGATGCTGAGAGCTCCCACTTGCGAGGAAAATTCTTAGCTGACAGAATATGCACTGCCTGGGTGGTGTAAGGTAGAGAGAGCCTGGGATGTGATCTCTCTATGCCTTTATTTCCCAGTTGAACAATGCAAATAATACTTTTTTCTTCTAGTCTCAAACCAAAATTAAGAATATGCAATGTTTGTCTGACTTCTCTGTACAAGCCTTGCCCTCAGATGCTAATCCGAGTGATGCTAAATGCTGTCCTAAAACAAACAGCAAAAGTCATGTTGCTAATCAGAGTACAGAAAAACAGAAATGCTCCTCTCTTGGATAGGCAGAAAGCTGAACAAGACAATCCCTAAAGGAGGGAGACCTGACTGGGAATCACAATAACTCACCAATTTCTTCCTTCTATACAAAACATTTTTTTCAGAGTCACTAATCACCAATAAATGCTGCGGGCAAGATAGCACACTCATTAGTCTTCTGTGATACTGCATCACATCCAGGCACAAGGTAGACAAGATTGGTTTTTCCCTTTTCCCAAGGGAAGTGGGCATGCAACCCTCTGCCTCAGACTGGTGCCATCGTATAAAGGCTACCTGCAAATCCCAGTACTGAGCTATCATCATCTCCCACCTTTATTTCATTTTCCATTCAGTTTGCACAAGATATTAGTCTGCTAATGTCTTCATTATAATTTCAGATAACAAAATACATAGGGAGATTGGTCAAGAAATAGGCTTTCACAGTGATTCATCATCTCTTCCTGCCTCGGAGACGGACATTTTCTACTTAGTATTCATTCACTGCTGGAAGCTCTCCAGAATCACTGTAAGCAAGTAGTATTTTCCTCTTTTGGAGACAGCAAAAGTTTAAGAACTGAAAATCTTCCAAGGGACATCACTGGAAAGGAGGCTCTGAGCAGAGATTTTCAGAGATTCACTTCAAACTCAGTGATTTCAGATGAAGAAAGGAAGTCAGAATCATTCTGATCATCAGCATTGGATTATATGGCTCTTTCAGCCTGCTAAAAGCAGCAAGATGAGATCAAATACCCAAAAGTATGTATTATCATTCACTTTTAATTGCTTACTTTAGTAGTTTGGGAGCAGCCAGTGAAACATATTCAGAAACAGGAGAACACATTTGGAAAAGCAGCCTATATAACAGATTTTCTCATTACAAATATCTTGCATATCTGTTTTATTCCATTTATAAACAACAATACCCCTGGAACTGATAAAGAACAAGGTACTCCATTTACTAAATCTATTTATGAGCTGGTTGGACTCATCCTCCTCTTTCAGTCCCCACTTGTGTCTGCCATTCATACCAAGCCCTACTGGCAGAAACTACAATGCAGCATGACTCAAGAGACAGGTCACCAGTTTCTTGAGATTCTCCAAGGAGGTATAAAAGAAAACCAAGACACTCAGAATTAGCAATGAGATTTTGAAAATATTATCAAAAGAGCAGAGACATAGAAGGGTCTGGTTACTGGAGTAGCCCCAAACAGGCTATCCCTTCCAGTGAAGATGTGTCAGTTGCTGTTGATATGACCAGTTGATTTCTTTAATAACTGCACTGTACCAGATACTTGTGGTCTGTTATGCCCTCAAATGACACATTGATCAAAGAAAAGGATGCAGCCTAACTGCTGATTGCTATGCACACCATCCCTCCAGGTATTGCTCATGTATCAGGCATTTGCACCTGTTTTGAAACAAACTGAAGATGATACTACATTATGAATCAGGTGGCAAGACAAATCACATTTATATGTAACTGCATATGTAAATCAGATATGTGATATGCACATCTAATTTACAAGTCAAGTGTCTTCAGAATCCAGTTCCTATAGTTTTTACTGCAGCATTTTTTTTTTTTTTTTACTGCATATCTGCTTTTGGGCTATGCTTGAAACTCCAAAAATATTTGTGCATTCATTTTCATCAGGGTAGCTGCACTTGCCTAGTAGAAAAGCACCTAGAAAGTTAACCCACTCACCAGGCACATAAAATTGATAAAACACAAGCATTTCATAGGGGCAACGGATGTAAAGAAAGCACATGTTTAATGGCATAGTAAAGGAAAAAAGAAACATATAATTAAATATTGAATAATGAAGAAAATAACCCAGAAGTGAACTAAAGTAGTTTTTCAAACTTGCTGGCCATGACCAAAGTTCATGGGGCAATGAAAAGCCAAGCTTGTGGTTGACAGCCCCAGGCTCTCCCCTACATTCCATCTGGGCACGACTGCAGCCTTTCAAGTTCAAGTGCACAAAGAAGGTAAAGGGATTTTTCAGATCAGAAGCAATAATCAATAACTGATTAGTAGTAGCTATCTGAAGAGACCTCAAGTTTCACTGGAGAGCTTTTCTAGGTGTCTATGAAGCTGCCTGAACAGACAGTAAAAGATCTTGAAATGAGCTGCGTCCTTTGAGAAATAAGCTCAACAGCTGCAATTTCATCACAAAGCAAATTCAGTTTGTGTGGAGTCCCTCGGATTAGAAGCTGCAGGGAATTGAATAATACTGTGTACAATCTAGAGCTAGAGAATAACAGCTTGGGGAAGGTGGAAAAGTAGTTTTATTTCTAGAAAGTCAATATATTTTTGCAAGCCTCACTAAGGAGCAGTCTGCAGCAGGAATATATTCTTTTTCCCCAATCTCAGGTCATATCTCCTGTCTCAGAGTATATTATTCCCCTTATCAGTATTTTCAGAATCTATGATATACTCTTTTAATCCTACCCTTTTCTTGTAAATCCTTTTTAACGTTCTATGCTGCTCACATGATCTTTACTAGGCTAAAGTAAAATACAATTACGGTAAAGCAGAAACCCAAACTAGTCTAAAGAAAAGATACTCTGAGTAGTAACAGTAGGATAAATAGTGAGCTCAGCTGAAAATCCATGTAAATGGCAATGATGTAGCTGAAAATTGACAGGAGAGCAGAGTCAGGCATATTGGTCTAATTCGGATCTAACGATTATTTGCAGGTACACTTACACTTTAGGACACTGTCCTAGATAGTTATGAAGACTGGTCTGCTCTGAATACATATGTCCAAAAGTTATGATCACAATGCTGAGTAATAATAGTTTGTTCATTCACAGTCTCTGTGAATTGCTACTATGCAGTATAATCTTGCAAGGTCAAGCTTGCAAAGGAACAGTTTACCATCTTTCAGCATAGCTTTGCTGCGGTGCATTGTCAGTTTATAGCATAAAACTGTGACAAACACTGTAAAACCAAGGCTGTGCATGGAGAAGTGTGAAGGACAGGCACATCGGGGGAGTTTTGAAAGTGTAACTCACATTTAGCCTTTCATCCCCCAATTCACTGTTTTGGCATCATCAGGTTGGCCTTTATATGGTGACCATTAAAATAAAAAGTTTATACATCCGGGAGGAACACACATTTAACACCTCTCGATGTATATTATGCATGCAGTTTACCAAATATGTCCTCAAAACATATGAAAGGGAAAAAACCCAACCCAAAGCTAGAAAAGTGTAGCACAAGGTGCACACTGGCATAACAACTCCACTGAGCCGGGGAAGACAGACAGACAGTGCATCGGACACTGAGTAACATCCAAACACTCCATCACTCCATCACAAGGAGGGAAGCTTCCTAAAGTAAGATAGACGCAATATAGGTTAGACAGCAACAAGGAAAGGACATTTTAGCTTTTTCTCTCTATCTTTTTACTTCTCTTGAAGGGATAAAGAGGGAGACAAAGCTACAGGAGCCATCTTAGACAAAGAATCTCCATTCTGAGTTCACAGTGGAAAATCCCAAAATGCCAGCAGTGGTTGCTGGGATGTTCTATTCCACTTTTCCTTTCCCTTCTTCTTCCCTGTCTGGTTTCCATTTCTTTTTTCCTTCTCCTTCTTTCTGCATGTTTAAAACAAAAACGTATGATGGAGAGAGCTGACACTAGTGAATATCCTGGAGAAATTAGACAAAAATGTGACCAACTTCTTCAGTCTGCAGTTATAAACCAGCTCTTATTCAAATTTACAAAAATCATGGACCTCAGGATTTTCAGCATCTGTAATTCTGGAAGTCTGATGAGCAAATCTTTATTTTAGAGTTCATAAAGCAAAGCTTAACAACACTGCCTTCCTAACACCATCCACAGCTCTCACTCATTGTAAATTTAAAAAGAAACTTATTAGAAGTGGAACCAACATAAATATTGGAGGTAGATCCATTACATTTCACGATACAGTTATTTGGTGGCTAACTCCAGCAGTTCACTTCTCCCGTTCAAGGATAATAAAGGGAAAAATGTCCCCATGACATTCAATAGCAGAAATGTCATTGCTGAAGTGCCTATGATGTGCAATTAACATTTTTAAGGAGTCATTTAAAAGGATACTGTCAAGGCTGATAGATTCGAGATTACACCAACTATCTATGTTTGGATTTCTGCATAATTCAGCATCTCCCTAGCAAGTTCACCCTTTCACTTCTGGATATTTATATTTTTCTTTCTCCTTACATCCACTGTTTTGATTGTACCATACGTATTTATCATTGCAACATCATAACATTGCGTTACAATTCCAATCATCAGAGTTTCTATCAAAAAAAGTTTTCAATTTTTAATGTTCTGCTTCCTCAAGCAAGTTGTAACTTTCACAGTAAAAAATACTCTGTTTTAGAGCAAAAAAAAAAAGTAAGTCGTGAGGCAACAGCAGTTCAGTGTTACAGTGGAGTTAAAAAAAAAAACAAACTGAAGTCCTTCTTTGTTACTAATGAAGATGTCACCAGCAGGATGGAGACTTCAGGTCTAGACTCAGCAAGTTTGCAAGGAGAAAGAAGTCCTGGATCTTTGTTTCTCAGCAGTCCTATGTGACATTTCTGCTTAATAGAATGAAAAAGCAGGAAAATACAGAAGATATTTGCTATCGTAGAAAAATTGTCTTTAAGCAAAATGTTCATCAAAGTTTCTAGGAGATGCCAGCTACTTTTTCATGATTTTATTGGATGATAACTGAATATTTGTATTTGCAGCTAAAAAGTTTCTTCTAAGAGCTGATAGCGGACATCAGTTTTCAGGCAGAATGCAGACGTCCTGTCTGACTGTCAAGCACATGAAGAGCAATGTGTCCTCAATATTTCAAGATGACAAATGAAGGAGACACGATCCTAATGTTAAATGGCCTGTGAGAGAAGCAAGTGCCTACTCGACTGACAAAATACTTACAGATAAACTCCAAGAGTAACTTTGAACTGATGACTCTGACATCTCTGGTTCTGTCCAAATCTGTGGGCTTTTTTTCCCCTATGGCACCACAATCAGAAAATACCTGTCTAATTTGTTGAGTCTTAGTTTCAAATTCACTATATCAGGCCCCAATTCAAAGCAAGAAAAAACAGTGTATTTGGATTAAGCTTTTGAGAGATGTCATGCTTTATAGAGGTGACTTTCCATTGCTAGGAAAAAAAATTTCATCTTAACTTGACCCCCAGGAAGAGTGTAGGAGTGCCAGGGAGAACAATAGGCTGCATGACATCAGAGTACTCTTTCAAACAACAGTGAATTTTTTTTATTGCAGAAAGTAATAAACAAGAGTCTAGCACAGACTCTCTCTATGCACCATATAGTTACACACTTGTCTCACAGCCCAAAGCAAAGATTTAAAAATCTACTGTGATTTTCTTCCAAGCAACCATTACTGCCTTTTTATACCCTTCTTTCTATGCCTTTCCGCACTAGGTAAATCAAAACAGGTTTATGTGTAATTACACAAATGACATTTAGGGAACACTATCAAAAAGAAGGAAAAAAAAAAATCTAAAGAACAAGCATTCCCTTCGTTATTGAAATCTCCAACAACATTAGTCCCCATTCCTGCTCTTTGCTGACTTTCCACACTTTGCTTGATCAGACATGTGGAATTAGGCTGACGGAAGTCCACCTTTCCAAGGCTCTGAAGAATGCAAAGCCAATAGCAAAAGCTCATCTGTGCACGTAGCGTATGGACGCGGCATTAGAGTGGTGCAACGCACAGCGAGAAGAGAAAGAGCACAAAACAGCAGGAATAATCATGTTCACAAGGAACACACAAGTTTAAGAGAAGGCACCTGAGGTAACACTATTTCTTATGAAATGAGAATTGTCATCAGCAGGCTGATGGCAGCACAGGTCTGAAAGGGCTACTTGGGATGCATGGAAGAAGTAATAGAAATCAAAGATTTGCAGTCACATACGGTGAAATTCACCACAGTGTGTTTGTCCTACACAAATCCATGTGTCAGAGCTGAACTCTGAGAGTCAGACTGCAGACAAGGAGAACGTCTGCTGACTCACCACTGAATCACAGATAGGCTTCCTTCTGCTGCTTCTATCTAACCAGCAGATAACTAAGTCAAATTAGTTTAATTTCAAAACTAAAATTAAGGGTTATCTTCTCTCTAAGTGAAAATGGAACAGGGAAAGAGTAGGAATTTAATCCTACAGGGAAATCCTCACAAGAGTGTACATTATCAGATTTACAGTCCTCATATCTGGAAGGTATTTGCAGAAGGCAATGAAGCTAATGAGATTTGTAGGGGTAAGAGCGCCACATACTCAAGTTCTTTGGCAGGTTCTAAGGGTGAAGTTTCTTTTCAAAAAGCTGCCACATCCCACTCTGCACTTTACACTATCAATGGTCTGAAACGGTGTGAGTTTCAGACATAAATGTTTTATTAATTTTATAAATAAGATTTAATTTGGATCAGTAGTAACTACTTGCTAATGACTTTTCAACTAAGTCTCCAGATCTCAAATCCTATCAATTCATCTATCAGCCATCTCACAGCCCAGTTTGCCCCCCTGTAACACTGCCTCAACTGCTTTTCCAGGAATCAAAAGCTTGATGCCAGCAGAGAGTTTAAAAATTATGGATGTTGCCAACAATTCCTTCCTTAACTCCAGGTCAGAGGACCCGGGCTCAGGAGTGCAAACAGCCACGCTACTGTGGGTTGCCAAGGTACCACTGCTCAGCTGAGCCCCAGCACTTCATCTCAGCATACTGGTCAACCAGGGTCATTCCAACGCATTTACACCTTTGTCTCTGTGTGTTAAGAAATCTTCTTACAGTTGTTAATTGCTCCTGTATGAGAACACCAGCAGAGCTGACTCCACAGCTGTGTCAATGTCAGATAAGAGGCAGTTCTTCAAGACAACCGTAGACGTCTGTCAGCCCAAGCTGTGCTATACTCCCATCTGAACTGCCAACGGGAAAATGCACTCAGAGCTGTAGGCAGAGAAAATCCAAGAACACAGTCATGGATTTTTATTTAATAAAGCAGGCTTGCAGGAACAATGTGAAAAAAAACATTTAAAAAGAGGGAAGGATGACAGCCAATGAGACCGGGTGGTCCTGGAAATTAACAGCACAAATATAAAGGAGTTTGCCCTGTCTGGTTTCTTCCGAGCTACAGATCCTTAATGTAGTTTGATTTTCCAGGGGTAGCAATCTGTCAGATGCATCCCCTTCAGAACAAGATTATAAAAGGAGTGAATCATGGACACATTATTATTCCCCACAGCATGCAGCACTTTTTCTTTAAATACAGAAGTCGTAGTCTGCAGGAAATGATCCATCTTTTAAAATTTGTGTCAACATCTCTCAAAACTCTTGAAGCTGTACAGTGAATACTGCTAACCATTCTCCTGTGTCTGAAAAATCAGTTTGATTACAACATTGAAATATGTTACATGCAACACTTTGGTCCTGACCTTACTTTCACTCAAGTCAATCGTTGTTCTGCGTTTGATTTTGATGGGAGTTGGGCCACTGTTCCTTTGTCACCTCTCTCATACCCTCAGGCGCTCTCTCCAGCAGCACTGTCAGCTTAGAGAAGACAGGGCAATTTCAAAGTATTTTCTGATGCCCAAGGCAAACCAAGAGATGACCTTTTCCACCAGCAGAGAGCTGCTTACAGGCTGCTATTGAATATTCTACCATCCATAATGCTCTGCTCCCAGAGATGACCTGGCTGAACTGCATATGAGATTCATTTTCCTTTTTTTTTGCCCCTCTCTTCTCCCTAATTCAACAAATTGGGGTCACAGTCTGATTCTCTTCTGTTCTGAACATTTGTTATTACCTTCACCTGGGATAAGATTTATGCTTTAGCATCACTTGGCAGAGTATTCAACACCAGGCTGTGAAGGACTGGACAACAAACAGTAACCCTTTCTTTGCTCCAGGATTATTTCAACTGAGAGAGATCTCAGGAACACACACAGCGAAGTGACTGTCCATGCTTGGCCATGGAAAGTAAAAACATTTGTGCAAAATAAGGAAATAGCTGTAGCTGAAGTGACCTGAATCGTTAGGTGACCCAAAATACCCTGACCAATATGGTGCCTCGACACCACAACAGAAACACAGGTAGTGTTGGTTCAATGGAATTCATGCTAAAATCCCTGAATAAAAACTTTTACTTCCAGGGATTTTAAATTTTGGCTAATACAGATATAAAACCTGACATTAAGAGCAATGTGACATTAAGACTTGAATTTCCAGGAATGTTCAACTCTGCTGCTCTGGTGAGGGAGCACTGCGAAGCCAACACGTTCCATACAGAACTGTCAAATACAGGTTATAAATCACTGCAAACATCCTACTGGTGCTGACTACAGAACACACAATTCGTACCAGAAGGAAACAGGTTAACATATTCTGGACAGGATGATCTTCAGAGTCCATTTTACATTCTAAACATGCTCATATCTATATGACATTCAACCTAAAAGACTATTGAAAATAGACAAATATTTTCTTAATCATTTCCAGTAGCATTGCCAACTCTTCCAAGAATTACATTTCACCAGGAAGTTAGCTTTTATTTTTGCAGATAGGACGTCTGTGCTATCTAGTTATTTCTATAAAGAGACTTGGCCTTTATGACTAATTTAAAGGGTTTCCCAAAGCAGATGGAGTGTTTGAATATAGAAAAGGGATCTACAGGAATACTGAGCTCCAAATAGTCAAATATAAAGACAAAACTGTGTCTAAGGCAATACTGGGAAGTAAGAGGTGCTCTAGGCTATCAGAGATTGTCTCTTCATCCTCAGTAGACGTCATGTAGTGTAAATTGACATTATTTCTTGACATCAGTGGGTTTTGATTCTTGACGATCTGGTTCACAGAATGAGAATGTCTTGGTGAAACGGACAGAGAAAAGGAAGAGAAAAAACAGAATGTCTTAGCTGGCTGTATTAAATTATCATACACTACTTGCAGATTCTACCTATGCCAGCAGACAAAAAAAAAAAAAAGGCTTCTGGAATTATTGATGTATTTTACTGGCAAGCACAAAAACTTCTGTGACAAACCAGAGAACTGAGAACATTGAACTTGTGAATGAAATGCTGTGTGTGTGTATACATATCTACGCAGCGGGAAGTAAGAGACACAAGAAAACACGTTGGACAGACTGAATTTGTCGAAGCTTAAAATGACACTTACTTCCCTTGCCCATTCTCAGTTCTCAAATTAGACATTAAGTTTACACTATCATTAGCTAGCCAAGATCTACTATCAACCTCCTATGAAATTAACCACACAGCCTGGGCCCTTTCCACGCAGGGGAACATTGCCAAAAGGGACTCAGATCAGATCTCCTGTCTACAGACAAATTCTCCTTGCTCACTTGCTGCCCCCTTCTCTTGCCCTACTTCAAAGCCCTGGTAACTGGCCCTGGGCTGAGCAGCAGGCATCTCCGTTAGCCGTACGCTGTTGGCTTACGGCAGCACCACGTGGGCTAGTGTTACGAGTCTGTGTCAAAGCCCTTTCTGGGGTCATGGACTAACTGTATGATCTCACACCAGTTATTTGTCTTGCCCGTCCTTTGATTAAGTCTGTCAAAAGAATTGGTTCTATAGAAGAAAAACAGGAGCTCCTTAAAAATGTATTGACACATCTGAGTTGAACTTTTTCAGGTGAAGAAGCTATAAAAAATGACTCTGTAGTGAACTTTGAAATATCAATTTGTTAAAGAGGCAGTGATTTCCCTTCCCAAACAACGCTTTTCAGGGTGTAAAGCCTCGCAAAGGGAAAACAATATGCATTTAAAAACATTTTCAGAAGTATTTAAATGAAGGACTGGGTGATAAGAAATGTTTCGAAAATGATTAAGGCTGCCTAAATATCTGTTTTGCAGCAAGCCTAAGTTACCATTTAAATCCTGGCAATACATTTATCAATATTTTCACTCCCAGCTGCATTTCCTGACATTTATGCCAAAACAAAATTCTATAAAAGGTCATAACAGGACTCGAGTATTATTAAGAGTATGATCTGACAAACAAAACAAATGACCTTCATTCACACTGATCGTTCTGTGAACTCGCAAACAATGGATCCTGACCACTTTCTCAGACTCAAACAAATACCCATTTTGGGTTAAATCACCCATATGCAGAGTCAGCAGAAGCTTTAAATGCCTCTAACATACTTCAAAGCAGGACTGAATTATGGCTTAAACTCTTTGTAACTATTCTCCTTTCTTTTTACAGTATTCCACTGAACGCTGGCGCATCGTGCTAAGTGCTGTATGACATAGTAGAAGATAATTTCACATACCAGAAGACCTTGTGGCTCATACACACAAAACAAATCAGAAAAAGAGTGGACGGATTTTTATTAGTTCAACTTCTAAATGAAAAAATAAGGCCCAGAGAAAATAGTGACTTGTTCCAGATGACACCAAATATGTAGTGCAAGGGCAACCTCTTCCTTCCATGTTCCCGAGTAGCGCTTACAACGTTAACACAGGAAATCTGGGGGTGATGTGCAAACTGAAGCTCTGTCTTCTAAATCACTATGTGGTAGCTTTGCTGCAAGACTATCCTTGCACTTCCTTTTCCATGAGTACCTTTCATTTCATTTCTCCCACATTGCATCTCAGACTTTTGGGGAATTTCATAATACCACACCAAAAACTCCCAAATCAGCCAGAATTGCTTTTCCTGCGGTTTAACACAGTATTGAATGTAAATGGCTAATGTATACGCCCCTCTTACACATGAACACAAACTGCTGCAGAGCAAAACTTTAATTTATCAAATTACAATGCACTATAGTATGAATTTATTGTATCACTGCTCATAAATGTTTTTATGTATTTGATTTTTTTTGTGTGTCTTTTATGGTTTTGGCAGTAGATGGAAAGCAATCAAGGTTCCAATTGAAACAGCCATGCAAGCAATTCTCATTTAACAGAAAACAATGAAAAATTAATCCAAAATGAGTGTAACTAAGTTTTCATAGAAACAACAAAACCTCTCAGACATTATCATCTTCAACAGCTGTTTACTGTCTTCATTTACAAAATTACTTGTCAAATTTTACTGTTTTCTCCAGGAAAAAAAAAAGCCATCCCCAAGTGCCTCTCAGAGTTAATAAAATGCTCCATGTGTAACAGGGATATTAAGGATCCCTTTCTTGCAATCATAATACTTAGCAGGGATGATTGAGGTGAAGTAACACTCGCTCCTGCAGGTTTCAGTTCTACACTTAACTACAGGAAAAAAATTCACACATGGCTGATTGGTAACAGCCTGGGTATTTTCCTCTCTCTCCCTCTCTATGGGACATCTGTCTCCTGTTTTCAATGGGCAAAGCAGCATTTGTCACTCCTGGAAAGTTGTTTACTACAAAACAACCACAATTTTCCCAACATAAAATGAAAACACTTGAAGGAACTACAAAAAGAGATAATAGCAGAATGGAATATTTTTCTGGTGGAAAGCTTTATCATTTGGGAATGCATCTCCCAGTACCAGTTTGTTTCAGTGAGGAATTTGGTTTGAAGAATTTGTTTAGCTGGGAGAACACATGCAGTTGGTTAACACCACGCAATGTGCATGAGGGAAAGGATGCAAATAAACATCCGAAGGAAACTGAAAACCGAAGGGTTCGGGGAAGGCACTGTGTGGCAGTCCCATTCAGCAGGGGACGGGCCAGCCCTCTGCTTATTGCAGGAGTGGTTGCCTACCCAGCAGCTGAGTATCTCAGGAAAGAGAGGAAGACAGAAGTAAGAAGACAAATACAAACCAACTGAATTAATTGTCCCTCACATGCACATTCCCAGGCTGCACGCTCTCAAAGGCTGTCTCAAGTGCTGTTGCTGTGCCTGACTCCGGATTTCGGAAATGGGAAGGAGTTAATCACTGAAGGGCAGCTACAGGGAGTGGGATGCACAGCTCCTATTGACTTCCTTAATGGTGGTAAAATGTGCAAATCCTGTGGACTGTAGCTGAATTTAAATTACAATGATTACAAAATATAAAGCCTAAAAAAAGAGGATTTAAACATGAGCAGATTTAGCTGAGACACAGACTCCCTCAAGCCCTACATTTTGTATGGAGGCAAAGCAGACTATCCCTCCTGAATGACTTTAAATCCTGATGACAATTATTTATATATCTATCCACCCTCCTAACTCGCTTCTGAACCATAATTCCTGCTGCTAAATGCCTTGGGAAATATCTCCTAGTTGTAGGTTCATCCCTATTTTCTGGCCATTGTCCAGCAAACCACTTTCAATGCCTAAACAGTCCTGCTGCCTTCAGTGGGTCTACTCATGAGGCATAAACCCATAACAATACATTGCTTAAACAAATACATAACATCAACAACAATGGCAATACCCTTCACTTACTGCTTTCAGACAGAATTTTTTATGCTCAGCTCTCAGGACTAGAGTACTCTTAGCCTATTTTATGATATGCGAGCTGGGGAACAGAAGAATCAAGTGACTTGCCCAAGGTGATAAAGGAGTCCACTGGAGAAACGGGGACACAAACAATAAGTGCATGGTTAAACTGCGTACCACAGACCTCTGCCTGCTATGTGAGTGAGGCTTTGAGTACTCTGACATCGTTATAAAAGGAAACCAGTGAGGTTACATAGTGGGAATAACATCTTTTAAAAATTATTTGCTTCTATTATCATGTTAACCAGTCCGGTTTCATCTTATCTAGAAAGTGCAATGAATGTTTAATTCATTTTAAAACTAAGAAATCACAAAATGAAGGCTTTTATATACTCCTGATCCAGTTGCAGGAATAAACTTGAACACTTTCAATTGTTCTAAATTCCTCAACAACAATCAATACGCAGTTAATTGTAAAGGATTAAAAAAAATGCAACACCATTTTAGACAAAAACTAGTAACTTAAGAGATTTTAATTTAGAAAGTGGGAAACTTCTTCAGAAAGAGAAATGGCAGCACACCTAATCAAGTCCTTATAGCCTCCTACAAAGGTAAGAAGTTTCTGCTGTTCCTTATGTCTTTGATCAACAAACTCTCTACAGTCTCCAAAGCTCTCAAAACAGCCACTTTTCAGCAGCATCAAATTCACTGTTAAATTGAAAAGGAAGGAAGGTGACATAATCCTGGAAAGTTATGGAGACCATCTCAAATAAAACCGGGTATTGAGACATTATGATGACGGGCCAGGGCACCGAGAGCTCTCATTACGAGCCTCCCCTGATGTTACATCGCCTGGAGATGGCTGTTCAAACTGCATTGTGTGCTCTTTCCCTCAACTAGTCATTTCCTTCAAGGCACAAAATTAAAGCAGTGATGGATGGACTACTCAGCTGTTTATGTGGCCCACTTTCACAATGTGGCAGTGAGGAACTGTTGAACTCCATTTAAAACAGGACGTGCAATAAAAAGTTTCTATGAACATCCTTATTGAGCTTAAAAGGAGAGTTTATTTTTGCTAAGTCACACAGCAGAGAATGAAGATGGGAATGAGGATTGTCACCTGCTTACACGAGAAAGGAAGAACAAATATGACTCTCGATTTCACATTAACCCTGGTATTTTCAGCTGTCTCCCACCTCGCTCTTCCCCCTCCTGCCTCAACCAGTGTGGCCACCAGCCCAGGCACTCCAGGCAATCAGCACAGGAGTGAACCTCTGCTCCCGCAGCGCATCCAGCACTGCCCTGCTTCCCTCTGCAGCTCCACATAGCAGCTCCAGAGCAGGTCCCTGCATCTTCTCTCTTATTTTCTCCATTTGAATGGCACAGTTATTCTTTGCACTTCCCCTGCTTTGACCCACATAGCTCCCTGACTCTCATGCATCTCATGGATGTTGCTACCACTGGCCCTAAGCTAGACTTCTAAACCATCTATTATTTTATGCCCTCTACTCCTTAGTCTTAAGTCTTTTGTCTTGTCTGTTGTCAAGCTCAAAATACTGCTCTTTCCTTAATGCCAAGTTCTTCCCAAATCATTCTTGCTATCCCTGCCATGCCAGAGCAGTGCTTAAAAGCTGGCGTACTCTCTCTATGCTGGACGACAGCCATCTCTGCCCTTCCTGTCCATGCTCAGTTTGAACCAATAACAGAAACAGCTTCCCCAGTGCTTCAAATAACCACGTTTTCAGTCTCAGCTGTGTCCTCCATGCATATTCTCAGCATCTACAGACCAATTTCCAATAGGAGGTTCCTATTACATATGCTACCATTTTACACCTTGCTTTTCTACCTCATTTTCAGAAATACTCTTTGTTTTCGGGTTCTGTTGTCAGACATCTGGCTGGGATGGCAGGTGAAATTCCTGGAAGTACCTTAGTTCCACTTTCAGAAGTGACAGGGTAGCTCTGGGGTTTTCAAAAGCACAAGTTCCTTTCAAACTCCAATTGCTTTCAAATACATCTCCCAGGCAGTGGGAATTCAAGGCCCCAGAGCTTCTGAAAATTCCAATAGGTGTCACATTGCCGAAAGAACTAGTTTTTTAAATTTAGGTACTACAAACCATAATCATCAAAGTATTTATGCATTGCTTCACTTGGCACTGCAAAGCCTAAGTGAAACAGATGGCCAACTCAGGTTTCCAAAAGTGACTCAGATACTCAGGAGCCCAGCTCACATAGGAAGTCAATACCAGTTAATCTTCTAAATGTCACATGGCACTTTTGAAAATAGCACTTTCCATTACCAATAAGGACGAGAAAATTTGTGCTTTTTAAATGTTTGCTTTGTACCAAGTAATACCCCAGGCTCCACCTGTCTGCCTTTTCATGTTCAAAGGACAAGTGAATACTTGAGTAACGCAGTCCCTTACAGGCAGGTCACCAGCAAATCAGCCAGCTCTGCAGCACTGAAGATTTTTTTCTTGTAAAGAGAATTTTTAGGCAACAACTTTAAGGCCTTGTGAGGGCGAAAGAGCTAAAGGATGTATATGCCTAGAATTAGTAGCATGGCTTTCCCTTGCTTGCCATAGCTTTAGGAATAAAGTACAGAGACTGCAACCACCCCATGTAAGAGCAAAGTTCTTATCTTAATCAATGATTAACAGAAATTTAAGCTGAACAAAGGAGGGCTGCGTTTAATGACAATGGATCATTAGTGCATGGGCACTGTTGAGGCTCCTTCTGGATCCCCTGTGATACCTAACCCAGCTCATAACAGCACAACCCTCCCAGTGCGCAGACAGCTTTCTGCTCATCCTTGTACAGCGGCAGATACCATGACTCAGACAGAAAAGGCTGAAACACTAGGAATTAAGAAATGTTTGGATGCTATCTCACAATGCAGCACCTAGGAGAAAGTGCACTGAGTTTAAAGTAAATGTTATGGCTACAAGATATTAACCTTTTACCCCTTCTGACACCATGGACCCTGAGACTGGCGCAGCCCAAAGCTCTGCTTGTGATGGAGAGTTTCCATGTATCGGCCATTAGATGATGTAGAGGTCACTTGAGTAACTTCCAGTACATTTCTGCTGCAAATGGGTAATTAATCAAATCAATGCCCTCACCAGAAATTGACTGAAACCAGAGGGCGTACTGAGTTGAGTGCATTTGGTATTTGTAACCTGGAATGTCAAGCAGAGGAATAATGGCCATTATCTCCAGTATGTATCTTAGAAAAGGGAGGAGTTACGGGGGTGATTTCGACCCACATCAGTAAGTGTAAGACAGAGTGAAAACACAGATGAATGTGGAAACTAGTTTTCAGAAGAGACTAAAGGGACACCAGCCACACAAAGACTTTGAAGGTTAACTTTACACACTTACAGGAAACTCTGGAAAAACCTGCAAGTTCCTGACTTGCAAATCTACATTTTCAGATATCATCACAATTTATTTCATTTTTCAACAGAAACAAATTTGGGGTTGGATATATACATTACCGGGTACAAATGTCAAAATACTGTCACTGATTGATGGCAATACGGAAACTGTTTCTGCAGCGTAGCGGGTAGGAAAGCACAGAGGGAAGCCAACACCACAAACGGTATACAGTAATCTAGAGAGTTCTACATTTAAAGTATATATCTCTCTAACTACTTAGATGTCTATTCTTTACTTAGCACTGTGCTATTCTCAGTACAAAGGACATTATGGTATTAGCCCCAAGGAGAAATGTGACTTCCCTTAGAAAAAGAACAACCATTATAGTTTTGGACTCCCTTCCAAGAGTAGTCATTTCAATACCTTCTTCTAAAATTTAAATTACATCTAGTTAGCAAAGAGAGAATGACTTCTGGCATATTTTTTCCTGCATCTAATAATCACTTCCATTCACTTAAACTATCTTTTTCCCCTTAGAGGATTATTGTCATTAAGCTACTCAGAGTGTGACAGTAATTGAGAGGTTTTGGCTATTGGAATCAGAAGCATTAAGATTTGAGAAAGAGTAATAGAGAGACATGGAAGGTATAACCTGAAATGCTCACATAATCCACATTTGATTTTAGAGATAGAAAACTTTAAAGGCTCAGGAGATATTTGGTCTGGACAAGCACCTCTTTGCTTCTATCCAACTACAGAGACCTTCTCCTCCCTTCAGTCCTGCTAAGCCTGACCACTTGGTGACCCAGCTAATTAGCTCCTCTGATTCTGTTTTTTTTCTTCAGATCCTTACCGCTGAGGCGAGCTACCCAGGGTCCAGTGACTTAGTGCACAGTTCAGTGCTAATCTGTAGAGCACCTTAGGCTCTGAACTGTGGAAAAGCCTTGGGATATGAAGACTCAAGCTTTGTGTTCTCAGTGTTTAGTGCATGTATTGCACAGGGAGAAGCAAGCAACGTGGGCAGACTGCAAGCAGGTTTCCCGTGAGTTCCATAATGTCTGTTCCTTGCTTTGATCCTTCACAAACATCCATGCTCATTCTCTCTCGCGTAGGTGTTTCCACACATGAGACTTTCGGCTGTTAGTCTCCAATAAGAAATCAGATAGCACTTTACCCATCACGAAGGTGGAAACCAAAAGGTTTCTACAAGGAGCACAATTCTGCTTTGTATGTGTGAAATGAGGGAGCAGCATCATTAGCAAGAGGGAGATGTCTGCTAATGAAGCACTGGGGTCCTACAGAAACAAGCTGGTGACTGCTATCAGTAGTTGATAGTTCTCGAACTTTAGGGGCAAGAACCTCAGCACTTCAGTGCCTAGGAAAATCCGATCTCTTTCCCTGCTTAAGATGAAGAACTGGCAGCAACCATAAAACTAAAGGGTTTACACACTTTTCTGAATCTGTCTCCAGGGATATCTGGAATAGTTCTAATAAACATGCTAAAGAGAGTATCAGATCTCAGCAATTACTGACTAATTATATGTATTGATGTTTAAATAGCAGTATTTCTAAATCTTGTAGGGTATATAATGTAAAACTTTAATGTAAAAAATTTGCATAGAAAGTAATCCTCCAACTCTCTTTAACTTCTTCATTGGAACAAAAGATCTTTCTGTACACTCTTTGACATTACTCAGGAAACAGCAAATTATCTGATTCAACTGGCTCACAAGTAAAATAGCATGCAGCAATTAACTCTTTAGAAACCAAATCTCCCATGAGAGGATTTATTAAAAGAAAAAATATTAAGTATTTATTAAATATTTATTTCTTTCTGTCCTGATAGTTAGATATTAAATCCTATTAAAAAAGCATGAGTTTTTCTACTGCCAATTACAGACAGTAGCACTCAAAGCAAAGCCAGTGAAATCAGTATTCCTCTGGAAGCGGATAATGGTGAAGAGTTCACGCTTTTCAAACATTTACAAAGTCAGAACCTATACATGCACAACATAGTCAGCAGGGTCTGTAAAAAACACTGCCCTCAAATGTCCTGGGTTCTGCTCTCAATGGAAGTCTTTTCTGTGACGCAGGTATCTTCTGAGACTTTTTTTTTTTTTAAATAAACCCAACACAATGAATTTATATGTGATCCACAGTGAACCACAACAAATCTCTACAGATTTGCATCAATGAAAGATGTGGCATTTGTGTGATGTTTGATGACTACGTGTTTCATCTCACCTCAGCAATTCTACCAGCCTCAGGAATACAGAAAAGACCAGGAGAGGCTGTCTGCCAAAATAATTAACACAGTTTGATTAACAGAACATGGCAACAATTGCCTTCTCGGATGATTCTGGGAGTAATGTTAGCAAAAGCTGAGTTTCTAGCCAATTCTCAGTGATCGGGTCCCCTACGCTTACTACGACATTTCCAGGTTAACTTTTCTAAGAGTACTGCTGGGAACGGTTTGTATTCACTGTGCGTTTAAATAGTGTTCATCTGTAATGCATAGGAGTTTACTAGCGCGTAGTGAGGAAATCACAGCAGGTACAACCAAACTGTGGAACTACACAGGCGTAGACAGCCAAACAGATATGCAGCAATGAACAAGATCTGTCTTTAAATATTCCTTCCCAGTCAGTCTCATTAAATTTCTGAACATTTCACAAGATAAAAATTGACAAACAGCATCTCCAAGTGGAGAGCCTCATCATCCTATTACACTTTTTCAGAGATTACAACAACGTCATGAAAAATTATAATCAAGTACAATTAAAACCTCTAAACTTAGCTGAACAATTGCTAAACTAACCAGAGATATTGTGTTCCTTTGGGGATTGTTACTGGTACTTGCTGAGCTCTGATTTGGTTGAAAGCTAGTAGTTACAATGGAATATTTCATGCAGATCATATACATCAGAAGTTTCCTTTGCTTAGTACATTCCACAAACGCTGCCACACAGAAACTGTAAACTATTTTGGGTAAGAGAACAGATATAAACATTGATATTCTTGTTAGTTGGTCTATCACTAACGCTTTGGTTGACAGGACATACTGCTTTTAAGCCATCCAATGGCTTTGCTAAATACGCCGATCTCATTAAAAATAGTCGAAATAGGAATGAATTCGGTGGTTGAGGTCACCAGAGTACTCTGGCAGAATCATTATTGAATTTCTCCTAGTGTGATTACAAAGAGTGCACACTCAGTCCATTAATTTGCAGTATGGAAACCAAAAATCAATGGGGTGCTACTTAAAACTCCTTTTGCGATAATTACCATCACGTCTGCAGGTATACGCATGGAAGGGGAGCAGGCAAGCTGCTGTTCACAGCCTTGAACAGGAAAGAGATGACATGGCACTTGGACTAGATGATTGTTGTAGATCTCTCCAACCGACATATTCTATTTTAGTTTTCTGAACTGTATGTCAGAGAGAAGGAAGGAAAAAAGACCAAAAATTTACTCTAAACTTGGAGTGAAATTCAGACTGCAAAGGAAATTTTGCCATTTGCTTCAATGAAGCTAAGGTTTCTTCCCTGGAAATTCAACTGGAACTGGAATTCCTGGCAAGCAATGAGGAATTCAGCATTGATCTATCAAAAAAAAACCTCTCAACAATAAGCATCTCAGT
Source organism: Tetrax tetrax (assembly GCA_009806455.1). NCBI lineage: Eukaryota > Metazoa > Chordata > Aves > Otidiformes > Otididae > Tetrax > Tetrax tetrax. The sequence continues at coordinate 888,020 of WHYT01017566.1, forward strand.
TTTCTTTAACAGACTTACTTCCCCATGAAATTACCAGCATGTTGGCAAAGTAATAACAGGAAAGTTGCATGAGTTCTTCCTTAATGACAGTGGGACAAACTGGTATACCTTGTTTCAGCAGATCCACACTGATTTATACCAGTTGTTGACACTCCTCATTTTGACTCTTCAAAGTAATAAGGACACATCACAGATTTTTCCAGGAAAAAGTACTGAATTTCCTTGTTTAAGGAACAAGTGCGTTCAAAAAACATCAGCAACTTTTGTATAATACTGCTAATCCAACTTCATTTGTCATTCTTAATTTTGAAAGTATTACAAAAGAATATCCTTACAGACCTTAATAATTCAATATCATCTACTGAAAGAAACAGAACCCCAGGAGTCTTATTTGGCTGGGATTTGATGGACTCTAAGCAATTTTTTTTTGAGAACTCATAGACATCTACTGCCTTTCAAAATAACAGCCTACCTCTATCTTGTTCAATTGCCAGGAAATACACAGTATCCTCCAAACATTTCCTATGTCCCCTCTGACCCACCAATTTATGTAACAAAAACCAACTCAAACCAGGTGACTCCTACAAGCACTTGACAAAATTCTACTCTGATTTACACTCAAGGGACTGTGGCGGAACAGCTCAAAAAAAAAAAAAAATTGCCTTTTAAAATGTCAGTATTTGCTGATATTCACCATGAAGTGAAAACAAGAAAAACAAGATCTTCCTTCATTTTGAGAATGTGAAATACCAGAGGTCTACCTGCAGCCTGAATTGTAGGTTAATTATGACTTGCAAATGATGACTTATAGAAGCCAACAGAGGAACTGGTCTTTCTTGTGTAAGATAGTTGTGTGTGGAAAACTGCAATGATCTCTGATGCAAGCTAGTTTTTTATACTACAGGAGTTGCTTTGTCTGGCCAAGACATTTACTTTCTAAGCTTGTAAAAAAAGCATGTAGTATCTCTATTTGCTATGTAAAATGTGCAGGGGCAATTGAATGGGATCCATCATAACAGAATGTGAGAAGTCCCTGGTTGTGCTATGTCCAGATTGAACTACATGAACTGCTGTGTTTGCTAACAGTGCTCACGTGCTAGCAAGTGTTTGCAGAACAGTAACGATGCTGCCTCATTCAATCTGGACCACTGTTAATGAGGCCGATTAGCAGTTATGCAACAAATGAATATTATCCCCATATTAGCCTACAAAAGTTTAAAAAAATGTTTCACACCAGGAAATGGATCCATTGAAATATTTTCAGGCAGAGACATCGAATTAACCAGATAAAGGAGAGGACTGTTTCTTATTATCAAGAGTAGGAGCCTTGTCACGGGCTAGGAGCCTGCTGCACGTTGTGCAAACACTGGACATGCTGCCTGCTTCAGTCAGCCTACCAGTACAGCAGAGAGACAGCAGATGGATGGAGACAGATAAGAGTGCATGGAAATATTGAAAAAACACCAGAGAGTTGTAGGAAGAGAGCTGTATTTGCTAGCAACTCAGATATTGCATTTTTCTAAGACGACAACTGCAGAGCAGCAAGGTTTTCTAAGCCTGAGATGTGAGCATCTCTGAGAAGCACAGACATCTGGACCGACGCACCAATACCACCTGGCAGATCAGGTCTTCAAACCACTCGAGTTCAGGACCCCGTGCTGGTTTGGCATTCAAATCAATATACTGGATACCACAAATGAGTTTAAACAGGTATCTTATCATCAGGCTTGATTCTGGTTTAAATTACAAAAGTGAGAATCAGTAGATTAATTTTATTCCATTCAATGGAGCTAAACCAATGTAAAACTGGTGCTAATGAGACCACAGTTAAGTCTGCCAAGTGTTTATAAAGACTCAGCTTCGTCTATAAACCCTGCATCAATCATATACCTGATTTTAAGTGATAATTTTAAAGTCTTACAAAATTATTTTTTCATTACAAATATCTCCAACTGGAGGATATGTGATGGATGTAGTGGCAGAGACTGATAAAATGCATTTAAACTAATTTTGAATTTTAAAAAGAGAGGGAAAAAATGCAGTATGTAAAAACCACCTGAGTTCTGCCTGTCTATTATTTAGGCCTGGTGAGATGTACAACAACAAAGGACAGACGATGTGGTCTCTGAACGAAGGTGGCAGGAGGAGTAGTGTTTAACTCTCTCTTGCTGCAGGTATAGAAGTAACATCACTTATTTAATTACAGACACTGGTCACCTGGGAACAGAACTTAATGATCTGAACCAAAGTGACAGCCAGGAGCGGTGGCTGGAGGGAGAGCTCTGCTACGAGCAGGGAGTAGGAATCCCCAGCACCAGCAACACACCGTAAATCCCTCCCAGTCAACAGCTGCCATGATCTGCTAGTTTTCTCACCAACCCTGCTTGACTTGAAAAGAGTTACGACAAAAACTTAGCATCTATATAATAATTTTCCACCTGTCTCACAGAGCAGTCGCCATTACTATAGAACAAAAGAAAGAAATAGAGAAGATATTTTAATCTGTACTTTAAACAGGAAGCATCTCATCAAACTTAAGTAACTTTGAGTAGAAAAGTAAATCTCAGTAAGCCAGTGCAGAAACAAATTTTCACCTGTCTAATACACTGTGCTTTGTCTAAGGAAGCGTAAAGGTCTCAGACAAACAGCGGTGATACTTTACCGCTGTCCGTCGGTTAGCTGCTACTCATCTGACAGAGGCATGAGACAGAAAAATGTTTAAAATAATCTAATTCTCTTTTATGAGATTGCAGTCTACTTTCCAGAGGTCTCTCCTGACCAGTTTTAAGCATCTTGAGATCAGAGGAGTTCTGTTATTATGAAATTCCTCAAGCAGCAATGGTACAGAGGGCTTACGGGTGTAAGAAACATATTTCAATTTGCTCCGCCGAATACTAACAAAGATCTTATTCACTTTATTCTAGAAAGGTTTGGCTTTTGGCATTTTTTCCTGAATTTTCTTCATTCTTTACTGCCTGACTGATTTATTTCCTCTGCTGTGAAAGTTACAGAGGAAAGCAGAGTTGCTTGGCAGCATGATGTGGTATTGCTGAACTCAGCTGTTTACGGCTTTCAGCAGATGTTTCTGCTTCAAAGACAGTGTGAGAAAAAATACACATGTAAAAATTCCTCCCCTCCAATTCTGCATCTTTTGTCTCTTACCTTGCACTGCCTCCAAATCACAAGGAAGGCTGTGTTACAATAGCTGCTAAAACTTCCGAACCACGCCAACTGTCACAGGTAAGTAAGAGCTGACCTCACCCCAAAGCAGAACTTATAATTTAAAGTGTAAAGAGAAAAAAAGTAACAGAAGTATCAGTCCATTAATGTGCTGCATCAGAAGGAGATTTTCACAGATAACCTGATTACGAATTACAGTTTATTGAAGTGGAAAGCAATAGGGATTGCTGTGTGCAAGAGGCAAAAGCACAGCAGCTTTCAGCAGAAGATGCAAGTAGGACAGCAGCCACTCCTACTGCACATTCCGGGAGCTCTGCAGGACACATGCTCAGACACAAGTCAAAGGCTGAAAAGTAAACCGTATGTTTGCTAGTCACTCTCTGAGAAATTATTACTTTTTCAGACATCAAAAATTAATCTCACCCCGGACATCAGGAATTACAGTTATTACTGAAGCAGTCTATCAAGTTGGAATGGATATAAAGTTGTTGTCCCATTATTCCACGATTGCACATCCTATCCAATTTGTGTAGGGCTCTGTTCTATTTACATAACAATGAAATAAAACAACATACCCAACCTGACTGGAAAGCAGGGAAGGCACTGACAGCAAGCAAGACAGCTTTCTCAGCAAGGCTGGGTTATTGCATGCATTGGCTAAGCCTCTAGCATTTGGTTTTGATAAGCATGTAAAAAGCTTTTCCAAACTACAGATTTGCTGAGCAAACAAATTTGATGCTTTCATTTGGGCAAGAAATACGTGAAGAATGACCTTTCTCTTGGCGCTTCAGCCCTTCTGCTTCCCAACAGACCCAGAAACTCCAAAGCAGACAAAAAAATTCAAAAAAATAATTTATTTGAACTGGAACATCTGTAGAGATCATGGATAGATCTCATTTAATGCATTTTGTTATCTCTATTAATTCATTTCTTTTCTTGGAGAGAAAACTCATAGGAATGCTTTACCTCTTGGCTAATAGTTAATTTATCTTAATGTAGTATTTTTGAATGGTTCAGGACTGAATCTCATACTGGTTCTGTTGAACCCCAGCATCAAAATTCATTTCAGTAGTGGCTAACAACAGGATTTAAAAAAATTATAATATTTTGCTTTCAATTTCAAACAGAAGAGAGAATGTTGCTGCACACCTGATAAGAAAGAAAATACTTTCCATTTAGTATCTTCCACAACACCTGTGTAGACCCTGTTGGTTTTTGGACTCAGCCTGTATCCGTTAGAAAGCTGGTATGTATGCTGATGGAAGTTAAACAGAAATTTCTGTTGAAACAACTGACGGATAATAGTGTTGTTATTTATTTGGATTATGGTAGGGCCAACACTCCAGGTACGGATCAGGGCCTCACAGTGGTAGATGTTAGATGAAACCTAGACAGATGTATCTTGTTGCCATGACAATTGCTATAGTTATCTCCAATTTGATCCTTCTGAACTTCCGTTACTGAAAGGATTTAAAAGAAAGGGTCCTTCAGGCTCAGTGAGAGTCCTTGTCCGCGAGGGCTCCCATGGAATTCACTTTTCCTTCATGCAAGTGAGGGCTGCCCATTAAGTTGAAACCACTCAAGATTCATAAGGTTCAACAAGCTGCCCTGCTCCCACAAGTATCGGCTAAGACAGCAAGGCGTAAAAAACAAAGATTCTCTCTTAAGACAGTTTGTGCCGACACTTGCTTAGACACTGCGGCAGACAGCGAGCGAGGCAACAGGCACGGAGCATCCGCCTCCTTCCTGCAGGCAGCCTGCTCCCGAAAGAGCCACAAGAGACATTCCTCATCCTTCCTCTCTCCCCAGCTCAGGCCTTTGATAAACACTCCTGACATTCAGAGCAGCAAAAGAGGAGCCATGTGAAAGGCTCCTTTGGGAAGGAGCCTTCTAACCCCGGTCTTCTGTGCCCTAGAAAAGATCCTGTTACACGGCACAGCTGGCTGATCCTCCACCATATGTGCAGATGGCCAGTGTGTTTTTGGCACCTACACTGTACGCTGGAGACATCTGTGCCCTAATTTGACCTGAAGCAGGCATCCTAACATAAAGAGAAATCTTAAAATGCAAAGACAGCAGGCAGAGATAAATTATTTGGGAAAATAGATGAGAAAGGGTGGAGGGAAAGGATCTTTAAAGAGTCTAAAGGATCTTTAAAGGCTTAGCTATATTATACCTGATGCTGCTATTGACAGCTACATGCACACGTTCCCTTGGGTCATTTTAAGCAGACATACGACTCACCTTGGAAGCTCTGAGGGTTGCACTGGTAATTTGCCAGCAGCCTAAAAGACCGCACCTAATTTGTACCAAAATACACATGATGCTTATAACAAAATACTCAGGAGGCTATAACGCTTGTTTGTATGTGTCTTTCTCATACATGAATGGAAATTGTTTCTGTTTTGGGGTTTCATGGGAAAAGAAATTCACTGCTGATGTCTTCATCCCAAAGTATCTCTACAGTTTGTACAAATCAGTTTCTACAGACACAGATGTGACCTCCTGAAGACATATACTACTTCCCAAGCATCTACTGCTACAGCAGTGGCATGCGCCATCTCAGCTCTGATCTTGCCTCAACTATCAGTCAGAAGGTTGAACAACTGTAATAAAAAAACCTGATCCATGAGCACCAAACCTCCAAGTCTTTGTGAAAACAGTGTCCTGTGCTCAGACTGCAAGGTTTTGAGGTCAGCAGGCACCACTGCCACTCTGCTGAGCTCTGCAAACCACTCTGACCCAAAACTGTGTCAGAGGAAGACGACCCAGATTCTAAAAGAATTAATAACATGTACCCTGCTTGTAACGGACTAATACTCAGCTCTGCACCCATATATCGGGCATAGACTGACCAACTTCAGGGAGAGCCAGACACACACACCACATAGCTAAACATTTTTTCAAGTCTGAGGCATGTTGTACACATACGCTTTACTTTTATTTTTCAGTCACAAGAGAATTCACTTCACTGACATCCCTTAGCAGCATATGGTGCTGCCAGACATAGGAGGGACCTGCACAGAATTGTAACAGCTTTGTTGCTTTCCTCCATGCCTTGATGATGTGAAACACAACCTGGTAACATCATTAGCTGTTTCCATGAGAATGCAATGATACCCAGACAGTGTTAAAAAAAAAAAAAAAAAAAAAAAAAACAACCCAAAAAACTCCACCAAACAAAGCCACAACCCCCCAAAATGTGTGCGCATGTGGCGAGGGGGAATAAGTGATTGTGACAGTCTGAAACATAAACATAACATCTGGAAGCACTCTTCCCGAGTCTGCCTCTTATCAGACAGATGGCTGGAGAGCTGTAAGCCCACGGGCCTCTCAAAAGGTTCAAGGCCAAGAGGATAAAGTGCTACATCACAACAGTTTTCCATTATGTCAGTTTTTCTAACTGTCTCTTCGTTCTCCCACACTCAGTTTCTCTACCCGGTTAACAGACATCAAAAGCACTGGGGGACTCCATTCCTCCAAGTCTGAAGGAGCAAGAGGAGTTAGGCCTAGATTAACCCCAGTCACTGCTGCTTAGTTCATGATGCTGCAGTTATAAGATGCTCTGGCTTTGGGAGAGAAGCTCGCTTAAGAAATTCCCATAACTCTCCTTGCTCCTACCCTTACTCTTCCTCAGCCCCACAGCTGAGAGTATACCAGCTGGTGGAGTTATGCTATTTAAAAAAAAAAAATTAAAAAAAAAAAAGACAGCCAATGAAAATTACTTAAGTTAAAAAGAACCATTGCTCTGTCTTGGAACAGCTTTTAAAACCTGTGGTGGCAATCCAGAATAAACTACACAGCAAATATGGGTCCCTTCACTGAAGCCGTTCTCCGGGTAGATGTGGTACAAGGGTAAACAAGTGACCAAGCAGCAGTCAAAGACTTGTTCTTACTAATCAACACTGTTGTTATCCTCATCAATAGCTACTGGAATCTCAGCACAAATTGCATTATGAGGCACACAAACATTGCTGATTTCAAGCTGTTTTCAGTTACTTGCTATAGCGGTAAAACCTTTCCGAATAAATCTAAGTTAAGAAGCTATGGCTCCTGGCTTTAGCAGCACAAAATCAAAGAGAACAAATATTACTTTAAAAAGTTAAAAAGCACAATCCACTTAAATTCTCAACATGTAATGGTAAGCAATTACTGATGTGATGTATTTAAAATTGTCCCTTGTTTTTTATTATTTATATAATGTGAAAGGCATATTAGCTGCGAAGTGGTGTTGCATTCAGACAGAAAGTGCTTGTTTCAAAGTGCTTACAATGTAATTATGTTCATACACTTATGACAGTAGAAATATGCAAGAAAATAAAAGCAACACTGCAAAAAAAAGTAAGTAGCTTTATTGAATATCAGCATTTGTTTCCAGGATATGAAAGGAAAAGTGCAAAGGTTCTCCAAGGTGCATCAGGGAGATTCCCAAGTAAACAAGAGCACATAGAGAAAGGTTAGAATTTCCTGTTCATGTGCTTTAACAACTCATCGCTCTCCCCATTATAACCAGAATGAATCCTGGATGCAGTATTATCTGGCTACCACAAAATATTTTGCAGCAGGAAGCACTCCGGTGCATTCAGAATCTATTATGAATTTAAGTAATATTATAACTTACTTCACAACCAGCTGGGGACATGTGACAACACAAGGGGAGAGCCAAATTACTCCTGTTGGTGGCAAGACAGAGGAATAAAGAAATATTGTAGAAGACCTTTTGTTCTCCTTTCCTGCTTGCTGATTCTCTAAGCTGTGCTAGAAATAGCTGGTCATGCAAAGAATAATAACATACTATCATCTTCCTGACAAGCTGTGTGGACTTTCACAAAGCATTCAGGAATCACAAACTTTTATTTACCTTCTTTTCAGAAGCTCTTTTGCAAAGACAGTGGAAAACACTTCTCTCTGCTTAAATTAACCAACACATTTATGAGTTGGCTGAGTTGGCTGCAAGAGAAGATTAGCCTGTGTTGATGCTGGAACTCCAGAACAGTACCTTACATCTACACTGACCTTGCTCCAGAACTGCACATCACCCAAATGAACTGCACTGCAAAACTAGCCTGAAAAAGCTGGTGGCAGCGCAGAAAGATCCCATTAGGGACTTGCAATTCTCAACCAAATTAAATTAGCTTAATAGAATATTTGTGCTCTGCACAGAGGGCTCCAAGCGACACTTAGAAACTCAGTAACTGTAATGCCTACCACATCCTATGTTGTCCCACTGGGATCTCAGCACACACGTGTCCAGGCTTCTCTAGCCAGCTCTTCCTCGTACGCAAACACCTCGCTCAAACCTAGGTTTGTCACGCTTTCAGAAGACAGCGACTATTTACACATACAAATGAAAGAGGCACTAATTAAAACATTGACTTTTATTTGCATAATTAGTGCTAGAAATATTTTTATAGGTTAATTAGACTTTATGCAAATTAGATTGAGAAGATTTCATTTGGGGTTTGATAACCTGACTATTATAGCTCAATAGTTGCAAATACACTCAGAGTTACATGCTGTTCTATAGCCATGTCTTCCCTTTCAAACTGTTTTGTTTTTCACTTCTGGCAGGCTCCAATGTTATATAGTTCTCCTTTCCCTTTACCCCCTCCCAAACTCTCCACTGAAAAATCTCACTAACTGCAATGATATCAAGCGTAAATACACTGAATCAATGAGCTGCTCGTGACAAGAGACATTTCCGCACTTTACAGAAGTCTAATACTTCCCAAGCACTCTGAGTGGGCACAGAATACAAATGCTGAAATCTTCTCAGGTTTTCTGTGCCTGAAGACAGTACAAACTGATTGCATGGGAAAGCAATAACCAGCCCAGCATCCACCAAAGATTTTATGATCTTCTTCAACGAGCCCAGGTTTGAGGCTAATAATAAGCGCAGAGCTAGCGAAGCACTGCTCCGGTCCATACAATGAAAATGCTCTGTGTACGTACAGCAGTGTTGTGAGAATTCATTAAGATGATATCCAGCAAGAGCAAAATAATTTCTACTGAAAGCAGCAATACGCAACCCTACTTACTGAAAAAAAGCACTGCTTTTAAGAGTGTGGAACAAGCCTCAGTACAAATATATTAAACAGGAAAGTAGGCACTAGCAGGCCAGTTCATACCAGTGCTCCCTGGAGTGCACTGCTCTTCCTCTGACAGTTACCAGTGTATGGCTTAGCACAGGAATCTCCAGTTCTGGAAGAACTAACTGTTTGCAAAAGGAGATTCTTCTGTATTACGTACAAGACATTAAATACTAAGAGGTTTGAATTATCCTGTACCAATGCTTGAAAGTTGCAGTGGTTCACTGTAGACGAATTCATTGCTTGCTTGATGAACCAACCACAGAGGCTGTGATACGTTCACAGAAACAAGGTCAAAACTATCAAGCCAAAAATTATGTTCAGTAAAAACCTTTAAAATTAAGGACATTCATATTCATGCCGAAACGACATTCCCTCACCACCACCCCCTCGAGAGTAGGCCTATTCTATTAATTTTTTAATTTAAACTGATGAATTTTATTACCTGGAAACCGAGATGCCCTGTTATAGATCAGCAGATGGTATCGTAGTTAACGTAAGTGTCTCCAGATTTCCAGACTAGAGGTTTAATAGCTCTGAGTAGTGATAATATGAGCCCTAAGTCTTTCAACCAACGAATGGTACCATGGATATAAATGAGTTTAATGTGCCGAGAATATGAGGTTTCATACCTGTTCCTTGAACTTGGCGCTATCCGCTGACAAATAACCGTTGTGGTTGAATGCTTTCCACCATTCCCCACCTCTTGCTTCACGTCCCACTGCTGGGGGTCACTTGTCTTTGCACTGAGAATGTTGACACCTTTCTTCACCTTTGCCCTGTTGGAAACAGCAATTGTAAAAAGTTTACAAGAGTCACTCAGGACTTTGATCTTAGCAATCGTAGCTCAGACATGGAAAACTCAATGTATCAGCTCCAAGCTAAGCATTAGGTATGTTCCTAATCTATCAGTAAATGGGTGGTATCATGAATGCCACTATTTTGGGGCAGACTCAGCTAACTGTGTGCCTTTTTCTGTTCTGCCAGCAGCAGGCTGGAGTTAGGATTAAGACTGAACCTCTAGGAAAACCCGCACTCAAAGTTTTTTTTCTCTATTCTGGCAATAGTTTATATCAAAGAGAAATTTGTCCCAACATAAAAGACATGGACTCTACTTAGAAGAAACTGGCCTCACTACGGTGAAAAATCGTATTTTTCTAAAATACTTATACAACACAAAATGTTAGTTATTGAGCAGAAATAATCATATAACAAGATGTTGATATCTTCTTGACATTTATAAAGACTCAGCACCTAAGTTCCTTGGAAAAGTCGGTCTTTTTGTATCTTTAGACACTAAAACACTTGAAAAATGTAGTCATGAATGACTGGAGAGTACTTGTCTTCTTGTTGCAGTTTTTCAACAGTGAGACAAAACACAATTAATTTAAGGCACTGAAAACGAAAACTTCTTTTTTTTCTCAGTATGAAGGCATAAGTGCTTAACTCTCATTTGAAACTTGAAACACCACGGAGCTTCACAGATTACTGGTTTGCTCTAGTAAAACTAACACAAACCTGATGCATCTCTAACGCCTTCAGCTGAATTACTCAGAAACGAAAACCGAAAAAGTAAAGAGAGAATCAAATCCGCTACTGAAGGTTCATTAAAGCTTAAAGTCCCATTAGGTTTTCCAGCATGTTACAGTTCAAGCAAATAAACAATAAATAAATATTTCATTAAGACAAAAACTTTACCACCAATCTTGAAATCTGTATAAATCCATCAGATGGGTTTTGGTGGTATGTATTTTAGGAGATGTTCGGATGTATTTTAGGATACCGATATTTAGCAACTGGAGAGAAATAAAAACTGATCGTTTAGATACTTTGTTCAGCTATTTCTTGAGATGAGCTCTGAAATGGCATAACGTCAGTCAAAATTAGGTTCCTCATGTCTGGATTTTCAACAGAATTACAACTTTGTCAGCAGCTGCAAATTGCTCTTTCCACCATGTAGCTTGACACAGTCAATACCTGAGCTCCTGTTAATTAGGACGAACATTTTGTATGGCCAAGGTTAGTGGCAAAATACACTGCCAGAGGACGAAAAACCATGGCTACAACGCCATTTTGTTAATTAACTACAGTATGGGGCACTATGTTGAGTGGTTTTCACATATGCCATTATATAAAACCCATTAAAACAAAAATCCCATCCCAGGGTAAATTAGGTTATGTTTAGCGAGAAAAATCAATGTTGTGATTGCACTTAGCACTGGAATTAGGGTATGAACACCCAGAAGATTGAACTTCCTAAATAAATATGCAGAAGCACAATTTGCAACTCTCTCTCTCTGAAAAGGGCATTGAGTTTTATGTAACAAGGTCAATGGATGAATCAGAATTAAGTAAGACAGTACCGAGCCCCATACATTTTTAAATGCAGTCTGTACGCATATGCTACCAATGTTTTCACTTAAACTTTTATTTACTTAGTGTTTGAGTACTAGCAAGGAAAAGTCTATTTAATTCCTCACCAAAGATCCGTTGACCTTGTGGTATGCTTGTGATGAAATATTAATTTTTTAAATCAATACTGCCAACTTTGTACATAAAAATTTGTAAGTTATACTACCTCAATAAACCCTGAGACTGAGGACGTGGAGGCCAAATTGCTTGAGTGTCTCCTGTATTTACCCACCTAATCTATGCAGTATATATACATTTACCCTGTTTACTTAAGGGAGGCACGTACGGTGACAACAGACCAATGACAAACAGCTGAAGGTCTCCAGGTTGCATGGTTCCCCACTCCAACTGGAAAATTCTCCCCTATGCCATATCCACTTATTCAAGTGTAGATGGCTGTCCTCACACAGAGACTTTTCTGCACAGCTCTACAACCTGAAAGTACCCACCAACCATAACTTGTCAGCTTGGTCTTCCACCCAAAGAGGAGTCAAAATCTTCCCCTCCAACATCATTCTAGACAATGACCGTATTTACTGGGGGTGTCACCAAATTGTCTCTGTCACTTTGGCTATGTGCTCTCCACAGCAGCGGTAACTAAACCAAGGCCCACAGTCTGCTGCTCAGTAACAAAAATCACCCGTTCCTTTTTCTGGATCTAAACACAGATCCCACTAAGCAAGCCACCTACATATGCACAAAACCTACAGGCAGTAGCTCATTTATTTGAGTTCGATTGTCTATGTGCTGAAAGTTAAGCACAATTTTTGATCTTTTGGCAAAAGCAGACCTTGCAATGGAAAGATGAAAGACAGACCATCATTAAGAATGGCACGGAATACCAGAGGTCAGCTTCAATCCCACGCTGGATAGAGGACTCCATCTGAACGGATTTTGAAGCTTTATGAACACATGGTAGCCAGATCAGTGAAAGACATTCTTGCTTGAACTTTCAAGGTTATTAATTCATAGCACAGGAAATCTCTGCCTCAGCTTTGTCTCAAAATAACTGTCTCTCTTTAACTCTCTGAAATGGAGAATTAAAACTTTTTGCTAGTATGCAGAACAAGCAGCATCTCAAAAACACCACAGAAAAAGTTTCCAGCAGCTTACCTAGAAATCATTACTTATTTTTGTCAAGACCAAGTAAAAATATTTACTTACACAATCTCACAGCAAATACGTTTGTGTAAAAGTGAAACTTCAAAGCAAATATTTTCTTTCCAAATGGAAGCTTTTAGTTGTATACAAAGATTTCCATTTAGTGCTTTATTTTCCTAACATGTCAAACCTAGAAATTATGCTTCTCGTTAATACATTTTGATCAATTACAGATGAAAATCTAGCTGTTCCATTTCACTGTCCTCAAATTAGAAGAAAGCTCAGCAGTGCTTAGACATAATGCTATATAGCTGATAAAGACAGCAACTGAAAGGCAACTGAATCAGCAAGAGCTAGAGCTGAAGATGTGACTTACAATTTCAGGAGCTAAAATTATAGTTTCCTATTTAAATTTAAATGTTAATCTTGCATAACTGCTATGGCCATGGAAGGGTTTTGCCACCTGCAGCAGTGCTGCATCGAGGGCAGACTGCTGAGCACGCCGCAGTTCCTCACATGCTGTACGATTTTGCTGACACGTGCTAATCCTAGAGAGCATCACCTCTCTTATTCCAGAGAAAGTCATCCTGAAAGAACAGATCCAAGTGGGGCTGCATTCCCTGGGTGTGCTGTGATACAGATAAGTAATCTATCAGCAAAGAAAGAGCCTGAAGTTACAGGTAGGCTAACACCACGCAAAGCTCATTAGCAGCCCCTGGCCGTGCAGGTCCCTAATTCCCTTCAGCCTGGCACTAACACCCGCCTGACTCACTGGCAAGCTAAGTTGGTAGCGTTAATCAGTGGATGATTTCGCTTCCTGGACGCTCACTGCAAGATGAGATAAGCAGCAATGTCAGTGCCAGGGAAGCGCAGAAGCACGAAGCCCAGGGTGTGAGGGGGACCAGGGCCACACCCTCAGCAGCAGCAGCAGGTACCTCTTACATGGGGCAGCAGCATTGGCAAACTGCGCTGCAACAGAAAGTTTACACAGCAGCTTGGGCAGGCAAGGCTGCACTAAATAATAAAAAGCTAAATCAATACTAAATTCCTATAAACAGTGAGCATTCCTATAATATCTCAAATAGTTTTCCAGACACTGAACCTTCTGGTTCCTGTTAGACTGTCTGTTTTCAGAGGGTTATACTTAGCTCTGCATCTTCTGTGCTCCTCATAAATGCCATGCTATTCTCAGCATGCTGTACTTTGATCTGAGCGCAGCCTGGTTTTAGATCAGTGACCACCGCTTTGCACACACAGTCTCTTCAGCTCACATCTGTTGTCCAAGCTGCTGTGCCGGAAGACTTTTCTTTAGGAAGTATTCAAAACGTAAATATTAGAGACAGATGCAGGTTCAGTCTAACCGGGGGACCGGCTCATCTGTAAGGCAGTCCCTGGGTCACACGAGCGGAGCACGGGCACGCTGTACCTCATCGTGCTGGGCAAGGGAGAGGATGCTGGTGCTAAATCGTCTACATTTCTACCCATAAATACTCATCTGTTTATATTTGTCAAGTTGGTGTTTCAGCTTAACAAACACTGACCTCTTTTGGTCAGTCTTCTCTGGAGCCTCAATGCTTCTTGCAGCTCTTTGCTTATCCCCCCGTAGTTGCCCAGACCGGTAGAAGCCCTTGACATTACTGTCTGTAAAGGTCACACTGTAAGAATTTATTTTCCTGTATCTCCTGAAAGCCGGGGAGCCTCTCCTGGTGGCCTGTTTCAGGGCTGCACTTTACAGTAACTCTCCAACCTTCCTGAGTTCTGCCAAAAACATTTCAACTTCTTCCTGCCATGATTTAAGTTCACTCCTTTCCTTCTTTGTTCCCAGAGTAAATCAGGAGATTAAAGCCAGCTGCAGGAACCCATAAAATCCAGGCAGGAGACTAACCACAGCAATTAGGCAAGATTTGTTTTATTAAGTAAATCTTTTTCCTTTCATCTTTCTATGTGAAATGAGTTGCTGGATCTCACCAAAGCTCTGCATGAACAGGACAGACATCTGACTGGCAAAACAATATTCGTTAAAAGACTCATTGCCGCCCTTAGTTAAAAAGCCAAAAGCAGAGAGGAAGAATATGACCTGGTTAGTCATGTAACCTTTGAAATATGCTCCTTTAATCTGCAAAATACACGGACAGAATAAGTGTGATTAAGTGGCCATGGCTCTGCTTAGGGAATGCGGGGGATCAAGTATCAGCTCCAGGCTTCCTGCACAATTCTCCACAAGCCACAGAAGCCCTGTTTGCCTCCGTCCTTCCCTAGCAAGGAGATTTCCACCTGTGCCTCACCTGGCTACCTCTTTGCCATGCAAGTTTTAATTTACAAGCCATATGCACAGGTAAGCAGCAAAAGAAAGCCCCATCTCAAATGGGGAATTTGGGTACTAAATTTATTAGGTAATAAATTACTGCTAATAGCAGTATTTCAGATTTGGTTCTTATTAAGAAGGCTGGTCCAAAGGGCCATCCAGGCAAGAATTTTGTTTTCTTTCATTTCTAGATTTACGACATGGGCTAATTATTAGTGAAAGTGAAGATCTTGCTCCTCAGAGCATCCTTTCTCCTTTGTTTTCTTTCTCATAGAGTATCCAGAAAAGGCCTTCAGGAAACAGCTTTTGCAAAAAGGGGAAACACTCTGTAAAATGTCAAACCATCTGATCTCTAGGTATTTAGTCCTTATTCTTCCCTCCTTCCCCTTTTCCTTTCACTTCTTAGAATGCTGATCTATTAGAAACAACTTCAAAAAAACCACCCAATGTCAAAACAACAAAAAGAAATATTTTACTTTGAAAATGCAGTAGTCAAATCCTTAAGAATCTCCAAACCAGAATGCTCAAGTTTCTTGAATATAGGTGTAATTCTGTGAGAAGCTGAGACAGATTTCAGTATTTCTGAAACCTCCTCTGTCAGCTGAATTGGCCTAAATTCAGCTTCCCTAAAATTGCATATTTTGGTGACTTCAGTGTCCATCAAAATTATGTAAATTCCTTCCATTGACAATGAGGAATCTTGGGATTCAAAATTGCTCAGAGGCTGTTCATTTGTAGTGTTTCTTACATAACTGAGATTCCCTGAGACACTAGGAAAATCAGCTGTCTCTTATTTCAATGGGAATAGGTCTTCACAGCCCTTAGGAAGCTTTGAAGAGCTCAGCTGCAAGGCACACATAGAATACTGTCAGCTGTATTTTTTTTCCCCCCCCCAAAAAGAAATCCAATGTGCTTTGGGACTTTCCAGTGACAGGGTTCTTTGCTGTGGGCTGATTTCTGTGGTTAACTCTTAGTTAGCATTACCAGTCCTCTTGAGGTGTCAGGTATCCCACTATTTAGTTTAAAAGAAAAGGAAAAGCTTTCTGTGAAGCTTGGCTACCAGCCACAGAGATAGTCATTTAACCTCCTAACATATATCTCATGGAAAAACTGCTTACTCCAGCACTAAGCCTTAATAGCACTAGTTAAGGGATTACAGGAATGGCAGGAAGGAGGGAAAAAAATTATATAAAATAAAAGCATAAGGGAACTACACAACAGGAAGAATCTGGATTCGTCTTCCAAGCTGAGAGGAAACCCAACCTGAATTTACAACCTGCTAACATTCTGCCTCCAGCAAAGATAAACACTGTAAAGTGACGTTCACAGAAGCTGCCATGGCGCTGCTACCGCATTTAACTCCAGCTCATCCTGCTTTCAGAGAAACAATCACATTTCAGCCCAGATACTACTGAGAGGTTCTCAAATCCACTGATTTGGTTGAGTATCTAAACCTGAGGCAGCTCACAGAAGCTCAAAATGTAAGGGAGCTCTTGCATTGGCTACCAGAATCTCTACCTGCCCTCTGCCTTGGCTAATTGTATTCATGGGGCTACTTAGGTGGCAAAACCACTGTTAACGAGTTCAAATGATCAGAGTGGTAACAAGACAGGAGACATGATGATCCAAGGCAGAAGAAAGCAAAATCATGCACCAAATGACTCCAGTTTAGCATACGCCTTCCTTATCTTAACTCCTCAATTCACAGCTTCAAGAATTTCTCTAGACGTAGCAGTTGTCACCAACTCTTACAATTTTACATGAAGTACTGTAGGGTTTAGATATTTTTTTTTAAGCCTCAGCTCCTAGAGTCATTTGAAAGGAATCTCCACAACTACTAAGAAACAGGAAAGAGGGAAAACTAAAGAGAAGTGTTTTCAATAACAAGAACCTCATATTTGTTCTTTTGTAATCCCCTTTATATTTCTGTAATAGGTTGACATGCCAAGATACAAAAATCCATTCCAATTAGGAAGGATGTAGATCCCCTTGTGATAAGCACTGTCCAGGTATGGTACAGAAAGACCTCCTTCTCCTCAGAGTTTACAATGTAAGTATTAATCAGCAGATGAGAACATATAATTTGGGAGCACAAAAACACAGGGGGAAAGAGTGCTCTTTTCAACTCCCTTTTCATCGCCCTTTACCTGTTATTCATGGAATCAGCAGGTTCAAGAAATGCAAGGGAAGCTCTTACTGAGAAGACTCAAGTCTTACAGTGCCTGAGAGCTGTTCGCAGCAGTGCTTTAGAGCTGTTGTACTCCTCACGCTAAGCATTTTAGATGCTTAACCTCAACTGACTAGGCGACAGTGTGAGCTTGCAGTTTTCTTGTGACTTTTTCACCCTTTCCATTTCCTTGAAAAGTGAACAAGTAGAAAAGCTCTTTTATAATTTGAAACTCAAAATAACCAATGGGTGCAAGTCAAAGATCCATCTCATGGACTCTGCAAGGAACTGAAAAAGGTTGATGCATAATCACGTCTAGGTAAAGTCCCTGAAAAGCCTTTGCTATGAGATCAGCATCTGAGTGAACACTCATTTATAAGTTCCTTATACAAGGAAACATAGGACACCATGCTGTCTGCTCTGCTCTCTGCTGGAACGTGCCTTGGTATAAGCATCTGTCTCACACCAACACATGCTTGCAGAGAGAGGCAGAAGAGAGACACAGAGGTGGGCGTGGAGTAAACTGCACATGCTAAATACAGGCTCACCACATCCACAGATCTATTCCATAGGACCAGAGACACTTCTTAGATAAGTTGATGCTTTGAGATTATATTCCTTACTACATGCAATTTCTATTAATACTACAAAAATCCCTAAGCTGCATATTTGTGACATTCCCCCAGCTGGCAGAGCAACAGCAGCGCTGAGGAAAATACTTACTGTTTGCAGTGGTTATTAGGATTATTACTTAGACCCCAAGTGACTTCTGAAGTAATCTTCCCGTGCAGTCCCTTTGCGTTTTTAATCCCATCCACACTCCCCCTTCAGCAGCTGTTATGAATAAAATTTAGTCATCAGCCCTGCAGCTATAAGGGTTGTGTTTCCTTTTCCCTTAGAGAAATATAACATTGCTGAGATCAACTGATAGAAAAAGGAAGGGGCAAGCATCCTTAAAACACCAAGAAAGAGAAGAGCCTTTCAGTCAAATAATTGTTTCAAATGTTACATACTATACTAGGTACTTGTACAAGCGATGAGAAAAGAGACTGATGGTCAGGTGGTTCACCCTCAAGATGCAGCACTGTCTCTTTTGTACTCTAATTAGTCTAAGTTAAGCTGACCCAAGGATGGAGCATTTTACCATTGCCCTGAAGAGAACTCCCTCCAGAGAGCAGGGAGTTTGCTGACTCTGCGGGTGCTATAACAACATGTGCCTCCATCCATTTCGTCCTGCCTCCCCTCCCTCTCCCTCTGAACTACCCAACAGCACCAACCAGGGGCAAACTTCTGTCACAGATGAGTGCCAAAAGTGCAATCAGCGAAGTGGAAGGACTGCTATGAAAGGTAACTGTAGAACAAAACAAGAATTACGGCAACATGTTTCCCTTATATCCCTCATACCATAACTCCAATGTTTGCTAACGGTTCTTGCTTTGCTCATCATAATCCTCCCACCTGTCTATAGTCACTTTAAGGCACATTAAGACTGCTGCTATTCTGGATTTTGCTTCAGAACAAGCACACCTTGTGTTGTAATCTGCATGTAAGAGTGTGACAGAAATGCTGCAAAGATGGTCTAGGGGGATGCAGCAGACAGAACTGCCAGCTTTTATGTTTGAATTGAGTCTTAATCTAGTAAATGCTGGCAGTGATCTGTACTACAGCCTCCAAATTGGGCTCTTTCATGCTTTAAGTTTACCCAGGAAGAGCAAAAATCCTTGTGCCCTGAGGCAGTTGCTGGTAGTTTGTGTATTTAGGTACAGATCTGAAGCCCCTGAGACTTCAGTAAGTCAGCAAAAATACTCCTGCTGACCTCAAGGGCCTTGGATCAGATGCAGAAAGCACACATGGGTTTCCATAAGGCCAGCACCTGGCCTGCCAGAGCCAGTGGGCACAGTCAGCAGGCAGGGCACGTGGTGGAACCTCATGTGGCTCGGGAGTGAGAAAGCAAAGCTGATAAATTACGGATGGGATGTGGTTCAAGGAGTTCAAGTAATGTAGAAAACTGCAGCTTCTTTTCTAATTTAAACAAATATTTCTCTTTTTCTCCAGAAGTGACTGAGTAGAGAGATAGACATAATTTTCTAAACGTTAAGAAATACTTCAAAACCTGGTGGGTTTTACCTTGTACGTGCATGTATACGCTCATCCACAGATACAAACACTGTATTTCATACACAAAGTTTTCTTGTTTCTCCCCACTTCGTTTTTTTCCATCTTTGTCCATTCACATTTGCCTTCTCTTGGCTTTGTATATTTCTGCTTTTCCTCTTTTAATACTCCTTCACTCCTCTCACATTTATTTTCACCTTCATATTTCATTTAGAAATTTGCCTAAACCAGCTGAGTCAACACTGAGTTACAATTCTAATGCCAACCCATCCATCCCAGTTTTCCTTTAGCTGCACTGAAAGGGCACCCTGAATTCAGCCCCAGAGCTTCAGCTTCTTATTTGTCTGACCTCATTTTACAGTTGTATCACATCAGAGTGCAAAGGCATTTATTTCATTTTATTTTTTTTCTCCAAAAGAAACTTAATGCAAAAAAAAAAAAAAAAAAAAAAGTACAGTTGTTTTCAATAAGCATGGACTCAGCCAATTCATTGAGGCTGCTAGATAATAAAAACCAATGAGTTCTCCTTAGACTAGGAAGTTTTTGTGTCCAAAAGCATTTACTACCTAAATGAAAAATTTGTCTCAACTCCTACACAATTCCTTAGTGGAGAAACTATGTCTCCACCTCACGATTACGCCCGCTGTCCCTCCTAATCAGCTACCTGCTCCTCTTCGGGACACCCTGTTTCTGGCTTTGGGATACGCTGTCAGAAAGCTGACTTGTCTTGGCTGGATCTAAACAGCCCTGATTAATGTATCCCAGCAAAGGGAGCCCCTTAAAGTCTTTCCACGTTAGGTAAGCGGTGTCCAATTCCCATTATAGAAAAGCAGGAATAAATACCAACTATAAGAGAATTGAGCCTGGCCAGCTGTAGGACTGCTACACCAACGGATTAGGTACAAGAGCTCAGGCAGCAATTCACTTGGAAGTTGCTTTCCCCTTTGTATGTTTGGTTTGTCTCACTCCAGACTCAAGTATCCAACCGCAACAGCAATTACTGCTGCAGAGCATCTCAACCAACTCTGCCTTCTCTGCTCCAGAGGGCTGTCAAAGCCATCTTTAATCCTAATTACAGACTATCAAAGAAAGGGCTTTTCCTATAGAAACTCACCAGAAAGGGAATAAGAACTGCAATCAAAATAAAAGCATGACTTGACACTTTTTTAAACAAGGCACTGTTTGCCCTTTTCAAAAGGCTGAAAAGTTTTTGCATGGAGATGATGTTGCCTGAGGAGAGAGCAGGCGGATGTCTGTGCATTAGAAGTCACAACCCTTCTGTTTATTACTGTACAGTTACAGGACCAGGTTTTACCCCTTTAATTTGCCAGGCCCATTTAGGTCATCGATACTATCTCAACAACCTTTGCTGGACATGCCCAAGGGCAACAGTTCCCTCGGGCAATCAGCCATTTCAACGGGACCTTTTAGGGACCTTTTCGGGACCTTTTCTTTTTTTTTTTTTGAGGCTGAGCCTGCACTCAGGACAACTGTGGACTCTTGAAGCCATAATGAACAGAGTGAAGTCTTGAGAGGTCAACGGACAAGGGAGCTCCTTTGACATACTGCAGGAATCAGCAGGAAGATTCTGGGATGTATCAAAAGAAAACCAGCTGTCAGTGAAAGCCAGGGGCAACAGCTTGTCCCTGGATGCAGATATTAAGGTCATGATATACTTAAATCAAGAAAAAAACACCCACAAGATAAAACAGATCAATACATTTGTAACTCTCATTGTGTTTATTCCTTCTCTCTGTGAGGATTACAAATCAGCATAAATCACATTCCCTTTATCATCTCCTGGGGAGTCTTTTTTTTTTCCCCTCGATGACTCTCCCCAAAAGTCATTTCAATTCATCCAACCGCAGCCAGCTACTAACTGCAGGGATGAAAATCATTTTGTTTCAGCTTGATGCAGCAGAAAAGCACTAGACCTAAATAGCACATGACAGGGCAGAACAGAAGCACCTGATTTAGGGCTGCACAGGCAGCAACGAAGGATTTGCTTTCTGAAAATGCTGAAGCAGCTACTCCCAACACCGTCTGTATCAGATTAATAACATCCAAAATGAAACGTTGGGTAAGCAAGTGCATGCATGGATAGGTGAACACACACACAGAGCATCCCCTGCAATCAGACCTGAAGTGCTGCTGCTGAACCTCTATTGTGCCCTCTTAAGTTCTCCAACCTCCTAAGCAATTGTATAGTTAAAGCCATCTCTAGAGACAAGAGTCTTAGGTGGTAGAAATAAGGTTGGAAACGTCTTAAGTACATTACGATGATTCCAACAGCTGCCACTGTACAAAAAGAGCACTAGTGTATAGCATTATACATCCTCCCACTGCTCCCCTCTAATTTTAATGCACTTGATTCATAATTTTTAGATGCTCAGGACTGGCACAGTTGCTGCATGTTCTTTTTTTGGGCCAAAGACCAAAGAAAAGCAGTGTGGACTTGCAGTGATCCTCCACTCCATTTTTATACTATTATGCAGAGTACTTCCAGAAAAAGGCAAGAAAAACTTGGTCTACAGGCCTCCTCTTGCTGTAGTAACAATGCACCTGCCACTGTGAGGGATGCTTTAGCACTGGCCCCTGTCTACCAGAAAGCTGATGAGGTTGCTCAGCAGCCACAAAGGATGGTGCTACTGTATGTGCACATTACATATGCCAGTCTATTTAATGCCTTCGCAAATCTCTACCCATCTCCTAAGCCATTCACTTCCTTATTTGAAGGGCCTTAGATAAAACAACTAAGAGTTATGGGGTATACAACAACCAAGGATATAGAGAAATGACAAGTACAAAGAGAGGAATATGAATAATATACAGAAAAGGCCATTATTCTATGTACTGAGGGAAAGTGTTTCTGCTCCTTACAAAAGGAAGGATTTATCTTCTCCCGATCAGAGGTGACAAAGCTAGAATTTTAATACTAGAAAAACACAGGGAGGGCAGGAAGAAGGCTGCTAGCAATTTCACTTTGATTTCATCAGCCTATCATGCAATTATACATTTATTTTTCTGAGAATAGCAGACACTTTCACACTTGGAGTATCCCAGGGGAGAGACAAATTACCAAGTCTCATAGATCTTTCTACAAAATTCCACACATATTTCAGCCAAGCAAGACATCAATGTTCTCTATCTCCTGTCCTTTAGGCCCAACACAGCTTGTGTTGCTGACTTCAAAGGGGAGAAGACTGGTCATCATGTACTATGTCTTCTCTCAGTGACAGAAGTTTCATGCAGACAAAATTCAGGGCCAGCTCTGAATCTGCCTTGCTGTGGACGATAATCAGGTCAGACCTTTAGTACCTAAGCTCCCTTAAAATTACAGTACCTTCTCTTCATCAATCACTCGGTCTTCTGCTCCCCTGTTCCAGTTCACGTGTCCCTGTGAACTTGTAGCTGGGGATGTTTATTAGCTCTCAGCAATGTCTACTATGTCAGAAAACATCACATAAACACAATTATAATACTTCTGTACCACAGCTAGCTCATACGCACCCACTAGATGCTCTGCTTTAATGCTCACAGTGGAGTTCAACGTGAATGCAACCACGTCAGTGTAAGCATACTTCCAGCAAACACAGAGATGATAAAGAAACCCAAACGAGACCAGAGGTTGGACTGTATCATTAGCATTAGCAGAAACAGCAGCCTCAAGAGAGCCAGGAGCCCTGCTATTCTGTTGCACTAACGCATTATTAAAGAGTTTATTTCCCAAAAGGGTTTGTTGAAGGGAAAAATTCACACCATAAATTGCTGGAAGAGCCCTGATTTTGTTTAGATTAAACTACTTAATGTCCAGGTATTACCTATTTGCATACAGAACTGAAAATTTCTCATGATCCCATAGACCTGTCTCTGTCATTGGAAGGGAAGGCGGGTGCTAATTTTCAGCATGGAGAACCACCAGGCTGAGTAAATATTAACGGTACAGTTGCATTACATGGAGCAAAGCCGCCATGCAATTAATATGCAGAAAGGGTGCCAGCCTTACAATAAACCAATATTGCTATGTTGTAATATCAAACTATTCACAGTAGCATGCCGATCCACAGCATCATTTGTGACTTCATTTTATGTCATATGCTGGTAGGCTATTTTCCCCCATTTAATGACACTTTAAGGCCATTCTTTCAGCATATAAAAAGTAGCAAAAGATGAGACAGACTATTTCAAATGTTTTGGTTTTTTTTTTTTGTATTGTTACTGAAGAGTAGTAGTAGGAAGTATCCAAAAGATCTCTCAAAATTAACGCTGAATTAAGTCCTTAAGTCGAGTTTGTAAACTTAGGGCACTCTCCCTAGTGATGTATCTGAGACACAGAGGTGGACTGCAGGACTGGCTTCATCATTGG
Source organism: Tetrax tetrax (assembly GCA_009806455.1). Lineage (NCBI taxonomy): Eukaryota > Metazoa > Chordata > Aves > Otidiformes > Otididae > Tetrax > Tetrax tetrax. Next base: position 911,755 of record WHYT01017566.1, read on the forward strand.
CCAGCTGAAATACAGCTACTGAAGTGTGCTTTTAGTTATCACCTAATTTAGTCTTTCACTACCAACCCCTGCTCTCTCAATCCAATTTTACTAATTTTTAAGAACCTTTGCCCTCCTAATCGTATTACATTGGTAATTTTAAAAAACATTTCACTGCAAGTGATTCAGAAAACAAACACTACCCCTGCCACCTGCTTCTACTCCTTCTTCCCCCCTCAAATGATGACCTTCCATATTGAACCCCAAAAACTTGTCAGTATTTTGGAATTTCTCTGAGAACAGATGCTTATTTTTGCGCAGCCCTTCTGACTGGAATTTCCCAGCCTCTGTTTGCAAGGGTGGCATTTGGAAGACCAATGACCTATTTTTATTTTTTATTTATACCCCTGCTATTCACAAAGCTTAAGGCCCCAGGATGAATGCATCTTCCCCAGTGCACGCCGGATCCTCTGTTGGCTAATGACATTTGTCTAAAGCTTATGGTAAAAACAAGGACTGTGAGCTGAGCAGTAATACCATGAGGTTCACAAAGACAATAAATCCACCATGTGAATGGTAGTGGGGAGATTTACTTTTTAGTGCTAGAGCAGAGTTGAAAACTGGGAGGTTATGAAATCATTACTGGATGGGAGTGGTCTTTAAAAGAACAAAATTGTTGTATTTATACATTTGTATTAAAACTTTTACAAATGGAGTCAAATAAGGGGGAAAAAGCAAGGAAACAGTATTCTGAGTCTCTTAGATTAATGTTCTTAGTATATTTTAATTATTAGCATTTGCCCTCTATACACATGTTAAATGAAGCTTCATAGCAGCAGTAAATAATGTGAACCTTACAAAAATACGAGGTCACCCTGCCGAGGCAGAATGAAGCATGGGAGCTGATCTGCTCCTTCTTTATTGTGATTTCCATATGAGAATGAAAAGGCTGCTTTCACAGACAAGGCTGAGGCCTACGGGCACACAGACTGAAAAGTAACACCACCTTTTCATTTGTAATCTGAACAAATTTAACGTAGAAACTATTGATGGAAAATGAACTTAGAACCTCACATTTCTATTTTTTTCCAGGGTAGAACTGCACTTTAAGTCACAGGCTTTCTTAATGGAATAAGTGCATTTGTCTCTTGCAGGCCTGAAAAATAAAGCACTGAGAAGTAACACATGGAATATGCCTTGGGCAAGAGATTTTCTTTTGGTATTGCTGTTTTTCTAATAAAATTTAAATCATGGCATAAGAGCATATGTTCCTGTAAAGTGTTTCACAGAAAGTGGCCTAAAATAGAGGCAATCAAAACTCAGAGATATTTTTTATAGTATTGCTAATCTGAACTGTTCAAAAGAAAATGATCTGGGATCCCTAAACTCATGAGATGTGGAGATCTTTTTATTTCCTTCCAAATTCTCCACTTTTGAATCTGTCCTTCCAAGATAATTTATTGAGCAAATTTCGCTGAGTTTCCACTGTAAATTTAAGGGCTCAGAACTTCATTTTATAATGGAAGTTGCAATCCTTCTGCCATCCCACAACAGCAGCAGGGGATGCTCCTATAAAAGTAATCACTGAGATGGACATTCCTTAGGAAACGGTGACCGTTAGCAACTTTGATGTTAAAAAGTATGGCAGATGCAGAACTACAATTCTACAAATTCAAATGAGCTTGTCTCCAGGTGAGGTAACTGGTTCACATTGGTTCCTTGGTTATTAGCACTGCACAGACAAGCAGACCCCACCCTCGGCACATGCATCTTCGAGAGCCTGCATCAATTTAAAGGTTCCCACTTAGGCCTTTGAACCTCTGCTCTAAGATTCAAAGATATAAAGCTATGGGTATCTCTGCTGTAGGCAATTCTCTGCTTTAATTTCCCCGTGTCCCTACAGTTTCACCACCTGACCTGAGCTGTGTTGCAGTCTTTCAGTCAGTATGAGTAAAGAGCTTTAGGGCAGAGGAGTGGTAAGCACTGTACGTACAAGGACTACAGAAGAGCCCCAGGCACCAAGATTATCTTTACTTTTGAACATCTTCGATGCCAGGTCTCCTGGACAAGCAACGTGGTTGTCTTATGCTTAGTAAAAATCTATATTCTTCTGTTCTCATCCGAGTATCTAGCTAAGCCTAAAACTGAACAACCTGGAAATCATGTATTCCAGTGAGAAGGGCATAACATTCAAGAAGGCTTTTCCCATTGAAAACAGCAGTGCATTGTGTCTGCCTGGTTAAGAAATGCCCAAGCAAACAGTTTAATTTCCATTGTATCTATTTTGATCTGAAACTCACAGTGTCAACAGTTCCAAAGCAAAGTGCTTTCTGGTTTCTTGTTTCACACTTACGGAGTGGCTGATGGAAAACCTAGGCAGGGTGAGAACTGCGACTCTCTGAAATGCTACAGAACAGGAATGCTTTGCAAAAAATGGCCTGATACAACACCAAACCACTTAGAATGGCAGTACACATCACTGTCTCTTATTTTAGCTCTTCAGTTACACACAGTGATCCACAGGCCCTAAAAATACTGCCTCTGTATTTTTCCCAATAAAAATTAAGACAAAATCAAATGGTTACCTCTTTATTTTCAGTTTTCACTGGGAATCAGTCATCACATGAAACAAACTGAAGTGGAGTTATTTCCTCCAAGCCAATGATTTAACAGTTCATGTTTTGGCTTAATAAGATGGAGCAGGAACCATAACCTGGATAGCAACCAAGGGAAGAAGCCCAGAGCATCTTCTGCATGTGTTGAATGGAGCCACGTCTCATGGTGTGTTCCTAATTCTGAACCAAGCTGTGCCAGCAGCTCTGGGCACACAGCTATGCCACAGTGTGACTCAAAGAAATGGTATCATGAGCCACAGCAGTGATTGAGTAACGTTAGAATTGCAGCATATCTCTGCAAATTTGCCCTACCACTCAGTACAGAGAGTTATTTCTAGGTACGGTGTTGCGTTGATACAAGAATTCAGTTATGAAGGTCTGAAAGCCTGCAGAAAAATGTATTGAGCAGAGACAGCAAAGGGCTAGAGTGGCAAAAATCATCTACTCCAAGGTAAACAGAAGGGAGAGGAGTTTTGGAACTATTCAGGCTCCAGGAAAAAAAGAAAGGTTTCATGAAGAAACACCAGATACACCATACTGTCATATTTACGACAGTTAAGAGAATCACATCTAGCGCTAGTAAAGTCCACACATTATCTAGCACTGAGAAATAACATTTGTCTGTGTTGATGCACCTCTAACAGAACAACTTTATCAACTAATGAGCAAAAACGCTGGGATAGAGGTTTCACTCCTAAAGGTTTCAAAACTCTCAGTTCTAATAAAATACAGAAAAGTTGGGCTTTTGCCTTCTTCTCACCGATTCTTATAAAATACAGAAAAGTGATTTTCCCCCCCCTCCCCCCCCCCCATTTCTTTTCATTGTTAGTATCAGAGTTCTCAAGAAACATCTAGCATGGAATCTATTTGATGATTCCCATATACTATTAATCATCAGGACCTTGTGTTTATACTATACATGTATGTGGTATATGTGGTACTTTATAGAGAACAGTAAGCATCAGCAAACAAGTCTTGTGAACTGCAAAGTATAAAAAAATTCTAATTTGTATATGTTTTGTCAGAAAAAAAATGTTTCCAGAAAGTTCAGATTCCATGGGTACATATCACTACGTGAAAGGACATGTGCAGTTCTTCTAAATCTGAAGCAGAAATATAATTAATTAAATGGAGGAGACAAAATCAAAATTTAACAAGCCAAGTTGCGATTAATGTCCTGTTCCCTTCTGAGAATTTAGGTAATGAATGTGATTTTACACTTCATGTTTTCAACAATGTCTGCAGAGATAAAGTAATGGAATGTCCATTACCCCGGCATAAGATTGACATATTCTCATAAAATGCTTCCTGATTGTAGAAATAGCATCGAACAGGGAAAAATCAAGAGCATATAGCACTTACAAAATGTCTGTAGACACCTCACGTTTTCTTTTTACCAGGAAGCAGCAAAGCAAGCAGAGAACTGGAGGGTATATTGAGAGGCATTTGGGCATTTCAGCCCAAATGTAAGTAGAAGTGTAAGTAGAAAGGAAAGGGAATGGAGTACGGGTGATCCTTGGTGCTGATGCTGACTTTTCATTGCTAAGTTTCTAATTCAAATATAGTCCATATTAATATTATTTATAGATCATCATCAAAGGTGTAGCACTTGCAGTCAGGAAAAGCATTTTTGTTTATGATCCAAGCCGTGCTAGTACTGTCTTGTAGAGGCCAGGCAGCTCAAAAAGGTTGAATAACATACCAAGGTCACACACACTGACTAAATTGAAAATAAAGGAGCAGAACGTATAACACCTGATTTCCTTTCACATGCTGTCTTGTACACCATGAAATCTAATGTTATCAAGTGACTGGTTTGTACACTTGAGTTAGGAATCTGTCCACTTACAGCAGGAAATATCTCCTCTTTACTGGACTCTCCAAGCAAAGGTCAAAGAGCAAATAAATGACAGAATTAAAGCAAGACCACTCCACTTCAGCTATGAAATGCCTGGGTGAGATACTACTGATAAAACTTTCCTTCATTAGACTCCAGCGTCACATAAACAGAAAAAGAATCTCAAGTCAGAGGTATTTCCCAAACCAACTGTGCAATCCGAAACGCAAACAAATAGTGAACAGACTGGTAGCTCTATCAGTCCAGAATATTTAGCTATTTTTGGGTTACAACTGATACTGACATGGTAATTTTCTCTCTTATTCTACAAGTTATTCAATTTATGAAACTGCCAGTCCTTCATGACACCTGCAGCAACTCCTATAAGATGGAGATCAAATTTTTTTAGCATACAAGCTTCTCGACAGGGGTGTGTCAAACTTCTGGAGCTGACAATTCCAACCACAGAGAATGCATGACCTCTCAATGTCGAGATGTACAATGTTGTCTGCTTTTATGCTGAGAAAGGATTACGAACTCAGACACACAAAAGTGAAAATTAAGTGCTGAATTTTTCCTAACTTTTCATTATTATAAGGGATTTTGTAGTTTGCTGGATTTGAGTTGGTACTCAAAGCCAGTCTTGAATAGCTTATTACATACGACCTTTTAAATTTATCTAACTTCGAAGCAGTTCTTGAAAATCTCAGCAGCCCAAATCACATAAACAAAGGTATTCAAGAGAAAAATGAACAGTCCACATTAATTAGCAGCTATTTACTCCTTTTAATAAGCAAACACAAAAATAAAAGCTAGAAGTCACCCCATTATCACAAGTCATGTTAATCTCAGATACTCTGCTTCATAAAAGCTTACAAACTATATTTCTTGGCACTTCATGCATACATGTAGGTGGACTTTTATCTAAGGATCTGAATACAGTGTTCAAGCATTAGCTAATTAGATTTCTTCCAACTACTATAACATCAGAAGCACTTAGAAGAGGAATAAAGGTAGGGTTAAACCACAGAGTCAGGTCTCACGAGAGCTGCATATCAAATGGAGCTCTACCACAGGCTGCCCGCACAACCACTGGACTTCCCCTATGTATCAGGGCCACCGCAGCATTATTTTTTCCAGCTCTCATAGGTAGGTTTTTTGTTCTCTAGTATTTTATGCCCAGAGGCACCAGTCACAATCAAAACACTTGACAAACTGGTAGGAGGAGAAATTTCTACCTGCACATCAAGGTGGCAAGTTCAAAAGACACGAAGTGCTGCACCATGCCTAGAGAGATGAACTGCTTCTCCTGCCCAAGTCTGCAGGAAAAATGCAAACGGAATCCATATTTCCTATGTCTTTAACCACCACCATCAAAAAGTCCAGAGCGCCTTGGATTCGCCACGTGTACACAAACTACATGCAAAAGGACATCCTAAGTCTGGTACAGACACGCCTGTTGTTGTGCATGAACAATGTAAAATCTACTTACACAGAGTTAACTCTTTATCTAGGGTGCACAAAAAGCTATTAGGAACACCTCTTACCATTCATACAATTAAATCTTCTAGATGGCTGCTTAATGTTTGGATGGGTGTACAATGGCAAAGAAAGTAGTAGGTACATGGAAACCTGTAAAAACAGTAGCCTTCCACTCCTGACAAGTACAGATGAATTGCACATCTAGTCTCCTAAGCGCCATATCAGCTTATTCTTATTATTTCAAATTCGTAACGTGTTAGCAAATACTTTCAGGAACTAAAACATAAGTTCAAGCTAGTCACTAATTTGCTATTTACTGAAGATGAAATGTCAAAAAAGGAGGAGTGAAGGAAAGGGACAGCTAGGAATGGAATGAGGCTGTCCTAGTTCTCCTCTTTAACTTCATGGAACATTTGAGAAGAAAAAAAGAATAAATGCAATATGAGCATAAGGAGCTCTACTCTCCAAACCAGACATACGCCTGCCTCTCATTAGAGCTCCTGGGAGATGTAAGCAAGCATCTGTCAGGAGAACCAGACCCTGTGCAAAAGCAGTGATATAAAATCCCAGATCACTTCAGAGAGGCAATAAAAACAATATGGAAAATTTATAACAATCCAGTGTAATTGTTCAAAGGTAACTGCTTCAAGGATTCTTATGAGGCTTGTAAAGGTTTTTCAACTGATAAAAAAGGTATATCATTTTTAAGATGGGATAATTTAAAGCACTATTCAGCACGGCTTTGCAGGAAAATAGGATGCTGATGAGTGTGTGCTGGTTGCTGACCTTGTAATGTAGATTTAAAGAGAAAGCAGTCTTGCTCACAAGATATTATGATATTTATTTTTGCACAGAGCATTTTTAAACAGAAAATTCCTTCAATCTCTTAAAAATTCAATAGTTAAAACTTTAAGAAATAAGTCTGCAAATCCCAGACTGACAGCTTTCTTTAGCTGGGTACAAGAAGACATCTACTGTCTCAATCTGTGACATCTTCAGAGCTTTATGCAGGGCAGGAAAAGTACCACATCCGTACTCATCTGAGTACTGCAATGAAAGCATAGCTTGGCACGTTTATAGTTCAAGAATGCTCATCTTTGATCGAACAGCTCAGGGAAGCTACACATTTGGTAGTGGGAGCTAAGGACTATGAATGATGTAGTCTAGTCCTTTCTCCGCTATTTACTCACTCTGCAACTTCACCTTTTTATGCACTGGTCTACCCTTTAAGTAGAGCAGGCATGAACATAACTTTAAATACCACTGAGGTACTTAGGGATGTTAAGGCTTAGCAGAATATATTTAATTCGTAATCAAAAGTTACTATAATGCTGCCCCGCCCAAATTTGAAAATTATCATTGTTTGCAGAGTCCAGTCAGTTCTGAATTCTACTATATTCCTCAAAACTGTATTAGCACCTGAAAAGTAGTGTTACAGGTCTATTTCATAGGTTAAATAATAATTCCTAGTTTCAGGAGATTTAAATTTAATACATTCTTTTTCCCTTGAAAGTATTAAATTCCCTCTGAATACTTTCTTAGTCTATTCAATTACTTCAGAATTTTTCCTCTGTTATAAACAATGCATCATTTAGCTTTATTTTCACTTTAATCATAACAGAATCAGGCCAAGTGCCTATGCTTTTATCTGATAAATGTCTTGCTTCAACATGTAAATATATAAATATTAGCAGAAACCAGCACAACTATTTTATATTCAAAAAGAAGCAGTAAATATTGTGGGGCAAAATACCCCTCACTGGGAAAGCACATCAACACTGAAGGCATAAAACATACAATGGGTCTTTTACAGCATGTTTATTTGCGATAATACTGTTGTCACATTTACTTGTTTATGCTTCCTTTGAATTTTCTGAAATTACTGCTGGAAAATGTTAAAGCCAAAAAGGTAATTACAATCACCAAACCTTGCCTTCAATGATTCAAAGAAATGGAGTAAACCTGTAAATTACAAAAGCTTAAATCAAGCTCAGGCCATGAAGAGTAGCATAAACTACAATTACACTCTTTGGCCGAGCCACAAACGATGGGGAAACACGACAGTTGTGCTCTGCAAAACAGGCGGTGTGCTGCAAATTAGGTGTCAAGGTGCACACATATTTCCGTGAGCCTTCGACAGCATCCTTTGCTGCCTAGCGAGCAAGGACCAGGAATGATGTGCAGGGGATGTTCCGTGTAGGTTCTCTTGCCAGCTTTGGGAATAGGCAGTATGGATACAAAAATTATGCAGGTACAGATTCAGCAGGGAAATTGAGGGAGCCTTTGTCTCTCCACCAGCGCAAGCCACTGATGTGGTCGTAGCTATGCAGTTATGTTCTTCATCAGGGACAGCGTCCAGATTCAGTGGCCTTCTCTTACCAGTCCACTGGGAACCAGAACTCCTGTCTGATGGATTAAGTCCCACATAGCTAAAGACCAATATCCCAGGAGGCTTTGCAGGGAAACAAAAGCCTGACATTTTTCTGCTGCAAAGTGAGGTTTTCATGTGCTAGAAATGTCAGGGTTTAGACTGAACTACTTAAAATTAGAAACACAAAGCCAGAGAAAAGACACTGAAGTCATTAAATCTTTACAGGTACTTTAAAATTCTATTGACAAGAAGTAATAGAGATTTTTAAAAAAGGATGGAAATGTAATACACAACAGTCTTTGTATCGCAGTCGAAAAGCAAGAAAGGGTCACAGTTGTTTGCTGAAGTCGCTGGTAATTCCTGGTCTGACTTAACTTGCTGAACTACTTTTCATACTACTTGGCAAAAGAAAAGATTGTGCATGAAGATAGATAGCTCTTAGGTGATCCATATTTTATTATAGTTAGCTTTCTGCTCTCTTATTGATTTTGTACATCTATACTCACATTCCCCTTTAACCTTCTCCAAATCTCCTTTCTCATCAGCGTTCTTTCCATAACGTCACAGAACAATACAGTTAAGGGACCTTGCGAGACATCTAGTCCAGTCTCCTCCACAAAGCAGGATCAAGATTGAATTCAGACCAAGATGCTCAGGGCTGTTGGATTTTGAAATCCTCCACAGACAGAAATTCTACAGCTTCTCTGGGTCTCCTTTACAATCTTTCATCTTCTCCTGGCCACACAAACCCAGGGGTGTCATGCTCACCTCTCCGAGGCTACCAGCACATAAAACTGATTTTCAGTACTCTCTAGCAATAGTCTGACTTCCTTGTCTCTTCTGGTCTTTTGCTTTAATTTCTACAGTAAGTATGAAGACACAGAAATGTAGCTGAATTGGAAAAATCTCGGTGACGCTATATACGGGAAAACCCGACGCAGACACTTAGCCTGCTGATGTGGATCTGAAATACAGTGGCAGACTGGTTTGAAAAACTTTTAAAAAATCCAGAAGCAGCACTGTGTATAAATAAATGCCTTGCCTGCACACGAGACATCTGATCATAGACTATGTTTGAAAAGTGAGCACTAAGGTTGAGATCAGCTTTTTGACTCTGTCTAGAAGAATCATTGTGTTGTCCATTTCTGAAATGAAATCAACCAGTAGCACATCAACACTGTCTTCCAAATATGAACTGAAATATTTGAGTATCCCTGGGAAGGCAATTTTTTCTTGACTCAACACTTGGCCATGTAACCTTGAGATGCTAGATGTTGTAAATATGATACACCGCTGCTGTAAAAGCGGGGGAAAGTGGCCGAAATACAAAATGAGAAGGTAGTGGGAGGAGGATTTACCCCCACCTTTCTGCTGTATCATTCTGATACTTCAAAATAAAATCCCAAAACATGATCTTGCACTACAGAAGCAGCCATTTGTACTTACTTGAAATTGTCTGAGTCGATATATGATGCGAGCCTCTCAATCACAGTACATTTCACATCCCCTTTGCCCAAATATAGAAGTACTAGTGAAAACTTGCTGCAACCAGTGGCCATCCTCTGGCCTTGGATTGTGGCAGCCTTAGGAGCACCGAGGTATTTTGCAAGGCACAAGATCCTCTGTATACATCCAAGAGAATCAGAAATTCATCAGTTTGAGATTCTTCTTTTGCATTTTGTATCAACGAGGTATTGTGGCATAATTGATAGACCTAGTGCTGATTACTTTTGTTAGCAGCTCACCTCTTGAAACAGTAAATCTGTGCAGCTCCTATATTGAGTCTGTCTTCCCTCGCCAAGAGCTCAATGCCTTAACAAGATATGTATGATATCAGAAAACAGCTAATGGTGCTGGGCTTGTACTCTTGACATTTCAAGTCTGAGGCAGACATTAACAGAAACATCTGTAAGTGTAGGATGTTAGTTTTCTGTGTCTTTAAGAAGCATAAATCACGGTTAGAACTTTTTCCTTTAAAACCTGTACAAAACCCTTAAAGTAAGTCCTTAAAAATACTCTGTTAATCATTCTGCATTCCACTGACTAAACAGTAACATTACATCCATGAAGAGTTTGGTCTCTAATAACAGAAACAGATCTTTGCGTCTTTATTTTTTAACACTAGGGTTAGTGATGAATTTAGACTTTGAACTGAGCTATTAACTAGTACACATCAGATCCTCAGTATTAGAATTCTCAAGGTAATTTCCTTTAATAATGAAAGAAAAAAATCCCATCATCCTGACTATTTTCTAAGGAACGAACAGAATTTTCTGTTGAAGTGCCAGGTGTCACTCAATATACAAACTCTCTCAAACAAAGGAAGATTTCACTGGTCCAATCCAGGGCAACTCATTATCTAATTCTAGTTATCCTTTGCTTATGCATTTCTCTGATTCACTTTTTCTTGTTTGTAAACTCTTAATAAACATATTGATACTCACTTATGTGAAATGCTTTGAGAAGAAAAGACTCAAACCAACATGACAGGAAGGAGACATGTTGCTACTTCAGCCATTTCTGATCCTGATTCTGGCCTCCCCGTCACAAGCACCTGAGACTTTACAAGATGTTCACTGCAAAACAGTCACTACTTCAGGTATTACCAGCTCCTGGTGTTTGTTACCACCCCAGTACTGGACACTGTGCGCTCTTCTGTAGGATCTTGAGGAAACCAAAATCACCAGGTGCTTCTAATGCAAGCCCTGTTATTATTACTCTCTTCTCAAATTGAGCCCACCAATGAACAACAGAAAGAGGCATTAAATGACCTTCACATTGTTATGTGAAGGTAACTTTAGTTAAGTGAAGGTAACTTTAGTTAAGTTGCGAGAACAATGGAAGAAAAATAGGTGTATCCGGGGCATCTATGAAGAATGACTGATCACAAGCTACTAAAAAGCCATATTTGTTTGGCAATTGAGGGCAACAGATGGAGAGGCCAACTGAGAGGCATATTATTCTGTAGCACAGTAACGGGTGAAGAGGCATTCTTCTATCTAAACATAAAATTGAGTATAGTACAGGGAATACAGTAAAAAGGGGGAATACAGTAAATCCCTCATCTCCTCAGGAATGCAGGCAACCTCCTTGAAAAAACTTTCTATAAAAGAGCATGAGTTATTCTCAGTGGTGCTTCATTTGCAGTTTTAGCAGCTGCTGCTCAGGGCCATGACTGGTGCTTTGACAATAATTTAGGAGGAGATTTTGCCATTTTCTGTAGCAGACTCTAAGATTATGGATAGTACTGCTGACTCAGAGTGACCGGTATTTTGTAATACCTGGTGTATCCTTCAATACACTAGAAACGCTGTATGAATATACCAGAATACCTGCTGTAATTCTTAAAATACATTTCTCAGCCTTATAGTTGGGCAGACAGTGCTTCAGCATGTAAAATTCTATGTTACAAAGAAAAACCAAAAATCAAATACACATTGTTAAAAAAATTATCCTCAAGCCGATTTCATTATTTTGAGGGGCCTGGGACTTTGTTCAGAAATGCCTGAAGTAGGCATTAATGTATTGTACTCTGAATGGGAGTCAGATGAAGGTAAGTAGAACAACTGCTGAAGTGAAATACTATATACCGCCATGGTAGGAGAATTTGCTGTTTCAAACGTCTACAGAATTGCCAAGGTTTCCTCCTACTGAGGAAACACAAAGATTTAGAATCACACAGTCTTCATGAGATTCATATGCTCCTGAATTTTCCTTCTATAATCTGTATATTCTCCTGTTTGATTGCTAAAAGCTGCCTCTTCCTTTCCTCCTCTGCTCTGTTATTGTGAAAAGATAAATGCTGGAAGCAAAGAAGGGAAATCAACAGAGAGACCTGCCCTGAGCTTTAATATATGGTTTTATTTTAAAGTGTTTGCTTTAGGATAGCCAGAGAGATTCAAAGCCTAACTTTAAAAGAGTCCTTGGGGAACACTGCAGACAGTCTGAATTTGCACAACTGCACTTCCAGTTAGCCTCATTAATACAGAATTATCTCAGTGGAAACAGTAGAGGCTGATACAGACGTTTATGGAATTTCAGAAAAAAAAAATCCATTCTGCATCTAACTAAAGATTCCACAAACCACAGAGTAAAAAGTAGATAAACAAGCTATGGATTTTGCACTACACATTTAAGCGTAAGAGGCAGCAGGAAAGCCGATGTGAATTTAAGAGAGTTTGTTTTACTGCCACGGTTCTTGTTGGTGTCAAATCCAAGAAGAGCAACTGCATTCTCTAATCCTTGGCCTAAATATAAAGTAGAAACAACAAATTAGCCATAACAGTGACTTTATATGGGCCTTATCAGCACAATCATTAACAGATCAGTCCCATTGGTCTCATTGCTTAGTTTAGTGCTGTCATATTAACAGACAAACCCATGAAGAGTAAAGGGGCTCAAGAGATTTGTACATCCTAACACAGAATTCAGTAGCAAGACAGGAAAATAAGGTACCAGGTGACTTCCTCACTCACCCTCTGAGTCCAGTGGAGAGAAGGGAGGACAAAGGGACACATCGTCCATGGGGCACAGAGCTGTAACTGCCACTGGTGCTTCCTATTTCCCAATGGAAGCACCTGCAATGCTAAGGAATTGCAGTTCAAGTTCTGCCAGTTTAATCTAACTACATCTGCTGCAGTGGACACACTGCATCTACTGAGGTTTCTACTTAGTGTTGCTGCTTCTTGTTCTTGCAGACACTGCTTGACTTCATGTTTTAGGAGATTTTGTGCCACCACCTAGGATACAAATTTTGATTTGCTGTTTGGCTGAGGGAGGTTACAAAGATGCAGGTTTTATCACTTGACTTTTTCCATCTCTTCTACGCTTAAATTATCTGTGCTGTTACAATTTCAAATGCTGAATGCTCTCTGCAGCTGCATAATGTATCACAAATGCACAGTAAGCTCCTCTCTATATAGCAGCATTGTGTCACAGCATGGTGCAGTGGATGGGAAGCTATTCCTGGATACGATACCAGCTTCTTGTGTGACATTGGATGAGGCCTCTTAACCTCTGTTCTTCATCCTTCTTCTCCAAAATGCTGATGATAATATAAACCCACTTGATTGCAAAGAACTTTGAAATCAAAGGAGGAAATTTCAAAAGAAATGCTATTTATTTCTCTACCAAAACATCTGTGACGAAAGCAGGCACTGCTTTCCATATCTCTGTCTCCAACCAGCACCGAGATGCTGGGTTTTTTCCACCTCAATTTTCTCTCTTTAGCTTCCCATGTCTCTCCCAGTCTTGCTATGGACTTTGAAATGTGGCCCTAATAGTACTTATTTAAGAGCTGTATGAACATTTGGTCTAAAATCTGGAGCTTCAGTAAACATTGGACTCCAGTTATGACTTTACTATCCAGATCAATCTCCTAATTTAATCCAGAATCTGCTGTACTTACCTGTATTTATTGCTATTATGTCCCATTCACAAAAGCCTCACTCAAAGCTCTTGAAAAAGCCTGTAATACCACGGCACGCACAAAGCAAGCAGAACCTGTCCTTCAGTGATCTGATGCTGGAGAAGGAAATTTTGACCTGGCTGCACAGCGGTTAGGTTAGCTTTCTAGAGGGCTCAAGAAAGTTTTGAAGATAGATTTGGAGACACAGGAAAACATTTCATCAGAAGATTCCTAGTCCTTATGACTCTACCAATGTCCTGTGAGGTGCTATGCAAGTCATTTAGTCCTTCTATACATCTAAGCAAAGGGCAGAATTATTTTGGAGCAGGGTGAAATAACAACAGTGCCAACTTCAGAGCAAGCAAACTACTGTGAGAGCATGAGTGCTGCTGTTCTTCCAGGGCATCTACTTTGTCTGAGTTCAAACTTGTTATCTGACGATGCTTTTATCAACTTGGTCTTAAGGGATAATTCTTCAACAGGGAGTAGGCAATTTGACATGCAAGTAATGCACACGAAAACATAATAACTTTCTCTCTAATTGGCAAATCTCATACATCTGTGTCATCAAATACAAGACATGCAATAGTAAGTGATGAGGCTTGTTTTTCAGACAAGGTACTCTTGTCAACATACAGTTAAATTGTCTGTGCAGATGTATGGGTAATTCTCCATCTGCATACACATATCAGATAACCAAATTAGGCAGGTATAAATTAATAACTGCTTACCTTGCAATTCAATATTGAAGAAGACTGACAACTAGATGAAAATAATTCCTAAAAGTCATTTGGATTAGTAAGTGAAAGCATGGCAAAATTAAAAAAAGCATGCTTAGTAATGGTAAAGAAATCAAGAAACTATTTTCAGATGTAATCAATGAGAACCTAGTGTAGTTAGTGATTTCCGGCCCAAATTATCATAGTCAATGATTTCTGGCCCAAATTATATCTGCATATAATGCGTGGAAGGGTGTCACTCATGCTTCAGTCTAGTTTCATGATAGACATCAAGCAGAGCAGACTTTGTTGACTCTCTGGTAATCTTTTCTTTATCCAAGGACAGTTGGTTTCCACCACACTTGGAAACTAACTGCTTTCTGGCCACAGGAAGTGACTTGGAAAAAAACTTCAGTGCGTTGAAGACTCTTATGGTTTGGGAACAGCAGGAATACAACTGCAAAGACAGCAGTTGCCCCAGTAGGATACTTTAAATTACAAGAAGAACTCACAGCATTTTTAAAGGATATTAAGAAGTAAAAGCTCAGAAGTAGAACTTCATGAGTAATTGATCCGGGGTTTGCTGCCCTGACTAAACCACTAACAAAGGTAAAATTATTACTGTCAACATAGAATGGTTTTGGGGGTTGTTGTTTACCAGAATGCAGGAGAAAAATATTACTGAAGTGGTTTGTTTGGTTGGTTGTTTTTTTTGCCCCTATAAACTGAAAGGCTCTGTTTCATTTTCAACTTTTTCAGCTCTTTCTTAAATTAAAATTTGACGTTAATTTCTTTGGCTGACTCAAAGTTGTACTCTTCACTGAACACATAATTTTGCCAGTAATTTCAGCCAAACTCAGCTCCTAATAATCCTGAGCTATAAACACCACAACAATGGAGTTTTTTCCATTATTGGAAAGAGGGAGCTATACAGCATTTCATAGAAACAGACTGAGAAGCAAGAGCAGAACCGTTTATAGAACTGCAGCTACAGAAAGGACTTTGAGGAGATAAAAGATCTGAGATATCAAGGACAACATGACATTAACACACTACATCTGAAAAGGAGCAAGAAAGTTTTTAAATGACTGTAGCTAGTGAGGCTTTAGACTGAATCTCACCTAAAAATCAGTCTCTATGATGAGAGTTGGACATTTTTAAATACTTCGAGGAAAAAGCTCACTCTCCTGATGCACTCTGTACTTCCATTATATTTGATAGAACCATCATTTATCTATTCAAATGGACCAACCATATCTCGTTATATTCATAAGAATCATAAGGCAGAGCGAGTTCAGACTTTTTCTAAATTTTCTGTTCTCATTTACAACGCCAGTCTCCATTTTTTGCTTCTGTAGTAGACCATGAACTGTCCTAGGAACAGTATTGCAAAATGATAAATACCTGAATCCAGCATTATGTATCACCCTTTGCTACAAACAGAATAGTTTTCTGTGATTGTGAAATACATTGCTTGCAATCTAGCAGACATGGTCATTTGTTCAGTTCAAAGCTGTTAATAGAATATTTGTACTTCATATATTTTATATTGATGGTGCACGAACTAATCAAATTTTCATCTCATCTGTGTCATATGAAACAAAACTTGTCTTTAGAGACATTAATTTCCAGTCAAGATTTCTCCAGCCTAAAAACATCAGATTCACAGGCCACTTTGGTCGGCACTATGTTGTCATAAACTGAATTTGTGATTGTAGTTCAACCATGTTAAAAATTGTACAGAGACAGCTTTCATACTGGCCTTGAGTAACACAGGATGCTGCTCAGTCCTTCTAAAAGGCAACATCACTTTATTCTTAATGTTTATCTCCCATGCAGATGGGATTACTGCTTTGATGACTGCTTTATTTTTGTTAGCACTTTGATGACGTGACTAATCATAGACTGACTGTTAGAAGATGAATGTTGGCAAAATTCATCTCAAAATTTTCTTTCGCTGGCCTATACTTAGAAGTGGTGGTAGCATGCAAGTGGGTCTCTCACACATCTGTCATTTTTCTGTGAAATTCTACCTGCTTCTGTATTTCTGGTTTGTACAACAGCATTTCAGAGCATTTTTGAATTTGAAGGAAAATGGGCCTTTTCAAATGACTTCTAACTGAGCAATGGGAAAATTAATTCTAGCCAGAGGAGCACCACCCATCATTCAGGGCATGGTGCAAAATTCTGTTGCTCACAGAAGGAAAGTAATCTTTGCAATGAGTGAGAAAAATACAGTTCTGACTTACTTTTCTATATCATCCTAAAAAGATACAGAAGCAGGTTTCAGTTTTGAGTTCACACGTTTGAGTAACAATTTTGCAAGACAGCCTTTCCAACTATTTTGTAATAATTTAAGAATAGACCATTTATCTGTAGCAACTATTCACCTGGGATACCTCATCGGAGAAAATATAAAAGGAGTATGATGTACAACTCTTCCTGTTAGAGTGTCTTACGTTGGCCATAAAAAGAAACACTTCCAAAATCACAGTAAAAGCTACCTGGATTTTAAAAGACATTAAGACAGCTAAAAAACTAGAAAAGGATGCAATACAAGATCCAGTTCTAAGAAGAGACACTCATTCTGTGTTGGACATCCTATAACCTCTCTTCAGGCATCTCAAAAAGATAACTTTCTGAAAAATGATCCAAAGTTAGTTAATCAAAAGAACATGCATTTGAGTTTTCAATACCGTATTCTGCATCTTGGGAAATAAACATGTTTTCATCATGATTTAATAATAAAAACTAGGGCTGGAAGGGGAGCTTAGGGTTTCCTCATCCAGCAGTAGAGTCTAGCAACCCTTCCTCAGAGAATGAAAAATGGACTGACTTGCATTGTCCAGTGGTAAGAACAGGACAAACAGGTTTAAGTAACAGAAAATTAAATTTTAGGCTTCCTTCATTTTGCAATCTTGTCTATCCCATATGGCAGAAGGGAATAAATATAAGAGGTGAAATAGTCCCTGACCCTATACTTCAAACACTTTAGAAAAGTACCTACAAACTGCACTGTGGGAAAAAGTTAGAGATGAGGGAAGAGATGCTACAGTGCTAGATTGCCTTTAAGTGTGTCTGATTTAAAATAAATAAACAAACAAACGTGCCCAAACTATACTCAGAGTAGAGTCTCTTTATTTTGCAATTTCTCCCACATCAGTGATCAGGAGGTTCTGTCAGGGACCTTGCTATCTAACCCTGTACCTTACCTACCCAATCATCCTAAAATATATAAGTCTAAGTGTAGGATAGTACTACATGCTCTTCTCTTAGTCTGCTATTTCTACTACAGATTTTTAAGGAAGCTGTTACTCCTCGGGAAGAGAAGTAGGAAGGGGCCAGTAATGTAATTTTACATGGTTCCTAATCTGAGTGGCATGATCATTTGCCTTTTGTTACTATGGAAATCACTGCACAGAGAAACTGTGCATGGGCGGCCAATTAAAATGTCAATAAAAGTAAATACATTTTAAGAGGTCATGTCCATGCATTATGCAATGAGCAAAAAAAAAAAAAAAGGCTTATATTTGTATCATGCTAATTAAATTGACATGGTTATTGCAAATCATTTTATTTCACCTGGAGCTGTAATTAAGTGACACCACTTAATGAGAAGGAACCAGCGCTGATTGAACATGCTCCTGTAGTAAAGCTCCTCTGACAATGAAAGATGTTTCTGTTTACATCTCTCATCATTTCAGATTCCCAAATGCCAATGTCTTTCTAGTAAGATAAACACTGTCTTTTAAAATAAATCATTATGAACATTCGTAATTTTGGGCAGCCTTTCACCTAGCTTTTTAACACCTGTTTTGCACATCGAAAAAGAGAAAATTGATGTAATCTACAGTACTATTTCTCCTAAAGACAGATTATTAAAAAGTAAAGTACCAAAATAATTCACACAAAAATTCAAGTTTAAATTGCCTTTCTAGTATGACTTATAATCTGGACATACTAGACCAAATTCTGTTCTCTTCGTGGTGATTTTACTGGGATTATTCCACATTTAGAGCAGATTTAAGAATGTGTTTGGCCTCAAAACTTACAAAAGAAGTTAATATAGTCAGAAATTCAGAACTATTTGTATTAAGTGTTTATATAGTATTCAGAGAGAGACACTAACAAAGCTCAACGTTTCTATTTCTTTCTACTCTCTTCTGCTTTAAGCTATAGCCTTTCACCTGAACACAAAACACACGCCAAGTTTGTTTCAAGGTGCAGCAACAGGTTCTACTGACATCTCCTGCCGCTGTGTGGAAGTGTGATGGATGGCAGTAAGCTGATGTATAAATGAGGCTTCAAAGGATTTTGCCGGCATCAGCCACACCAACCATATGTCCCTAATTTGCATAGCCAAACTTGGCAGAATTCTTTTATTATGGTTCATTTTGTGGTCTCTACAGATCCCATAAATATTTTCCCACATAGAGAAGTCTTGCCACATTAATTATAATAGGATTGCTTTGCTAGGCAAGTGGGAACCCTGCCAGGATCTAATCATTTGGCACCTTGGTGCTTAATATTCAGGACAATTCAAATAAGAGATGTATCTGGAATGTCTACTGGATCTTTCAACTGTGCCATCAAATTTGGATCTCAAATTATTTTTTTTTAATGCTTTCAAACTTGAAAGTGAATTCAGTGCTTTTAGAAAAGAAGGATAAATAGAAACTCTCTGAGCCAGGAACACTGTTGGCAGAGTCTGTGAAAACTCTTTCACCCACTGCTGTAAGAAAGATACTATTTTTATCCTGGGCTATTCTTGAAAAAAAGACCATCCTTCAGGTTTACTGTGTAACACAGTCTGAACAAGACTGAGAAAGAAGTCTGACAGATTTTAAATTATTATGGAAATCATCTTTCCCAAGCAAAATTTAGGTATGTCTCATTAGAAAAGGCTCATTACAATACTTTATCCTCTTTATTACAGCTCTTAGAGGTAGCTCAGAATCTCTTATTATCTTATGTTAGCAGGAATGAGTTTTCTAAAATCTGTTTTTAAGTTGAAAGGCTGAAAATCAATACTGACTTTTGAAAAAATGAAACTGTTATGATTTTTATGACATCAAGACCTATGTATCTGAACTAAAGTGAATGAAGATGAAACTCATCTCTAAGGAACCCTAAAAACTGATTTCCACTACTCAGGGTAATAAAAATCTCAAATACAACTGATAGTTGTGCCATTCTGGACTCTGAGAGCCCAGGAAACTTCAAGATCCGTAAAACCAAAGTCCAGCACTCACCGAGTTCAATACAGAAGACCAAACTTCTGACATGAGATCTGCACACAAACATTGCCTCCATGGCAGACTACCAAATCTTTCTGCTCCAGTTTAGCACCAGCTGTGAGGAAAGAGTTAAAGAATATATATGCTTCCTTCTGGGTAAAGCAGCCCAGTAGTGGCAGGGATTTTGATGTCAATGTGCGTTAAACACAAAATGTGCACATTTAGTCTCTTATCAGTCACCCCAAATCATGGATATAGCCCTTTAAAAATAACAAAGACAAAATGAGATTTTAGGGTATACAGTGCACTGAGAGCCCCACAGTGGATGCATACCTTACCTTGATTAGGAGTCATCCAATATCTGCTTACAACAAGGCACTGTCAAAAGTCAGAACAGCAAGATTCAGTCACTTCATTACCAAAGGTGGGTAACCAATGTTCTCGCAAGAAAGACAGATGGTTGTCTTGACATCTGTCACTGGCACTACACGCTAATAAGTGTTTGCAACCATCCGTCTTCACAGGCAGATCTGTCTGCTGCCTGCAAATCACAAAGCAAACTGGCAAGTAGCCAGAGCCTCTGCTCTTTCTCTCCCCTTTTTTTGGGCCAGAGAAAAGAAACAATACCAAGACAACCTTGGCAGTTCTCCCTGTGATTGTCACTACTATCTTGTTTCAGCCATTGAAAGTATTGCAACATATAAACAAATGCAAGAAGAGCATCTGCATAGAGGGAAAGGCAAATGCTTTGACCCATAAGCCCTATTCTTGGCCTAAATCCAGTCCCAAGCACTTGACAGCATTTAGACAGAGGATCCAAAAGTGGTATCTAAGGAACAGGTATGAGCCTTTTACATACTCGTATTAAGAGTATTTACAGTTCAGGACATCACCAGTGCCCTCCTCCTGCAGACCTTTGCACATATGGCATAACCACTGAAGAAAGTTTATTTTATTCACTCTGTTACTCTTTCGCTTTCAAAAAAAAAAAAAAAAAAAAAAAAGAAAGCAATAACAACATTAATAATCCTGTTTTAAGCTTAAATTACAGCCAATAGGAGAAAATAAAAAATTAAGTACTAAAGGCAGGAGTTTGAAGTCACATGGCTGAAACTAATAGAAACTGTATTTATGTAAGTATGCGTATTTAAGTGTTTCAGGTTTAGGATAAGATCCCCTTTGCCAAAATGTGTCAGTATATTTGCAGTCTCCATGGGAAATGTTATAAAGAATCAAAAGCAAACAAATTTTCCTTTCGTATAAACTTGACCCACATGTTTTAAACATATATATGTTTCCCTTTGAATCCTTGTCTCTTTTTGATGGTGCTACATACTTTTTCCCCTTTAAGAGCAAATACTTTGGTGTTACAGCAATACTTTCCCAGAATTCTACCACAAGGGCCTCCCTGGTTTCTGAAGCCAAGGCTCAGAAGTCATCTTCACTCCTTGCAGAGTGCTTCTCCAGGATGCCCCAAGCCCTTTCTATAGCTCTGCACAGAAATTTAGCTATTGCACTATCATCATAGCAATAGAGGGAAAAAAATTCCCACTTGCATGCAACTCAGTACAGAGGGAAACAGGATTCACTTCTGAATTATCTATGACCCCTTGCACTTTTCTCTCTTCTTGCATGCTGATGCAATTTTTTTTCCTCTTGTTCCCAAGCTCTTTGTGTGAAATTAGCTCTAGCTTTCCTCCTTTAGCTAGATAAAAACTTTTCTTTTAAGATATCTGAAAAAAAAAAAAAAAACCTGTCTCACTGTAGCTTATACAAAACTTGTGTTGTTAACAACTTCCTTGTTATTTTAGAAATGAGCCCCAGCCAAATTAACACACTGGGCAACAGGTTGCCAAAGGACCATACTGGACTGTCCAGCAGGACTGACCACAAGACCTCTGAATCCAGAAGTAAAAAAGGTCTTTAACCTTTTGCTTGTCAGCAACAGTGAATTTAGACTTCACGATAAGGCCCACCCACCACAGGGAGATAAAGGCTCGCTCCATTGCACTCCAGAACTGTACTCACTTATTCTATGTATTTTCTGCTAATATATTTATGGGCTTCCACCAATGTACAACTAACAAAGAAGTTATGGCAGTGCTTTCCCTAGCTTAGCTCTGTATCAGATCTCTCTTGCCTCTGTTCAGCCTCATTCTTTGTACTTCTGCCCTCCTCAGCCCTCCTGCACGAACAACTCCGCAGGGAGTCTGGCACTTCAGAAGTCACTTCTCTTTCTGGACATGTCTTGGTTTAATTATCTGGTTTTAACAGTAGGACTAATTGCCGAAATAGGAAACTGCAATAATCAGGAGTTGGACTGTGGAGTTACAGGCTCCGAGTCCTTAGCATGAGTACTCAGTCAGGTCATTTGACCTGATCAGGTTAAAGTGAAGCTTTGACATAGATTTAAATTGCCACAGGATCAGATTTTGGATCAATTGAGATCTGTGCCATTAACTGTAATCTTTATACAGTACTTACATGCATCAGTAGCTGAACTTTAGGGTACTATCACAACACCTCAGAAAATCTTGGGTCAGAAATGGGTGTGGCCATTGGTCTGAAATAAGTAATCCCTACTAATACCTATAGTCACAACAGGACTAACACAGAGCATGTGATGAAACTGATTTTTTACAAAGAACAAAGATGGTTACATTTAATGAAAAGCACAATTTTTCTCCTCCCTCTCCAACACTTTATCTGTTTAGAGTTTTGTCAGTGTGGAAAGCTCACACCTGGCAATTTCACTGTTTCTACAGTGAACACACAATGTGAGAAATATTTCTGGATGAAACCCCTTGTTATAACAGGCATTTCAACAAAGTTCAAAAGAAAGCACATCCCAATGAGGGGAACCAGAACACTGCAAATTACAAATGCATCATAAAAACAAAGGATTGTTTGTATTAACAAAAAAGGTCCCAAGTCAGCATCCAAGTCCGTTGCACCCGACACTGTATAAACACATCTCCAGACATTTTTCTTCTGACACTGTTTTCCTGGATAACGTGCATGGAAAGAAAAGATACTAGTTAGTCTGCTTTGCAGGGTGAAACAGCTCTCAGGAGAATTTCACCTTGCAAAATAAATGAGTGTGGATATCTAAAATCAGTTACATTATGACATCTAAAAGCTGAGGTTATTTAATTTCTTGCATTGGCCAGAGGCTGTAAGAGAAATCTACTTTGCACTTATACTGCTCTTTAGTTTCTTCTCACTTTCCCCTCTTCCATCTATTTATATATATAAATACACAGGGGGGGGGGGGGGGGAAACAAAAATTTT
>WHYT01017566.1:979027-1028608 GCA_009806455.1 Tetrax tetrax
AAAAAAAAAAAAAAAAAAAAAAAAAAAGCAGCAGCAACAGCCATGCCTATCAGTGCTTTCAGGTGCTCTAGATCAGATTTCTCCATTTTAAACTTTCTTATGCTCAAACACTAACACATTTGGAGAGGTTCATGTTAAAGCAGGGTGTAAATTTATGTGTTTTATCCCTATGACAGTGTCAGTTGTGGGAGCAATATTTCACTGCCAGTTCAGCCTCTAATATGGGCACAGCTGTACCAGTAAAACGGAACTGAGTCTGTGACAGGAGTGCCATAAACACATTTAAACAAATACAACTTACATCATGAAAGCTGAACTTCCTCAAACAGCTTAGCTAAAGGGTGTAAATATCCTGAGAAAACCCTGGATGCTTCAACTAAGAGTCTTGATTCTTAAAGATGCTTGTTGGCCTTCCACTTGGGTTCAGATAAGTGAAAGTCTCATTTCATGAGGGCTTTTACAAACTAAAATGGAAATCAAGAATACGGACAAGGGTGAGAGAGGAAATGCAGAAACACAATTTCTGTACTTTTTTCTCAGTACAAGTTACTGTTTAGATACAGGGATAACTGGAGCCTCATACTCCTTTCTGGCTTAAAAATCTGTATTTCTACAACCATTGAAAAAAATCAATTGGAAAACCTACATGACAGGGTGATTGCAGAAGCCACATTTTCTGTTTCTCATGCTTGCCCATCAGATATGCTTTCTCATCCAATGAGAGAATAAAGAGACTCTTTGACTAATTGCACACAGGCAATGTCAAGTGTCAAATGCTTATGGTGAATGCTTGAGACCAAATTGTGAAGTTAAAAATAAACTGTGGAAACAAATCTGTCAAAGAAATGCATATAGCAAAAATCTGAGGGAAATTGTAACCCGTTCTCAAGTATTCTGTGAGCATCTGAGGAGGGTAATTTCACCAAATATAGGATTGCTAACAAAATTATTTTCTCATTTAGTGTTTCATTAAAGTGAGACCTGAAGTCCAAGGAAAAGTTAGGAATTGCAGTGTTTTGTTGACTGATCTGGGAAGGTATATCCCTATTCACATACATGGGAGTACACACCCTTGGTAACCAACCAGACTTACTTTTAAGCCCAGATGTAGATGGAACCTTACTTAGCCTAGATCGGAGTTCAATTAAACGACATCCACATAAAGATTGTCAGGGGACACTATAATCAGTTATTTTGAACAAATTTCCTATTTTATTTCAGTGGGCTAGATTAACTTATTTCATTTGGTGAAATGAAAAACTGCAATAATATTCTATGAATGGGCTTCTATTACATACTGAGAGTATCCTTAATGAAATTATCCTTTGTGCCTTACTACAAAGATAGTCACTAAATCTCAACACACATTCACGTATTTAGTACAGATGGGAATACTTCCCTCATTCTCCTCCAGCAGAGGCAGAACACGGTCATTCCGGAACTGTCAGGAAAATGACAAGAGTTATGTAAAACGATGAATGAACAAAGGTACACCAGGAACTTCCGCACTTCCTCAAAACACAAACACCACGGGCCAGTCACTGAAACTAAATGATGGGAATTCCAAGTAAATTTAAAAAAAGAATTGTCAGGAAGGAAGACATGGAGGCCAAGAACATATCCAGACCTTAACAGCCGATTTAAACGTTTGGAAAGATATGCAGACCACCCAGAGTAACGTCATCAACTACATGTAAAACTCCTTGGTTTAGTGTTTCTGTTAGAAAGTAGGATTAGAACTCTGTATTATAAAGCATTATCCAACATCTGTCAAGTTATTCTGTTTTCCTCAAGATTACTGACACAACAGGCACACGTGTATAAACTACAAGTAGCTGTTCTGTGATGTACAGCCTTTTCACAAACAGAAAGAATCTTTAAAGTCTAATTTGGAAACACAATGAAAACTTTCAGAAAACTTCAGGATAGAAATGCATTTCCAATCTTTTAGCGACAGCCTACAAGCTCTGATTTTTGATGGTCGCAGTTCTATGTATCTCATCCTTTGACTGCAGGAATTCCAAAATATCCTTTTATTGCAAACCTATCTTCTCCATCACCCTCAATTCACATAACTGAGACATGTTAGTCAAAGACTGTCTGACATTCAGGACTGAAATCTATAAACTGCTTTCTCAGACTGGTTGATGACCTTAAAAGTCTGTAAAACAACAGTGTATATGCAAAGGTCAGCGAAGGTTTCAGAAATCACTCCCACTCCCAGCGCTGACATTACCAACTGTCTGTACTGCTGGGGCCATCTGACATGTTTAAGCTGGTTTACTGGTAGAATTGAAGATAAATATCCCGAACTCAAACTTCCCCTAATGAAAGCTTTTGTTAAGAGATAAGGTTTGGAAAACTTCTATATAGACACCATTCAAGTACTCAGGCTTTATTCCCATTGCCAGAAGCTGCAAATGTCAGTGTCCTGTGAGCAACATACAGTAGGCAAAATGTCATATGATGGCCTTTCGTTCTAATGCTGTTTGCCTCATTGTGGTAAACTCCATGGATTCTGCATTCACTCATTGTGTTAGCACTAAAAGTCCAAAGCAAATAAGACTTAAGCTGATTTTGTCTGATAGCTGTAGAGAAGAGCAGAAGGATTTAGGACATTTTTTTCCCCAGCTCCATCAAAAACATGTTGCAGCCATAGGAAACCTCTGCAACCCAATTTCTCTAGTGATTAAACAAGAGAAGCTACCACTAAGTTTGATTGACTTGTGATTAAAAACCACAATGAATTAATCAAACAAGAGTCTAGGTAAAACACTTTAATCATTATTTTTTCTTTAAAGTAGGCAAAAATAACCCAGTGGAAGTCACAAAGGGGGGAATAAGCAGACAGCAGGGTCAGGACTTTGACTTAATCAGTAACTTCAGAAAGCTGGACTGTTTATCTCCCATTCCAGACACTGCTGAAGAGGTCTAATTTTCATGGGAGTATAATTATGACAGGCCTAGACAGAGGATGTCTTAAGCTTAGCCCAAACAAAGCAGCTTACAAAAATCTCCATGAAATTTTAAACCTTGGCCAGATTGTCACAATGATCAGCTACACGAATATCACAGTTAGATGTTTTAATTACATTTTTAATTACGGAAGTGTCATAAACATGAGAATGTGTAAGATGTAAGTTACAAATATGAAACAAATAGTTCCAGCCTTGGCAATGTATCAATTCTTTGTGCTCTCTAGTGTGTCTCTCTAGTTTTTAATAGCACTGTGCTTTCCTCTGCTTTTTAAGTCTTTGTAAGATGCTGATAGGCACTCAACTCTTCTGTTTAGACATTAAATTGCTTTACACAGGCTCCTTGTTTAAAAAGAGATTAGGGTCCTAGAGCCTGAATGGTGCGATTTGCTCAGCACTCTCCACTGTCACAAAAATCAACAAGAACCAAGAGTACAAAGCTCAGTGTGAGTAGATCCATCCAGGATGGAGCTTCCAGCTACACAGGTGTAGAAAGAGCACAGAGGACTCGATAAATGATCTCCCTTTACACCACTCAGTAAGAAAAAGGGAGAATAAATTTTTGTGTAAATAGGTACATTTGGAGAAGCGAATTAAAAATAAAGCCAACCAGCGACATGAACAACAGGACTTTGTATCACAGTAGTGCCAAAAGGCCCACGCTGCGACCCAGTCTCCTTTGTGCTCCGCATTACACATGTATAACGGATATTACTCAAAGAGCTAGGTATAACCTGGCACTGACTAATTCCAAGGCTGAAAATGAAAAAAGGGATTTCTTACCATCAGTTCTGAACCAGGCTTTCCCTGGCATTAATAATATCCTTTCAGCATACATCTTGGCATGTTAGTAACTGGCATCTCACATTTCAGGGCCCGTATCCTCAGGTTCCTGGACTCTGCTATGAAATTAATGCCTTCCAGACCTACCATCCCACCTCAGCGGTTAAATACAAAACAGATGGAAGAATTTTTCCCATCATCTAGATGGTAAACTGAGGCAGTGTAACTAAATTGAGTTTTCCAGGCGTTTCTATCAAAGCTAAGCACAGAAGTCAAACATCTTTAGACTCATTTGATGTCATTATCCACAACTCAAATCCTTCCATTTCCAAACCTCCTTTGCACAGACTGATAACAAATATGTCAGAAGCTGCATGATTTTTTTTTTTTTTTTTTTTTTTTTAAGAGATTGGGCAACTTAAATTTGCTTCTGCAAACAGACAATAATTCCATGCAAGCCAACACCACAGTAGCAGGAATTCCTGACCTGTGAAAACAGTTGCAGATTTGGGTGTTACATCTGGGAAAGAATTGTTTTCCAGATCACACATTTAAAATATACCATGAAGCCCCACACCACTGGAAATGCTGAAATAAGCTTTTAGCATTGTGTGGCCTGTTCCTTAACACAAGTGCCCTATATTTTAAAGACAATCTGAGTTATCTTTAGGTCCAGTAACATACCAACTGCCCGTGGATTGTATGGGGCTTTGTTTACGTGGCTGAGTGTCCTTCGTGCTCCCATGGACCATGCATGGGCAACCCTTAGATACCTGCAACACAGCAAGTATCCCGGACAGCAGTTTCATTTCCTCAATAGCACTTTCCTTAGACCTGCCATCGTAATGAGGATGTTTACACAAGGGCACTGACAACTGACCAAAGGGGTCTGTGCCTTGGATTATTGGTAGTTTTAAACAACTGCCTTCAATAAACCTTTCAGCTTCCTATCTTACGGTCTTTTGTGAGTTTTACCTTTCAGAGGAAGAAAAAGGTTATTAGCAAAAACTATTTCCATCATCCTACCCAGTACTTGTTGCATAATCCCTTGTTTTGTTTGCCTCAATTTAGGTCCATAATCTGCAAAGCTCGAGCTTGGTAGCAGACCTCTCAATGCTCAAGATCCCACATACAGAGTCACACAGAAAAGATTTTGTTGGCTGCCTAAGGTAGTGCCACACCACACAGCAACTGTGCTGGTTTGCATTCTGAAGAGATGAATGCAGCAGATCACTGACAAATCCAACCAGCTGCATGTGGTACATGAAGCCGGAGACAGGGGCATTACACTGCACATGTATCAGCAGAAAGCAGGAAAGACAACTCTAAGAAGGTCATACGATGTAAGAGTCTTACCGTTAGTGTATGAAACTTGGCAAGACAAGGTAGCAAATGATTCCAAGGTTAGACTCTCATGTGTCAACTTTTCTGAGTGGTAACTAAGTGCCTCAGTCACTGCTACCTGGCATCTCCAGCCATCTACACAAATTTGGTGTAAAATATCTGATTTGTGGATAAAGAGACCATGGAAGTACTGACTTAGTTTAGCTTTAACTGTTGCAAAATTTCACCCTTAGAAAAGTTTCACCACTGGTATAAATCAATAAAGTTTCATAAAAGTCAGAAAAATTACTAGGTGCTACACAAGCAATGTCCCAGTCACAGATATTTTTTTTCCCAATTGCTTCCGGGGTGGGTGGGGGGGAAGGCCTTCTTCATTCTCTCCTCCTCCTTCATGAAGGAATTTGGAACAGTAACAAACAAAACAAATGCACATTTTTTAATACCTGCATGTATTAAATAATTGCTTGAATGCAAGCTATGACTTAAACCATGCCAGAGTATCCTAGCTACAATCTTGCTAATCATCTCTATTTCAAAAATGCAATGAGAATTTATGAGGAGATTAATTGAGAAGTGAGGCTGAGGGGGTGGGGGATAGCCTTGCCCATTTGGGAAATGAACTCAGTGTCACCTTTAACCTCCAAGTAATTCTTTTTTACGGAGCACAAAGCAGCTCATCATACCAGAAGAGCAGCAGGACATAAACCAAGCAGAAATCTATCTAGTTAAACACCACCTTTTCCAGGGATTAATTAAAAGGGATGGTTAGAGCACTGGTGTTCTTGTCATCATAACATCTCTATGGACTGTTCTTAAGGTGGTATCTCCTAAAAGGTGACCTAGCTGCTGCTGCTAACAGAGCAAAGGCCAGTGGATACTGGGGTAAGCTCCCCAAACCCCACATTGCTGTTTTTCTCAAGTATCTTGTTCTGACTCAAAAGCTTTGCGGCAGCATCCCAGCTCTCCACAGCAGCCACTGGGCAGTCTGTGTGGCAACTGTTGAAACTGAGGGGCAGAAGCTGGAGGGAAGAGGGTCCTAAGCCCCAGTGCCCACAGCAGTTCAACTTCAGCCATTCTGTAATCTCTCCTCTCCAGTTTATCTGCAACAGAGAAGTGAGTGGGCAAAGAAACAACAGGAAGAACAAAGCACTGCAGTGGTTCTGGTGTTAGTACTGAGTACGGGAAGTCAAAATTACACGAAAAAGAACAAAATCCAAAAGATGGAATCCTCCAGAGGGGCACAAGCAGACCTGATAGAATGCTAAATCATAGTGAGAAAATGCAGAAGAAGGATTATGTACACGTGGTTTTAGTTCTGGTTTTATTGTTTAACAGAGAGGGGATGATTTAGAAGTCTCTCGCTATAGCCTATTTTATTTGCTCTGATTGTCTTGCTAGACAAGGGTCAAACCAAAACACACCATCTGTGCCATACTTGAGGAAAATGTCTAGGAGAAGATAGCTGGCAATTTCAGTTTTGGAATTATGAAGCAGAAACCAACGGGATCACATTCTTCTTTCCAAAACAAAGTTTGTACCAAAGGAATAAATTCAGAAGCCAAAAAAACAAGGGATGCCCAAGATAAAAAAATATCTTACAAGAATCTGGATCCAGCGTACAAAGCAGAACAAAAGTCTGGTGAGTCTTCAACAAGGAATGATGGACTGCATTAGTGAAAGAGGCAAAGCTGGCCTGCACATCTATGAAGGTACAATAGATCAAATCTGTATTTTCTGGAGCTGGCAAAAAACAATCCTTTTCCAAGAATCCTGCCTTACAGTTGCTTCTCAAGTGTCCTTAAAGTCATTGGCAAAGACAAATGATGATGATGGATGCGAGTTTGTTATGCTGAATGCCATAAAATTGCACAAAGCTAATGACTTGTACTGTCTTTCTAAGAGGTTGAACGTGTCATGCTCCTAAAGTGCTGTTGCTCAAGAATCAGCAAGACCTCCCTGCAAATCAATGAAATAGAGCCTTGCTATACATTTTACAAGTACTATTTTTGTCCTTTGCTAATGTAACTTCCAAACCTTTCTCCTCCCCCATATCCCTGCCACAGATCCCTAATTCACACAGCTAAAAACACAGAGAGCCTCCTACAATTTTTCCAACAGGTGCAGTCCTTAAAGATAAAATTAATTTTTCCCTTTCTGTGAAAATCACCATCATTCAGCCTGGCTCCTAAGGGAAATTAATGAGTGCTCACTGAATATGTTTACATAAGATCTCCTCAGGATTTATGCTATTAAGCATTAGGAGTGTTTTAATCTGCCCTCTAAGGGACAGAGAAGCTGATGTGGCTGGCTAAAGATGTCTCAATATAATGAATGCTGTCCACTCACTACTGGCAGCATCGGCTGCACTAACACACTGCTGGCTTTGCAGCAGGCAACCACACGGGCTTTGGCGGCAAAGAACCAGCAGCAGAGGATGGAGTTACAGCTGAATAAAAGCTACCGATTTAATCAGAAGTGTTCAGAGCCCTATTGTCAGTGAGATGCTGCAAGACCAAGGCACACTCAAGGTCCAAGAAGCTGCAAGACACTGGCTTTGAGCACAGCCTTCCCTCGCCTGCAGCTGGCCCCTGAGCCACCACACACGGCTGTCCCCACCCTCCCTTCTAATGCACAGGAGGGAGGCGTGTTGCACTCCTGTGGTAACACACAAACCAGCCTGTCACATGCTTCTGCATACCTACATGTATTTTCTCACATTGATCTATGCTGAACCCCAACTGCTCACTCCCAGGCAGTGTTTCTCAGAAAAGTCTCTCTGCTGTAAGAATTTCATCACTGACTAAATTGAAGTTCCTAGTGGGCTCCACAACCACAGCTTGGCCTCTACTATCTGATATAGGCTCCTTTGGAGTTAGTTCTTATTTATATAAAAGAAATAATATATTTCTTTATGTAACAACAATAGTACGTATCATCATAGTCAAATATGTACTTGTGCATGAGCAAATATACGTATCATCATAGTCAAATATGTACTTGGGCATGAGCAAATACACATATAATGTAAATTTGTGCATACACACATAAATACAGTTCATTTCTATATGATAAACTGTAAATCCAACTCTTGACCAAACTAACTGGTCACATCACGTTTGAGAGAGGAAAAAGTCAGATACCTTCTCCATGTTGTAACTTCACTGAAGCCAGATGTCTTGCATCAGAAAAGACTGTGGTCTAGCACAGCTATGGGATGAAGACAATATGATTTCAGTAATGAGCAAAGATGCTTGTGGCTTCTGGGTATGCAGAAACAAAGGAAACCCTTCTGCTGGAAGAAGGGTTAGATAAAATTTACTGCTGCCTCTACATCTGGAGTTTTGTCTGCTTCATTAGTTAACAAACCACAGGCTCAGATTAATTAAAAGGAAAAGGAAACTGTTACTATGCTCACTAGTTTACAATGCCTACCCTGCAGTTCCTTTTGATTCCGTGTTTCCCCAGGTAAAGCTAGGTAGCTAAAGCAGAGTGGTTCAAGAGCCATTACGTCATGCAAATTCAAGAACTAAAACTTTAATGGGAATAATTTTTTGCTTTCAATAAATAAATATAAAGCCAATGCCACCCCGAAGTCCCAGAGTACTGTATCAACACCCTTGTCAGCTGTAGGGCTTTTGAACTGTTATATATATATATATTTTCTTTTATAAGTCTGTTTAAACATGTCTGCATTTCAGTTTGCTAAAGCTGTTTAGCCATGTATGAACTCCATTCATGGCCAGCTATAATAAATGTCACATGCTGTAACCCAAGCAGGCAGTTGTGTTAGTTTGCTGGAGAGTCTCATTCAGAGAAAGGAAGAGAAGGGGAGTAGTTTTAGAGGTGCTGTGAATGCTGAGCTGCTCACTGTGAAAACTAATGCGTGATACTTTTTCTCCATGGAAAACAAGGCCTGCAAGCAGGGTAGAGGGTGGGAGGAGAGACTGTTCACACCAGTTAGCTCTGAGCTAACAACTTGTGTTGTTTTACTTTAAGGGCAATATCATGCATTTGATTTAGAAGGCAGATATAAAGCATCTTATACCCCTGACGGATACAGAGCAGACTACATAGTTAAACTACGACAAAATAACTCCCGCTCTGTGGGCTGCATGGTAAAGAGCAGAACAAGTCTCTTCTTGGTATAAATGTAAAGGGAGGACCTACAATATCGAGAAATCTTCAAAGGCCAGTCAGGTTTCCAGTCCAACAACTCTGCCAAGTGTTCCTTTAATCCTTTATTTACCAGTAAATCTGCCGCTCTGTTCAGCAGGCTTTTATTAGTATTGGGTTTCAGCTCGAAACCCAAAAGCTGTAAGCATATGCCGTGCAGCCCTAATGAGAAACTCAATCTATTAATGGGCAGACCTTCTCCACAGGACCAGATCTTGGCAACATGAGTCAGTTCCTGAACTTTCACCTCCCCCTTGGCAGCATACCAGACTAACTCTACATCTCTCAGCTGGATTACATTATCAGCTCATTATTAACATACATCAGGGCCAGATCTCTTCTACATGCACCCAGCAAACAGGAAACTACACAAGGGGAGGGCTCCTCATTTTTGTCTGACTCTGGAGCTCATAAAAATGACTAATAAGAACCAGCTATAGTGGAGGAAGAAACTCTGCTGATTTGCTTGCATGTTCTCTGCCTGTGCACCTTAGTCCTGACTTGGGATAAACACCATGAAATGCTATGGTCCATGGCTGTCTGCAATAATCAGGCATCCCTTCCCTCTGCCACAGTATCTTACAGTTCTTATCACCAAGAGCTTCTGTGAGGCAGAGAAGTGCTATTCTCCTTATTTTACAGTAAAGGAATCATTATGCAGACAGAGTAACTTGTCTAACATCACACAAAGTCTACAGCAAAACAGGCTGGGTTTCTTGAAATCAGTTCCTCTGCATGGACTCCCCCTCCAGTAAAAAGAACTGTGGGAACTCTTTGCAGCCCATTTCAAAAGACAATAGTGTATATTTTAGATCTACACGCTTGCATGGATTCAGAGACCTAGGTTCAGAGTTTCACTTTGAAGTGGCCTGCAAACCACCAGCAATGTACACACCACACTTTGGGAAAGCATTATAGGAAATCTCTCACGATAAGAGTTGTCTCATCAAACATGGAAGATTATTCTCTTGCACAGTAAGCACAATCCCTAATAACATGCTGCTACTTGTTATGGCTTGTCCCACTTCTTTTTTTTCCTTTCCTTAAACAATAAGTATTCTTTATTTTTGTTCTCTAGTCCCTCCTCCTTACCAACCATCCTTATGCTCAGAAGATCTAGAAAAACAAAAAACACACTCTGTCCTCCAGATGCCTGGTTCAAATCTGGTCCAACCAGGAAGGAATTGAAAGTTGCATCAACCTGATAACTGTTTCCATACCATCTGAGCACATACACTAGCGCACAATCAGCAGTCACATCAGGAAGCAAGAAAGGCCAGAAAAGTCTCCTCAGCTCAGAAGATGGGGATGTGAGTAACGTAGATTAAATTATGCTGTTATACACCACTCTGTACCTGTAGTCACCTTAGATTAAGGTACATATCTCCTCTTAATGCATAGAGCTCACACTTGTTTTGAAACAAACTTTCACGAAAATTAGCCTTAACACAAATCAATATAAAATCTGGCAAAATCTAAGAGCCTACGCAAGCCTCTAATTTTCTTTGGCTGCTCAAAAGGTACCAATTCATATTGCTTTTTTTAAAGTTAGCTGTGGTTAGTATTATTTTTCAGAGCTGATCTCATTTCCTAACTTGCCTTTTATTCAGACTGAATTTATGCACAGATGTTCAGAGCCAAAAATCTGTTCTCCTTTAATCCACAGGAGAACAGGTAAAGAGTAAATATATTCCACACAGGTTCTTGTCTTGCTGGTTCAACCTCCCATAGCACAGCAGTAGGCATGATGAACTTAGTAGCTGCCAAACGACCTGCTGTTCCAAGAGGTTTGTGTCAGCTCTGTTCCTCTGCAAGTTTCCACGCTGATAAGAAGAGAACTATTGCAAAATATTCTTATAGGACCAAGATCTTTCAAATGCAAAAGCGTTGGAAATAGATTTTAACTATTTAAAGTGAACCATCTTTTCCAAAACTATAGTTCAGAAACCTGCAGTGATCAAAAGCTAAGTGACTTTTCGTGAAACCAATGGTGATAAGAAAAACAGAATGCTTCAGATCAACTGATCAGGAATAAGCCATACAACTCTTCACTGTAATTGCACTAAGATGGTAAACTCCGAATTCAGAGGAAGGTTTTGTGATCCACAAAGATTTTTAAATTATCCCACAATGGAGGTATCGTATCTGCAATTCTACAGCTGCTGAATTACCTTAGGTCACTGATTTCTTGGTAGAGAGAGGCCCCATATAAAATAAGTAAGAGTTCTTTTGCAGAAAGAAATGCCTGAAGCCTTAACTAGTGCTCAAAAATTGTTTGGGACATTTGAAAGGGTGATTATGTAATGGAAAGGGGTATTATTAAAAGTAAAAACCAGAGGATATTAAGGTGCATCAATACATTATGGTCAACTCAGATAAACATTAAATGTATATTTAAACATACGTTCATAAAACTAATTCATTAATATTGTTCCACATGATAAGAGATGCCAACATTTATAAAGGAAGTAGAAGAGGAGACACTAAAATTTGTTAGATATTCACTAGATATTTGATACCAGTCTCATTACAGAGAGTTGAGAAATTTCATTCTCAATAATGTTTTATAGTAGGTAAAGAACGTCTGACTGCTATTAAGAATACAGGTATAGTACTAATCCAGTTAAGCCGATGACCTTACTTCTCCTGACTTTCTTGCTATTTTGGACTGTGCTGTGAAAATCTAGGGAAGATAAATTAAAAACTTTTCCAATATATAAAGCTACACCTTTTCCTCATTAAAAAATAATCTGGATTCCAGCAGCATTCTAAACTGCTTCCCCAAGATCACTATGCAAATGCAACTCATGTACCCCATGGTGGGCAGCCACATCCAACTACGAGACGAGCCTATTTCTGTCTTAAATATCTGCATAGGCAACCCGATTTCAGAGATGGTAAGATCCCTCAAGTCTCAGCAAAATTAGCCCCATTAAGAAACAAATCACAGCCTAATGCCTACATATGAATTTAACAATTTTACTTTAGGTTACCCAGTCAGAAGAACACTGGCTCTTTTCCTCTCCTAAATGCTTTCAAATTAATGAAAAAAATCCACATAGGCTGAATGGCTGAAGAAGGACTGGTACTTCATGGAATTAGATCTGCCAAGACTCAACTTTAAGTACAGGTAAACTTAACAAAATGTTTACTGCTCAGCAATTCAAAGTGCCACACCAGCCTTATCTTGCATTTAAAGGTTTCAGAGGCACTGATACTACTTCTCATTAGTGTGTATGGTGTTTTCAGGTTTGAAAGCTATAAACACTGTTTGTTTTTTTTTCTGAATAAGCTACAAATATCATTATTAAAACTATCTTCCCTAACACCAAAGCCAAGTATGGCAAACGAGGTGCTGACTCACGGCTCCCCTGCTATTATCTCCTCAGAAGGTCTATCTTAGAACTTCCCATTGCACGTTCAGTTCTGACACTGAGATGGCAAATAGACAGCTGGTTTTGCAGCCAAGAATGTGTCCTGCCCTGGCTATCAGCCAGCAGAGAAGCCCTTGAAGTAACTCGATCAGCCACATTCCTGCAACACCAAGGCTGCCTCTCCACAGGCCACTTGGCAAAATGAGTTGCTCCACCTCCATACTTCTAAATCAGACACATCTTCCATAAATTATCTAAGAGCAAGTACAACAATGAACCTTGTCATACCACTGCCATCAAGGGATTTCTGCACTCTTTGATACTGCAAAGCACTGCTGTGTAATGACTGTCAGTGCAGGGTAACCTTCCTATAACAAACACCCTTCTACCTACCTGGTCAAGCCTCTAGTAGAGAGGGAGTATGCACAGTCACAGAAAAAACACTGCGAGTTATTTAATATCTGATCTCCATTAACTAGAATATAAGATGACTACTGCTAACATGTTCAAGAAAACAACTTAACAGGAAGTTTGATAGCCCCTGATCGCTTCTAATTTTCTTACAAGTCCAGAAGACAATCATAAAGTCAAAACAGAATGAACAAATCTTGATTGTAGCTAAGCAGAAAATATGAGAAAATAAACATTAACCCATTTATTTCCTATACTATATTCTTTTTCACGGTTGGAAATCTAAGGAATAATCTTCATACAAGTCTTAAATACATGAATCTTAGTAAGTCCATGTTGACTAGTTAAATGTGCTACTGATTTCTAAAACATTAACGGCAATTGTCAGAACTACCTGCAAACTTCCAGTAGTTACAGACAAACTGGAGCTATATTTTCCAAAAATTTCTACTAACCTCAACCATGCACAGCATAGGTGACATCTTGCTTGGTCATTCCATCCATCTAGAGCACAGAAAGAAACCAGGTTCCCGTGAATGCTCCATCAGATAGTGTATATGCTTGGAATGACACGAACACACTTACTTTATATTTTCTGGCAAACATCTGTGTTCCATAGCTGCAGTTACAGTATCTGGTCTTAGCTATCACATAAACCAGTATCTGAATCTGATGTGAGCTAGGAACACTTCCTAAGATCCAAAAGTTTTGTCTTCATTTCCTTCAAGAAAAACAACCCTCTCAGTTTTCCTTCAAGGTTATAGACGTGAATTACCATATCTCCTTAAGCAGCAACTAGTCATAACCACAACAGATTTATGAAATATTACTGGCACTATTAATGTAAATAAATGGTTTTCTGATAGTATTTTTAAAGTTACTAATACAACAGTATAAGTAAGCTCAATGAAATATTACTAGTATATTTTGGCAGGAATCCATTTCATTATGTAGTCAAGTAGGGATCTTCTTAGGCATACTTAATTCCTGTAACTGGCAAATAACCACATGAAGAACATTGTCCTGTTAGATTTCCTTCTGCTCTACATTTTCCATTCATTTCCTTCCAGCCTCAACACTATCACCAACTCAAAGAGCTTCTGCTTAACCATAACAAGCCTCACAACAAAAAACCTCAGGAATTAAGAGATATATGTTCCTTCAGCTTTTTAAACTTCTGTAGTTCTCATTAGAAATGCTGCCGATTGAAACAAATCTTTAAGGATGAGCATGGTCTAACGGTCAGAGCAATAAACTGTAAATTGGCACACCTAGATTTTATTCCTAATCTCTACATTATTCACTAAAATACTAGACACTGGTTGTATTCAGTCTTATCTAAGCAGAACTTGCTGTCAGGATCATATTCTTCATACAAAGCAGGATGAAAATGTTACCATGAGTGACATGTAGCAACTAACAAATTTCCTGTTAACATGAGCGAATACCCCTCCTAGTCATAACTCCATTCGTGCTTTCAGCATGCTGCAGGAAAGAGACCAGAGACACACAGCACTGCTACTTCAGTCCTTCAGAACAGCATTCCCAATTGAAAAAAAATTGCAGAAATCAGCAGATCTAAATCCTTCACCCAGTTTATCTTTCTTTCTAACCCCCCTCAAATCCTACATTTTACATGCAAATCCTTATCCTATCTCCCAGAATTCCCTTGCATCTACTATGAAAGCATCCTGAAACACTTGAGGGAGCAAGGCGAAACAGTGGATCAAAATCATGATTAAACCAGCATGTTTCCAGTAGGTTTAGATCTGTCTAGGTTTTGTAACTCCAGATATGAGACAGATTGCTGGGTGTGTCAGACCTTACCAGATGTGACACTCAATAGCAAAGGAAACGAGTTCAAGAAGCAAAAAGACAATTGCTTCAGGAAAAATGAAAGCTAGCCCCACCAGCAAAGAGAATGAACTTGCAGCATGTTAACAGCCAGATCTAAAAATCAAAATTCTATCCCAGCTATTTACAGAATTTCCCCATTTCTTCCTTGAAAGACCTCTGAGATTACTGCTGCTCTAGTCCTTGCCCCCACCAAAAATTTAGCTAAATTCTGTCTTCTCGATATGTAATCACCGTACACTGATGTGCCAGTGAAACAGAAGGCTGTTCTGGTGTTAAATTCCCTAGTTACCCAGATAACTGCTTTCTCTGTTCGTTTGCTAGTTGCTAGGAATCTGAAGGTTCAGTGGTAATTGCAGTGGTTAAGACTTCAATGTTATTGGAAATGAACCAAAGTCTCTGAAGTGCAGCAGGAGGTGCAGACTGTCCTGGTATATTCACTGCCTGTGCTGACAGTTCCCTCCCATCATTAATGCAGTTTTGTTTTTTTTTTTTTTTCCTTTTTTTTTTAATGGCAAAGCGTTTGCCTTGAAATTTTTAAGTGATCTCAGAAAACACAATGGCCTCTGCTTCAGTAATACATGCTCAGGAGATCTTGAGAAAATAAATATCCTGAGGACATAAGGAAATACGTTTGAACTCAAGTACAACAATGATTAGAAGGAAAGAGCATAACACATCATTCATTTTACTGCTTATTTTTTCGCTACTTGTATTACACCAGATTCAAACAGAAAAACTAGTCTCTGTAGATTTCTAATAGTCAGACAAACAACAGGGCAGTCACAGAGTGCTCACAATAGGGTTTTACTTAAAAAAAAAAAAAAAAAAAAAGCCTAGCATGGATTAGGAACCTCTAGATCTGCTCTAGAAAACCAAAAGAAAATAAGAAAATATTAGAATCCACTGAGAACCTTGTAACACCTGAATAAACATAATAAGACAGGTACTACCCACATAAAAACAAAATTCTAGGTTTTGATATTGTTGCACACATGCTATAGAATATAATACTGAATACATATTCAAAATTACATATAAAAACGATGCCAAAAGGATAAGGAAGAAAGTTACAAGATTGATAAATTAGGAAAGTGCAAGAGTGATCTATCTTAATTTCCCTCTGTTGTGCATATGTCATTCTAGATCATACAACTACCCAGCATCTCCACAGTACCCATGTTCATTGCACAAAACGGCATGAAAATAAACCTTCCCACCACTTTAAGTCCTTTCTCTTCAGAGCATGAAGGCTTTAAAGAGTCTCAATGAAAATTTATTAATAAAAGTTTATCACACAAAACATTTTTCTCCAATTTCTTCCTCAAACTGACTAGTGTTCACTTTTCAAAAAGTAAAATTCAGCCAGAGACAGACAACTCATGCAGAAAATTTCACTTCCAATTACGATGTATTCATAGTCAACAGAAAAAAGGCTCAATAATAAGAAATACTAGGCAGCCTCAACTCTAGATGGCGTTGCCAGCTCCTCTTAGAATTGATTAGCTTGCCCCAAGGTATCAACCTTATTATAATTTAGACCGATATAGTCTTACTGCAGTCAAAAAGAAGTATTTTTACTGAACTGATTGGAGAATTAGACAAGTCTAGT
Source organism: Tetrax tetrax (assembly GCA_009806455.1). NCBI lineage: Eukaryota > Metazoa > Chordata > Aves > Otidiformes > Otididae > Tetrax > Tetrax tetrax. The sequence continues at coordinate 995,554 of WHYT01017566.1, forward strand.
AATTCTAAAAGTGACTGCATAGTTAAAAAACTTATGTACTTGTTTTGTTGAGAATTACTATTATATTCCCAAAGAACTGAATATTAACTATTAGAAGTTATCTCTGCCTTCCTGCAGAGAATCATTATGCCAGTAGACATGAACTGTGAGTTCTACCTACTACATTGAGTAGACACAAGTCAAACTGCATACTTTCACTTCCCTGATTACATGTAAAAACCATGACTGAACTGCAAATTCCTCAAAAACAAACATTCGCATTTTTGATCCTGTGACTGAGTTGGTTTGCCTAACAGGAATCCCAAAATACCATCATTCCCTACATACCTCACCAACATAGCACCTGAACAATAAGCCTGATTTACTTCTCATCTATACTTCTGGCAAGGTGATGTCTTTTAGGAGGTAGAGTTATGTATCTCATCTTTACAAGAGGCATAACTTTTAAATTCTGCTGATGCTGCTACACTGAAGGAAAGAAATGTACTGAAGGAGAAGCAGCCAGGGCATGTGCTTATCAGGTTGGGAAATGGAGCCTTCAGGGTAGTGAAGGCTGGAAACTTTTGACCTCTGGCACCAGGAGAAAGGTCTCTCTTCACCTGCTGATCTGCAACTACAAAATAGGTTCAGTGCTCTGGCAGCAGAAGAGGGGCTGGGAAATCTGTCCAGCAAGGCAGAGCTTGCTAAGTCCAAAGCACACAGGAGCACCAGGTGTAGCGGAAGACCATCTTCTGTGGGGAACATCAGCCTCCATTTGCCAACCTGATCTGCTGGTGAGGGAAGTCAGCTGCTTGCAAAGGACACCATGGAAGGACTATTGATGTTTCCTTGGCCCTCAGACTATTATCCTGTGCTGATCTTTCAGAGTCATCCACTGCTAACGGAGCTCTGGAACATATCAAGCATGAATATGTGGCTCTAGGGACAAAGGGGAGTCGATTTGATTTTCTCCTTGATTTCGCCAAGTGATCCTCAGCACCAGTGAGACCACCTGCACTGCTGTGTCCAATTTTGTGTTCTCCAGTAAAAGACAGATGTAGACGTACTGCCACAAGACCAGCAAGGGCCACTAAGATGATTAACCTACTGGAACACTTGACATAAATGATTACTGCTTCTAGACATTGCATTCTGGCCACTTCTCTGCACGGGACAGGCATAACTCGATCTCCTCACAAAGCAACCCGAAGTTCCTACCATTACTCCAAGCCCCCTAGTCCTCGTTCCTAAAATGAGTGGCAGCATCTGTACAGACTGTCCGTGAGCTGGCTGACTGGTCACTGAACAGGGAAGGTTACAGTAGGAAGACCAGTACATAAGGGGAAAAGTTGAACACAGTTTAAGTATCTAAAATCAGTTAGTAAGTGTTTATAGCACTCCAATCTCCCAGTCAAGTCAGAGAAGCATACAAAATGATGGTGCCTTAAGTCATACAATTTGAAAAGTAGATATGGAAAAGAAAATGCAAATATTATTTCAGCTTGCCCATGACATTCATTACTTCAAATGTATTACTTTTCTGCTGCCACATTTCTTTATTGTTGAGAATCAATTCAGTAACAGATACAGCTCACACAACCAGCCAGAATTGATAGTCGTACTTTGTGCATGTTTCCAGAGCAGATGCCAGGAGAGGTCTGGCTGCCTTATGATCTCGCAAATGACACCTCGCTGACTTCCAGAAGGAAGAGATAAATCATACACTGGCCACTCAGGTCAGTATCACCAAGATCTGATGACCTTTTCATTCTATCTGGAGGGCAGTTTTGTAATTCTGTCCGCTGTGCAATGGTGCCTTTGATACTACATTAAAATGCTGCTTAAGCCTACTTCTGTGACAACTCTTTATTTCAAATGATTGTTTATGAAATTTAATAGCAGCAGTTCATTCCCGGGTGATGGTGTCTTTGACACAGAACACAAAGTGAAATGTGAATGGCATTTTAGTATGGCCCCTGTACAAAATATGATCACATCCCTGGCTAATTAAGGTGCAGATGAGCTGTCATTAGGTCTGTATGAGCTAACTGCCCTTCTCTGGGACCAAATTTAAAGTTGCAACACATCCAGGGTGCAATCTTGCAGGCATTACCTTGAATTACTACACTAAGAGTATAGTAGCAGTCAGAGGCATTATTTCTGAAACTCAAGCTGTGGGGCTCTAGAAATGTGGTTATTTTTTTTCCATACTTACTTGAGGATTAAGCTCTTTTGAAAATCTGGCCTCTGGGGTTTAAGCAAAATTCAGTCTGCAGTGTAAACTCCCTATTTTGTACAGTTGGAAGTTTATGTCAATGACCTTACACATACTGAACAAACAACTGACACACAAGGAGTCTCCTTAGTATAAATAATCTGTATCACTATTAACTTACCAGTTTGGACAAAGTGAGTTAAAAAAATACTGTAAATTCTTTGCCCAGACCTAAAACCCAAGCCTGAAGCTTTTTGTCTTGGAAACAGGTTCAAGTCTGGTAAGAAATGTGCATTTTTTGTTCCTAATCCAGATGAGAAGCATAACACCATCTACACGAGAAAAAAGCTAAGGGAAAAAAATATAATCCCTCCAATACCAATGACCAAATCCCAATCAGTAGCAAAGTATGAAGAACTGGCTGCAATAGAATGTAACTGTCAGATGGTCAGGTTGTTATGAAACTCAACAGCTCATTTTAGAAGTGACCAACTCTTCCTTGCTCTCCCTCCCCTAGATTTTTTGGCTTGCTCCTTTCTGAGAGTGTGAGTCTCTCAAATCATATCCATGAGAAAAATCACTAAATCACTGCTGCAACTGTTCAGGGTCTGGGCAAATACAGGAATTTCAGAGAAGTTATAGACATGAAGATAGTTAACTGCTGAACAAACTTAGTATTTATGGTAGCTTCTTGATTATGAGCTAGTTTTAACCAAAAAAAAAAAAAAAAAAAACCACACACAACAAAAAAACCCAAACAAACAAACAAAAAAACCCAACCAAACAAAAACACACCGGCACTTTTTTTCCCCTAAATCAAGCACATTTTCCCTTGATTTGGGTGCTTACAGGAAAGAATACCACCAATGCCTGAATGCTGCCATTGCCTACTGTTAGCCTTTGTAAGCTGTATTGAATGTCACCTATTTGCTACTTTCAGTGGAAGTTTAATACATCCATCTGCAGCCAAATCCACTTGGCTAGATTCATTCATTTACTTTTAGTTTTGCCTTTAAGCATCTCTCTAGACGTCTGAAAAGAAAGAGATAAAGCAATTACTTGATTTCATCCTTAGGATTTCAGCTCTCGGCCTCGGTATGGTGCCTCTTTAGAGCTTGATTAGTGTCTAAATTGGCCACAGATTAAAGAGGGTTGTCTTCTTTCTCAGTGCATTATATACATGGAAGAGAAGAAAAATCAAAGGGGTCCAAACTTCAGCAGGTGTAAATCAGCTCAGTTTCTTTCAGCTTTGGAGAGGCTGTGGCAATTTACACACCGTAAAGATTTATCTCAAAATATTTTTCAAGCAGATATATACATTTAAGTATGCTATAAAACCTTAGCTATGATTTTAAGAGTCTGAATTAATTCCATAATAAATAGCCTCTTTTAAAGACGTAAATCTTCTCTCATCAAGTCAGATTCTAGAATAAACTCTGCAGGATGTTTTGAATCTGTGCCCCAGAGATCATTGACTATAAATTGAAAGAAGAAAAATGGCTCAATACACAAAGTAGGGCTGAGCACAGAAAAATAATTAGAGAAAGCTACTGTTGCAGTTCTTCAGTTTATTTCTGTCTGAAAGTCCTTGAATAATGATCCAAAACATACCACTAGTGATTACTGTTTCCCAGTGATTAATCAGCAGCAAAGTCGTCGTCTTTTTTTATTCTTCATCATCTCCCGGAGAACAGAGAAGGAAGCCGTGCAGGGGCTTTTGGAAATGAAGTGCTTTGTTCAGCTGCTCTGTATGAATCCCACATGGACTTCAGCCCCTCTTTATGGTCCAAAATCCTTAATTGTGAATTATTTTTACAAATGGAGATTAAAATGAATTTGTGCTTTCCCCCCTAATCTCTTTAGAGTCTGCATTTTTAAGACAGCTTTCAGAAGCACTCCTTTTCTGCTCTGTAAAATGTATGCCACAAATGCAACAAAACTGAGGTGTGGGAGGGAACGTCACAGATAGGAACTCTCCTAAACAAATTCCAGTCTCACAAGAGAAATCAGAGCTGACCCCTGCAGCTATTTCAGATCTCTCTCTAGCAGAGGACTGTAGCATAAGCATTTCTGTGAATTACTGAGGTCCCCAAACTTCCGGGGCCCAACTGGACTGGTTCAAAGGGCTCCCTAATTTACACTGTCTATTTAGGCAAAAACAACAGTAGTAAGTTCAGATATTCTTCCTTTTCTATGACTCACAACTACCCACTTATCCTGCTACAGCTATCATTAAGAGTTTAACCTAGTATCAAGAAATGAGATATATATGTTTGACTGTGAGTATATTAATAGTAAGCAATAATCCAGTCTTATGTTTGTAATAAATATTCTATCACATCAATTCAAAGGGTTTTTTCTTTTTTTCAGTTTCTGCCATGAATAGTTTCACATCTCTTTTAAAAAGCCCACAAATGAAACAAATAATATAATACATGAAGATGATTGATCTACACGACAGAAATGTAGCAGTTAAATATGAATACATAATGAAATGCAGAAATGCTAAGTTTCCAGTTCATTTTACTTAAGGAGTACTGTAAATGAACTTACATTGTATTTTTCATTTGTTAATCTCCTTTAATCAAATAGGAAGGATCTTACTGATGGCACACCAAGATGCACTGTGCAGACTCTTACTACAGAAGCTGGGGAGACAGCTCTAACAGCATTACTACTCAGCCTCTACTTACAAAGCCTTTGCTCTTACTAGCAAGAGAATTCTCACTGACAGAAGCCATGTAGTGTTTTCTGAGCAGCTGTTAAAATTAAGAGGCTATGAATTCAAGCTCTAAAATCCTTATCTGCAATACAGTTTCAGATAGACAATGTGCAAACCTGTCAGAGCTCAACTCTGGTTTGATGCCAGAGGTACAAGCACACCACAGAAATAATAGAGAAGAACCAAATGTTATCCTAAAGCTATACCTCTGACAAAAACATTCCAAAAAAAATCCAAGAATATTGGCATTTAGTATTCCGCCCACTAGTAAGTCATGTGTTAAGTAGAACAAGCACAAAGTTAATACCGAAAAGCAAAAAACCCAGACTTGAAACTTATGAAGAAAAATACACAAAAAACACATTTCAAGAGTTGTATGAGAAGTCTGAGAATCATTTCCAATTCCATAGGGCAATGTTACACAATGTTTGCCACTTTAACAATAATGGCTGCAGTTAACACATTCCAGCTGGGAATTAGTAGTAGCATGATATTCAAAAACTCAGCCTTTGATGCCCCAGTGAAACAGATCTTGGAAATTTTTCCTACATTTGCAAACCACCTTTACAGAGCACTGTTAGGTACTGTAACCAGTCCTTTGGGTCATTCTCAACTGGGATTAGTATTATGTGACCATAGGATAACTCCCCCCTTATATCTGGAAATATAAAAACAATAAAGGTATAATCCATAGATAAAAAAAGATGGAAAAACAAGGGTTTTAAATGTAATCATACAATAACTAGAGTTCTAGTTCAGCAGCTCTGTCCCGAGGGAGGAAAAAAAAAAAAAAAGAAAATACTATACTATTTCATGGGGGTAGGGGGCAGAATTTACATTACAACATCCACATTAACTACCTTAAAAATATTCAGAAGTCTTGTATATTGTAATCTGAAAGGTACATTTCAGCTTGCTACTCATGTCCCTGAAACTGTGATTAAAAAAAAAAAGAAAAAAGAAAAAACTGCAAAACAAAAAGTCTTCTGGCCAGCTGTTGACAGGGTTTTTGGTTTTTTTTATTTTTTTTATTTAAAGATAGACACACAAAAATCCTAGAAAACTTCTGTGTTTCTCTCCCTTCCTAACATAACTTGACCAGAGAATTCAAAGGGGTCAGACCACACAAATAGATGAATCACATTTGATCCTGGTTTATATAAGTCAATAGAGTCATACCACAGATGGCCTTTAAATCTGCTCTGACCTGAAGGACTGATCAAATATACTGTTAGAGTACACTGGATATTTTTTCACCACTGTCACCATAATATTTTAATCTTGAACGTGCTTAGTTTCAAAGCAACCCTATGAGACTATATTATCCCTTCTTGTATCAGGTGAACACAGACATGATTTGCCCAAGGTTACACAGCTTGTGGTGGCAGAGTAGGGGAATTAACTACATCTTCTAATTTCACATTTACAAATGTAATACCAGCAGAGAAAGGTAAGATAGAAAGTTCTTCTTACTCATAGAAGTGAGCCCTAACTCAAAAATTGCTCACTGGAATCATACAGACTATCTGAAGACTGAGATCATGAGTCTACAGCCAGGCTCAACAACACAGAATCTATAATAAGTACCTATAGATTCACCTATAGTTTGTATTTAATATAATCTTAGGAATGACTGCTCCAAACTGTGTAATTAGAATCTCAGATTCTCATTTTTAATTACTAATTTTAGGACAAAGTAAACACAAATAGTAAAATGAGGTAAAAGTGTTCTTCTACGTCATGAAACTCTGCCAAAATGAGAGCTAACCTAAAAAAGATCAGAAATTGAATTTATTGAATTTGAAATTGAATTTATTGAATTAGAAATTGAATTAAATATTTGAATTATTTAAATTCAAAGCCACAAACTCAGATCAGACACTTTTATACTTTAAGGGTAGTCCAAGTTGGACATTTGTGATGAAACTTGAAACCAGGGAAAGTCCTATATGCTGTTGCCAACAGAGTCAAGAGAAGAAAGAGCCAAAAAAAACCACTGTGCATTTTAAATAGAAAGACTATCATGGCTCCAGAACTGCATCAGCATCCATTCTTTCAGAAAGTCCATGTGAAAGCTGCTAAATAGAAGACAAAAAACGAGGGGATAGGGAGCATTGAAGAGATTTGATGAAAGAAAATAAATCCAATTACAGAACAAAGTTGGTTTGGTGTCATCTCCCCCCAGTTTTAGGCACAAGAGCAGGTCCATCAGCTTTCAGTAGGAGCTAGGTGATTATCTCCGCTAGTCCCCTTGGAAAATTCCACCCCCATCTTCTTACAGGTTCATCTACTCAGGCTCCAAATTAATTACAGCAAAGATTTTCCTTTCTTTAGTGTCTTTATTGAAGAGAGTACATATTCTTGAACTGCCCTCACTTATTTTCTATTTCACTGAACGTAGGAAAGAAGTACTCAGTTTAGTTTTCCCTTTTTAAAATCCACATCTTTCCTCCCTGCACTCAGCAACGGGAAACAGATTCAGTCAGCCTTAAAACACTACCTCAGCAACAAAGCATGCAATGTGCTCCATCTCATCTCTCCACTCCAACTGAGTTTACAGCAGTGGGTGGTTTTCAAACCTACCATTTGATCAAAATGAAAAACTGGGCATTCCTTTCACCCTATGACAGGCAGGCTGATATAAATCACAGCCTTCCCAGCAAGGGTTCTTCCACAGACAATGAGTTGTGGCAGTGTCTCAAAGCTCAGCCCTGGCCTTGTAAGAGAGAGTTTCAGGTTTTTAAAGCAGGTCTGGGCTTTTTACAACAGCACTAAAACCAAAAGAGGGAGAAAATTTATGGTATGATTGTTGAGGGGTGAAGAAGGTGTTTCCCCTTCAGAAGTTGTATTTTCAGTGCATTGCTCTGGGTAGTTTTACACCAGTTTCTGCTTTTATTATTTGTATTTCAACAGCACTGAAATCTCCAAATCGGGGCAGCCTCGCGGCATTTTACACACACACACATATATATACAGGCATCCACACACTTATAGGGAAAGGCAGAGTTCAAGCATTGCTCCTTCATTGTTTTATCAGTAAAGAACTGCTTCTTTATAACAAGAACTGCTTCTTTAGCCACCACCTCCAGAAAAAGCTCTCAGATCTGTCTGCTCAAGGAGAGGACTGTATTGTAGACAGCTTCTGGTTCCGATTTAGTAGCAGTGACAGTGTAGGTAAGCATTAAGTAGTAGCTGTTAAATTCATGTGTGCGTGCGTGTGTGCACAACACTACAATATCTGATCAAAGCAAAGCTGATACCACACAGTGTACCACTGCTTTTCCTTGCTAACCCAGTAACCTATTAGAAATGCCCTCCAGTTTCAACAATTTTAAGCCTTGACTTCAAAAGATCAGCTTATCCTCCAGGGCTAAGCTGACTGACAGGTGGGGGTCAGGAAGAAATCCAGCCCCCTCCCTCCAGCGCCAGTGTATAGAGTTGCACAATTGGCTGGGCACGTTAGGGGGTTTCCTTCTGCATTCCTCTAAGGCATCTGAAAAAGGCCACCTCCAGAGCTCAGACATCGTATTTGATAGACCACTCGTCTGTTCCCCTGTCCCAGCTTTGTGTAACAATAGCTAAGTTTACATGAAGGCTGTTCCATGAAGAGGCAAGAAGTTGGTGCTATTGTAGAAGCTAGCTATTATATTATGCAAGGGAGCTGCAGCAGTCTAGCTGCCTTTAGAGACCAACATACCTGCCAGAGGTGGAGGATGTAAGTGGAGTTTGAGCAGCACTGTATGTATCAGCTGGTCCCACTTAAACAGATGCTTTCTCAAACCCGAGGGGAATCCAGCAAGTATCTGAGAGGATGGCTATTCTAAAAATCTACTGCAGAATAGTAAGCATTAATAGCAGTAAGAGTACAATGAATGCTATGAATGCAGATTAAAAGAGGAACTACGAAAAGGAAGACAGCTTAAAAACATGCACTGATGAAAGAGGAGGCAATGGGAGAAAACAAAACGAAACAGCGCACAGAGAATAGGGAGAAAAGATAAGGCACACATGATCTCAGTGCAGAGAGGTTTTAGAGCCATCCACTGAGGCACAGATGGAAAGGCACTCAAAGATTTTCCCCTCAGGGTATATGTATCTGTGACCAAAAGGTCAGGAACTACCGCAACAGACACTATGATACAACTGTCTGTCACGCTCACCCCTAGAAGGAGAGCCATGAGCTTCATGCTCTACAGCTTTGTAATGCAGATGATGTAAGACACACCTGGTCAGTGTTATTTTTAAAAAGCACACAAATACCCTCCACCAAGAGGCTCTTAATTTTACTTTCCCCCCACACTCTCTTCCTAAAAAGCAAGAATGTTAGGACAAGGGAAGTATCTCATGGAGTTGAAGACTTCTGTGCACCGAGTTGTTCATTCATACTGAGTTTCTGAATGTTCCTTCATATCAATGAAGTTTTTTCTTCCCGCAAGCGTATCAGTAAACTTGAAGCACTTCGCTGACCAAGCAGAAGCCAAGGTTATATTCCAGCAACACAAGAGTTGTTTCCATCAGCTGGGAACACACTCCACTAACTTATCAGGTTTGACCACGTTACTACTATTCAAGTAACACATTCTCATCTGAATCATTGGCAGCATAAAATTTAAGAAATGCAATAGTAGCTACACACCTCAAAATCATTTTTCCCCCACAACAAACTGGATGCTAAATTTCTCTTCATAAATCTTGGGACCCAAGTCAGGCAATAATTACCTAATGAATGTAATGTTGTTTCTCTGAGAGACTAAAATCCACTGTACAGAAATCTACTGCCACGTATTCTGCCACAATCAGAATCTAGATGAATCCAGATGAAAGTCAAGTAAGAGATTATTTACTCAAAATCCAGGTTGAGGGGGGGGGCAATTCAGAACTATAGGGAAACCAGCTTGTCCTCTTCAGAAAAGGATGAGCTCAAAGCTGGCTTTAAAAGCCTTTTCCTTTTTTCAGTCATGAATATGGATTTCTGCAGCACAGTGCTACCCAAACCAGGCCACAGCTTCTGGTACTGATGAACTGCTGTTGAATTAGAACTTTCCAGTCACTGAACTTCAGCTGTGTATCAGTTCTGTGAAGTTCCAGCATTAACTAATGCAGCAATATAAACTCAAGCTTTGGAGCAGGGAGCTCAGTGTCCTGCAGTCACAGGGAGCTGTGCTAGAGTTACAGCTAGCAGTGGCTGTAACTACAGCTAGTTACAGTTACAGTCTGAGGTCTACAGAACATCATTCACATGTCATCGCACATCACCATACATGTCTAATAACTGATTCTTCATATAGGAAAAATAAGTATAATGAGCCACAGGAGGAAAGCAAGAAAATAAACAGAGAATATGACAAAAACAGCTGACCAATTTAAATTATGTGATTGTCAGCATTTTAAAACTCAAGGAATAAATTTGCCAGGCCCCCTGAAAACTCATGGTAATGAGGTAAGAGAAGCAATAATACCTGCGTGTACTCAGATTTAACTGTGTTTAAAAATAACATTTCCTTTCCTGTATCAGCATCACATCACTACAATCTGGTGTGTGAACTGATGGCAATACACAGGACCAGATCCTCAGCTGATTTACATCACTAACTTTAAATAACAATGCATGAATGGACAAAGTGCCTGTTTTATAGCATCCTTCCTTTCAGCTTTCCCGTTGTCTCAGTTCATTTCCCCGTGGCACGCTTTGTTCTTAAAGCAGTCTTAACCACTCATACATCAAAATATTTAATCAACATTTCTTAGTCAGAAAATAATCCTGCTTTAGACTAATTCAGTGGGAGACTCTGTAGTGGATTCAATATAAAAAAAAAAAAGGGTCAGAATACATTTCCGAGGGTGCTTTAGAAAAATCAATGTTGACATGTTTTTAATGAAAATCAATAAGCGACATTAGATAATGAAACAAACATCCAGTGGCACTGCAGGCAGGCCATTCGGGCAATCAGTTTTGGAAGCAACCAGGCAGGTTAGTGCTTGAACGTGCAAGTTACATGTGCTTAAATAAAGTACTACGGTGGTTGTTTTGTTTTTGTTTTTTTTTTAAATGAGAATTTCAAAATCTGTTTCCTGTGAACAATGACTCAAGGGCTTACAATTTCCCTTCTCCCTGTTCTCTCACTGCCCCCAGACTCCAAGTAAATCAGCCTTAGGAACCAGTGTCACGGTTCCTCTAGCACTGTCTCTCCATTGGGAACCACTGACCCGTGGAGCCGCCGCGAATGCTTTGACAAGCTGCGGTGCAGCCTCAGCGGGGGAGAGAGATCCATTAAAAGCTGAAGTTGTGAAACTCTTTAGAAGAGGCCTGTCCCTTCTCAGAGTAATTAATTCTTTGACTGCCACACTGAGATGCAATGAATGAACACATACTCTCAGGAGTAACAACTATGCTAATGGGGAGAAGCTGTGCAAACAAAGAATACAAGTGCTCACTTGAATTGGGTTAGACTCTCTAGATGTAAACCAACGGTGCCATACACATGCCTGAAAATCAACAAAACTCGGAATAAACCTACCTCATAGACCAGTATGTAAAATGGACATCAGTTTACACTCCCATATTCCTTATCCACATCCAGTGGGAGCCACCAGTAACACCTCTGCACAACTGATAACAGTCTTTGCATCAGTTTGTAACCTATCAAGTACTTTCCCAAAGCCGTGGATGTGGGGATGTGCAAAGTCTCTCCTAGCCACAAGGACGTACCATCTTGGTGGGAATACAACGTAGCCACCACTCCATCAGAACACAGTATGCAGACCTGCTGATTGAAGCAACGTGCTTGATGGACATTGCTCTGGCCACTGTAGGACTTATTGCAGCATATAAGTACAATAGAATTGGTCTCATACGTCCTTTTCATGCAGGGGAGGAGGGATTCCATTTGCTTAGGCTTTGCACATTTCATTAGGATTTGAATAAGTCATTCCTAATACCAAACGGTCTCTTAACTCAGTCAATATCTTCCTGGTTCTAACTGTACCCATGCAAAACTGTTCTGTTTGCAAATTTTAAACTAAAGCTAAATAAAAACAAAAATCAACGAACTGGTAAGCAATAAAATAAAAATAAATAAAATAAATAATAACAAATCAATCTTACAACAAAAACACATACAAGAGTTACTGATCAGAACACAGAAACAAGTGGTGGCGTGTTCATTATTAAGCGACCTACCAAGAAACTGGTGGCTGCAAGAATAAACCTTTCCACCTAGAGATACACAGCAAGCCCTCACCTCTGTGCTAGTTCTGAGTATGACTTGGCTTTAAAAAAGAAAACTAAAAACTGTAAAGTTCAAACAGCTCTAGTCAGTTCCACTGCTTTAAATCCCACTGTTGCAAAAACTAACAAGGAAACAAACACACAAAAAAAATCCCTAAAGGGTATGAAGTATTCACACTTCCCAGGACAGTTAGCAAATTGACTAAACCCAAGCACAAATGTAGGATGCATTGTAAGTTCAATGAAAACTAGCAATATTTGAGGACAGATTTGGAACAAAAGCTTACCCATGGAGTCAACAAGATGACTGCAAGATTCATTACAAAGTCAGACATGGTGTTTTGGCTTCTGGCTGGCCAGAAGGCTGTAGCATTAACACATGGTTCATTACAACAGAATTAGAGCCTGGTTATTCACTGCTGCAGAAATTAGGGATGGTACACATCAAACGGATTTTCCCATGAAAACACAGGGCCTCAAGTCCAGCCCTAGAAAATCACTAATTATGGTGCAGAACCTATTTACATTCACAGAATACCACTTCTGTTTGGCAGTTCTTTATCTTGATTTTTTCCACTGCAAAGGATTTCAAAGTCATCTTCATGAAAAGATGTGATTGAATTTTTTTTTATATTACAGCAGAAATTTGAACAGAACTAAGATATAAAAATACACATTAACAAGAAAGAATTTAATATTTTCTCTTAGTAAGTGTACCATGATGTTTTAGTAGCAGGATAAATTACTGCGCACCTCATAAGCAATGACTGTTACACAGAATTACTGTTGCAATTCAGACAGTTACATGTAATCAATCGCAGAAGATTTTAAGTCACTGCTATTTAATGGCTAATTCCTCAAACCACAAAATATGTGAGCTCACCCAATTAGTCTCCTACAAAACGAAAGTAATGAAGATATTGCAAAATAAGTAAATGTTTGAAAGTAAAGCAACCCAAAGAATTTGGGGTAAAAGGGGAGCTTCCTTAGTATTAATCAAACAGTTTCAAAATACTTCTAACAAGTACAGTATTCTATATTGATTTCTACTGAAACTCTCACGGTTAAAATATGCCATTCAGTATAATGAAGAACACTGCAATCTCATTCAACAAGTCAAGAAGTATTTGAAGAGTTTTTACTGAATTTCACGTTCAAGTCACGAAGAGTGGAAAACATAACCGTATGATTGTCTCCATTTTCTTAACCGCTGTTTAAAGCTGTTAAAACATTTAAATATAACATCAAGTTTTCAATTGGTGTAAGTTGAAGGGCTCCTTCAATATTAACAGAGATATCATTTCTTTTTCCTCCAGCTAAACTTTCATGATTTTAATTGTACACAAGGTTTTACAGAAGATACAGATAAATGAGACACTGTCCCAATGGTTTATATCTCTTGTTCTCCATTTCCTTCTGTAAAGAAGTAAACCATGGGGGTTTTTATGTTGCTAGGGACTCTGGTTTTGCAATTAAGTTTCCAGCGAGCTTCTAAATCCATTTCTGAGTGCCATTCTCCTTAGCTTGCAAATTCTCACCCACCTCCTGCTCCCCACTGACTGTAATATGAGCTGGCCTGGGTCCTCACTGATAAAAGCAGGATAAAAAAATGTGATAAGGGGTACAGCTACAAGACTTTCCATGATTCGCACATGAAAGTATCAGGAGTTTTCTTTGAGCTCATGAGCCTCTGAAGAAGGTGAGAAGCGAGCAACTGATGAAGGATGGTTAACAGTATAGAAAATGATATGAAAGGAAGCAATATGGGAGCAGCTGGGAAGAAGTGGACTCAAAACCAATATATTAAGTCTTAACCCTTCCAGACTGATCTGCATACAGGTATTAACAGGAAGGCATAACTGCACTGGAATAAAGAAATGTGCTGCTAAGTGTTTATAACTTGAAATTACATATTCATAAAAAGTACTAGTTATTATACTTGTTGTCACCAATTGTTTCTCTTTTACATGGGCTACTTTATTTAGCAGCCACTTGGTCAGTTCTCTTTCTTGACACTTGCTAAACTAATCTGATTAAGTAAATTAATCCCCAGAAGCAGCTAGCACATTTTCTAAATGGCTGGCTAGCTGGAAGGTATCTGCTGCCTTATTGCGATAGCTGACTCGGCTGGATGGATGGCTGACTCTCCCCAGAGGACAGCCAAATGAATGGCTTTATAGCCCTCGTTCCCCTGGCAATCTGTCATTGAGTTTAAAAGCAACCTTCCGATTCCTCATCCCTACTGCTTATGAACCAGTGCATCATTAAGCAAACAAACCTGAAGTAATGTCCCTGCTACCTTTCAAGACAAACTTGCACGTGCCAAATGTAAGTCAGATCTAGAAGCAGTTCACCAAAATATTTATTTTTATATATATATATATTTACACACACACGTTTTGTATACACAGACAGAAAGATTTTTTTTTTGCAGAAAGGAAAGGAGGAAAGGGAAGTCAGTAACACAGTTTAAGCATGTTTTTTTAGCACTAAAAAAATGCCAAAGTAAACTGCTAAATTAATGTACTGGTTTCTCTGACATAATGTGTCTTGATGACAGTAAAGGAAAATGAAGCCTCATCCTCTTACAAAAGGAAAAAAGTAATGAATTCTATAGCAAATTTACCCACTCCAATCTAATACTTAAAACATGCTCACTCAATTTTCAGTTTCAGTTTTACTTTATTTTCAAGTGCCAGGTTGGGAACAGCCAGATTACGATAAATCCTACTCCAAAGCATCACTTGGATGTAGCCTCTCAACAATGGCGCGAATGCTATTCTGACGCTCTCTGGATCCAGGATTCCTGAGGTCAGATTCCCCTCAGAGCTCACCACCTTTCCGTATCAACTCCAAAGCTCTACAGACTCATTATCAGCTTCACATGCTCTACCATTTGCCAGCAGGGTGATAGATTCAAGATGGTATTATTAAGTAGTAGCAAATATTTAATTGCACAAGAATTAGTTTTTAAAAATTTAACTCAGGCAGGGGGAAGGAGAACTCTTAGAAGATTTTCCCTCTTTCCTCCTCCTCCTGAATAACATTATTCCATTTCATAAAACATCAAGAGGGACCTTAGATGTCAATCTGTACTAACAAAAGTATATTGAAAAGTCAGTCACACAGTTACTGTGAGGGAACAAATGAATTCTACAAAGGAACAACTGAAAGCAATCAGATTCACCTTCCACACAGCTGGAAGAAATGCAATGCTTTTACTTAAGAAAAAAGGATTAAAAAATAAAAAAAAAAAACTACTTAAATTTGCTTTCTTCAGAACCATCAGTCCCTTGGAATGAAAAGAGCCTACCCTTCAACTACAAATTGGCAGACGTAGTGAATCATCACAGGAAATGCTGTGCCCTTCAAAGCTACTATAAAAAGTCCTCTAGGCTTTTCAGAGGTAGAACACCCTCCACATCTTCAACAATCAACATACTCTTTTGTCCGCTGCACACTAATGCCCTTGTTTGCTTGATGTGGCTGGACAGAGGTCATAACAAAACACATTGCAAACTAGATGCTCAGCTTGTATCCTGTCTCAGAACTACAGCTATTAGATCCATTTTCTTCCAAGTGACATTTGAGAGAATCTTCCCAGACAACATCCTGCATCGTGTATCTGGCCATATCACACCATACATCAGTTCCACAGTTGAATGTATCTGAACAGCTGATTCTCAATGAAAGCATTTCTACAGTAAGCCCTTCTAAGCAATTCCAGGAGTGGTCTTTTAAGAGCTTTCTGTACTTGGCAGTTTGGAGAGGTGGATACTTAGCATCTCTCTGGATCACTCATTCAAACTTAGAAGGATACAAAGCTGTGAGCCAGAGCTTTCATGGCATGAAAACACCTGTCAGGGAGGGCTGGCTGAGAGGCAAAAGGCAAATAGCTGTAATGTTGGCTACTACTAACACAATTAGCCTGAAGCAACTCAACCAACTTCCTCACGCTCCTGGATCACCACGTGGAAGAGTCAATAAGAAAAACATGTCTGCTGATCAATTAAATGATCTCCACTGACAACTTGTCTGAAGCATACAGGATTTGCCAACTGTGTTATCCAGTTCAAGTCATGCTGGCAAGCTGCCTAGATACCCTAATACGTTCAAACAGTAAAGGTACTGAAAACCAAGGAATATAGACTTTCCTTAGAACTGCATCAAAGCACGTTCCTTGATGCATAAACTTCTGAAAGAGGAGTTGAAGGTCAGGGGAATAACTAGAATCCACTTAGCATAGACGAAACTCACAGCTTAGGTACAGATATAACTGTGAAAAGCACTCACTAATGAAATACTCCAAGGGAACAGAGTAGATCGAGTCACTCCTTCCCACACTGAATTCAGACTTCACTAAAAGATGCATTACACTTGGGACTGTAAAAAGTACATCCCAGGCTGAGGGAGTTTCTCACCTTGACTGAATAGTTCCTAGTTAAACCACTGTCACGGATGGCAAATGGGATCATGGTAACAATAGCATTCAGCTGTCATTTTTAAAAACAAAGCACTGAAACAGTCTTTCACCAAGAGCTGCGATATCTTTATACCAGGTACACTCGTATTGCAAGCTACCCCAAACAGAAATGATTGCCAGTAAGTATCAATGCTGTATTTTCAGAGGCCTTACAAACAACACACCAACCCTCTTCTCATAGTTTGATCCATAAGCCATGCTTAAAGAATGAGAAGAAACTAGCAGATGATCAAGTACTTGGATACAACTGAGTAGAAGCCTGGTTTGAGAATCAGTGGTAAGTAGACATAAAGATAAAATTTCCATTCCCCACACAGTTGTTATGGATCACATGCAAGCAAAATAGTTACTCGTATATACATAAGTTTCTGTAAGCCGCTACCAAATTATTTTAACCATCGTGTAGATTTTAATCTTCAACTGGTGGCAGATACTTTATCAGCACGGGATCACACTCCCCTGTTTGTTTCTCCTTGCCCCATACAAAGCTGCCCCACGCTCAGCTACAGGAAGGATCACTACCCATGACAAAATGCTCTATCAGCATATGATGTTACAACCATTACTGCACATACACACAGCAAAAAATAAAGAGTTGTAAATTGCAGTCATACAGGAAGATGTAAGAGAAGACAACAGATTCTGCCAGGAGGAGAATGGAGCTGGAGAAGGTGAGATGGCGATTTTCAGAGTTGGGTAGCAAGATGAAGTGGAGTAGTGAAGCTCTAATTTTGAGCTGTTTGATATTAAGGGATCTGTTGCTTCAGGGGTATCCGTAAGAACACCGGTGATGTGCTTCACACTGCTTGGATCTACTTCTCCCCTTTGCACACTGCCTTCCCCATCCCCATGTACCTGGCAGTATTTCGTAGGTGCTCACCAACTGCTGGAAAATACCAACACTGTGCAATCTGAATGGGAGAGGAGAGAAGAGGAAAAGGGAGAGTGCGGAAGAGAGATGCAGAATTAGTTTTTAATTCAAATGTGAAAATCCAGAGATATGCCTGGGTACAAGTAAGGGCAGAATAGAGCCTCAAATATTTAGTCTTTGAAGTTTTCACACTAATCATTTAAGCCAACTCAGGATCTTAAAAATCTATGGAATTATCCAAAGCCTTTCTGTTAAGCTAGTTCTAAGGATACAATCAGTTCCTCTCCTGCCCTGACATCACACAAAGTGACTCAGGCAGCAGTTAATAAATCTAAGCCCCTATGATAGATTTAATCTTCCACAGAAAACAAAAGCTGGAGAGGAAACCAAAAAGTAAAAGACGAGCTGAGGAAAATCTATTCATTGATCAGGGGAACAGGAGTACTAATTTCAGCCGGCAAATAGCAGCTTGGTAGAGGACCCAAGATCACTTCTGAGTGCACTGTCATAGTTTTGTCCTGTAGACAAAGTGCAGCATGTCTATCACTATCAACGAGAAGTGCAGCATGTTTTTATATGCACCCATCCAGCACTGCAACAGTCAGACTTTTGAGATCCAATTTTTTGACCCATTCAGAACAGCACAATCTTGTGCAAATCCTGACTCAGATTCTAAAATTTCTCAATGCTAAAAATGGGTCAAATGACCAGCTCATCTGTAATTGGCACATCACGGTGGAGAAACCCCCATGTTCCGTCTCACAAAGGGAAAGATGGTCACTTTCTTTTCACTGATCTCTCTAAAACAATTTACAGTAATCTCAAATCTAAGAATAAATACATAAAAGCCATAAAACAAAGCAGCTGTTCCCCTATACTACAGAGGATTACACAGAAACTCAAGCACTGATTTGTCGAAGAGTGGAAGGGGTTAAAATCTATAGGGAATGAGAAAGAAGGCTGAAAAGCATTACTGCAGTTAACATCAAAAACACCAATTTCAGTCCATTTGTGCATTCAGAGGCATTCTGGTCTAAATTTCTTCGCTAAAAACGGGAGATGTACACCACAGCATAATCAGTTTGTCCTGGGCACAAGCTACAGGACACTTTGTGGATACAATGCACCAGAAGAAATTAAGGAATCTGCGAGAGGAAGCAGCTAAATGCATAACCTGTTGATTACTCAGAAATATAGCTTTCAATGTTGAAATTGGGAGAGGGAATGGAAAAAGACAACAGCAGTTCTGAATCCTGAGCAGTGTCAGAGTATGAACACAACAGGAGAAAAAAACGTACATAATCAAAAGACAAAAAGCCTCACAGAGAATTAATGCTATCTAGTTGCTCTGTCATTGCATATAATCAAATAGATGTTACAATACTGAGACAGCATGTTACAGAGACAGCTGTAATAATTAGAGCTTTAACAAGCTCTAACACAAAATGCTATGACATGGCAGTGTCAAAATCATCTTCACTCTCAAGCTGTCCAGCTGAGAAGAGAGGTTGTGCTTATATTAGCTTACATTAGCACACCACTTATCTAGTTTCTAAAAACAGAATTAAAACCTTCTGCCATGTGCTGACACCTGGCTGTGGTCCAAACTCTTACGTCATTTAGTATTATCACTGAAAAATGGAAGGCTTAAGCAAAACTGGAGGGAGATGAAGAAAGACGACTGACCATTACTGTCACTTCATTCTGTGTACCCATCCTACAGCCTTTTGGAGACAGGAATCCTCCAGAAATAACATGTCAAGGAAAAATTAAGTTTACTAAATTCACCAATTTGGACTACTGTTTCCCTTTTTTTGTCCCCAAAAGCTTATCACAACATCAATTCTGCGCAAGCAGCCTGGATGTAAATTTAATCTCAGTGATGGATTTTCTGAGTCTGTGATAAATGCTTTGGGTATAACCAACATCCCTACAATATATTTCCTGACTTCAGAAAACATGAGCAGCATTTTCTGGAAATGCAAGTCCCACACATAGGCTTTGCATAAGGTTTCTTTCTTTGTTTCTCACCAACTGACTCCTTCAATACTACTCCAATACTATTCCTAGCACAGAAGCAAGTTGTTCAGCTCCATCCAGCGATACAACAAACTGCTCACTCTAGGCTAGGCTGGGTACGCTAGTTCGGTGACTGGTAACGGTTTCTAGCTCAAATAACTTTTTTTTTTTTTTTCCTTAACCACAGCATATCTGCTTCATTGTTAAATCCTCCTTTCCCTATATTCCCAGGAATGTGGGAAATACAGTGGTAGAAAAATTACTGTTTAACTAACTTGTGAGCCTCCAGCAGCCCTGTTTTCCAGAGTCTGGAAGTTCCCAGAACCTTGCCAGAGCAGCAGTGTTTCACATGCTAAGCCTAGTCAGATGACAGAAACGTGAACACGGTGATTTGTTCATCAATTCACACACATATCCAATAAGGATAATAGGATAAAACTAACAAGCAAAGAACACAGAATTCCATAAAAGTGAATAAAAGATTGAGCAGCCAGGGTCATGTATTTCAGCAAAGTTTCCTAGCTGTATATTAATTACAATAGACAGCTTTTGAGAAATTTTATAGCAACAGGGGTCCTCATTTATTCAATGTGAGTGCAATTTAACTACTAAAGACCTCTACTTGGGAGAAAGTATTTTTGTTATCAAGACACACACACACAAAAAAAAAAAAAGAAGAGTAAAATTCATACACTTGCCAAGAAATGAAAATAGTTTGAAGGGAAGAAAAGAGGTTAAGAAAAATACCATCTTAGTCTGTCATAAACAAATAAAGTTCTACAGCAAGGGGAGGAAATGTCTTCCACTCAACTTCATGGAGTAAGTTATCTGAGCAGGTCAGATAGCATAGAGCTCTCTCTTTGCAGTGGCCATTCCCATATCCCTAGAGATTCAGAAGAGCGCAGGACCTGCAAAGTATGTGCACGCTAACACCTCTTTCCATCAGGAATGCTGTTCACAGACAAAGAAAGCATAAGTCCTGGCTATTATTATCCTTCGTCATTCAGAAAGGAAGCTTGAAGTGCACTCCCTTTATCCAGCCTCACCCTTTTCTCTCACTAGATCTGTCTAGCACATGAGGGTAATTCAGTATTTTACTACCTGACTGACAGCCCAGTGCCCCATGAGCTACAAGGCTATCAAACGGCACGCATATTCCAGAAGGAATGCTAACAATCAGAGCAAAATATTCAGTCATCTATATCAGTGTTACTAAAAAAAAAAAAAAAAAAAAAAAAAAAAAAAAAAAAAAAAAAAAAAAAATCAGGAAACACTCTGCAGAACTTCCTTTCCCCCTTCCATTGATTTTTATATTAAAAATCAAATCCAGTTCCAAGTGAACAAGGACAAGACCATGAATGTTCTCATTTTCCTCTAAGCATTCAATTTGCTAACACATTTTAGCTAAAATTCCTGCTTAGTCACGCCTGACACAATCTAGTCTTTTAGGCAAACATTCCCTCCATTCTATGTGCTACGGCTGCCAGCCAGTTTTCAGTTGACGTACTCAGTGTTTTTCTGCTTGTGTCCAAGCACAGTGAGATCTCTTAAACCTGCTCTCACACAGCAGTTTTATCCTTGCATATGCTCTCCAATTATAAGGAAAGCATATGCATATTTATGTATATGCAGGTCTAAATACATGCACTTCAACTTTAGAGATACCAAACAGAAGAGAGTCAGATCCTTTAACTCAGGCTATACACGGAAATATAACAACCCTATGTCCTGAAACAAATAAATCTTTCTGCAAACAGCAAATGGACGTTATCCTTCACCCTGGAACTAGAGTTTTGTTGCAGGTTGATTTAAATGAAAGGCTTTGTCTGTGTGGAAAAATACCAATAGAAAAATACAATAATTTCCATTAAAAAAACCCACAAAACAAAACCAAACAACTTTCAAGGCTTCTACAAAAGGAAAGTGGAAAATAGGAACAGACCCAAATCTTATGATTAGACAGCAACCTCCAAAATTGTCACTGAAAAAAAAAATTTAACTAGCATTTCCTCTTCAGATAACTTCTTTAAAATCCAGTGAGTTCTATCTAAGAACACAGGATTTTTGTCAAACAAAAGGAGAAAAGATGCCCAATGTGTTGACCCACTAACTGATCGCCATTCTCACTACCAAGTCCTGCCTAATTTCGCTAACTACTCAGTCTTTACATTAAGGGCAAGAGTGGGCTAACGTGTTCAGAAAGAAAGAAAAGAGGAAATACTTTTTCCTTTTACCTGCAATAGTGCTCTTTGGATGGTGGATGGTAAAGCAGCTGACAAAAAGAAATTCTGCCACATCCATATAGGCTGGTGGGAACTGGAAAGCAAGGGCAGAAAGTTCAAGTCCCACTCGCCACTCAGTCTCACTGATGCTGAGGTCAAACTCTTCTGCTCTTGGCAGGTAGCAGGTAATTCCACTGGAGTCAAGAAAAGCTGGAAAAAAACCTTCTCAGTCCTTCAGGTCAACAGTAACGTCTTCTACTCCTGGTGCAACACAGCCATGCCCTGTCCTTCTCAATACTTGGGAAAATCATTGGATCTCAGTTCTTTCTGTGCTATTCTTAGGTTTCTGATGCCTGAAGCTGCAAGGATACCAAGTTTCCTTAGGTTGAAAGAACAGTGTGAATGCCTCTGAACATTCAAGTCTTTCTTCTCTCCTAAGAGCAGTAAGTTCTTTCTTCAACTATGCCTGCCCAAGGTTTTTCCAGAAATGCAGCATAATAGCTCCTGCTCTGGAAACTGTTAGTTGTTCCCCAAAATGTGATTAATTTCTGAGTGATTATTTTAAGATAGCTGGTCCATTGCCTCTGCTCTAATTACATTTCTCATGTCAATTAATTAAAATAATGCTAAATGAAATATCAGTTTTTATTTAAAGTTTAGTGGAAAATAATTATGGGATCTTATTAGATCTTAGCAGACGTGATCTCAGCAGGTTTTCAATTATTCTATGTATAATAGGTCCCTAATTCAATACAAAGCTGTAATTAAGAATGTAATTAACTTGTGGCATTCTACTGATGTCATACACCACAAAAACACATAATAAGCTACAGTTTTTAGTGCAGAATCCTTAACAGATTGGTCTGTTTCATTGAGAATGAATTAGGTACATAAAAAACAATGTACTATGGGGACATGGCCAACATAATGGTCACATTTATAAAACAAGTAAAGTATAAAACAAGTGCCAATAAACTTTGTCCTGTCAAGGACAATCTGGCCAGAATCCAAATCTGCACCTGGTACCCGTGGCATGGAATTGGTGGACTCACCTTTATATCTAAAAGATCTCATGGGCAGCATCCACGCTGCTCTTCAGAACAGGTCTAAGGACTGGTAAAAGGCACACCATGTTTGCAGATGTATCTACTTATAATTTGGATGTGGGTAGCCTATCTGAATAGGAATAGCAGGAAATTATGTTTCCTGATGTTGTTTTGGTGATGCACTGAGCTGCTCTATGTACACAGCAGACAGTCCCATGTGCTTTGTACATCATCTTCCAGACTTGAATGAAGTAGAGCTTCTGGGTTCACTGTCTGCATTAAAATCCTGGATTTTATTCTGGGTTTTATAATACACCATGATGCATCCAACCTCTGTGCTATCACACCACTCACTAAACTTATAAGAAACCCTCCAGGTCACTTCTACTTATTAAAGGAAAGCTTCTGCTTCTGAAACACACACTGCACTGCTGTGCTGTCTAAATCAAAGACCTGTTCTCAGTTACAATTATTTGAACATTTGGGGTTTTTTTTTTTGTTTTGGTTTGCTTTTGTTTGGTTGGTTGTTTTTTTTTTTTAAAACAGATGGCATTTAAGGGGAAAAAGTGAGAGAATAAGATAAGTTCCACAAGGAAACTAAAATAGGTTCCAGAAACAAGCCATCAGAACTACAAATAAGTGGTCTATTTTCACACAGTGAAAACAAAGGAGCCTAACAAAATATTTACTTTTTTTCAAGTAAGCCCTCTTCCAAGAGTGATAGGAGGATAAAAGCCTGATTTATCAGTTAAGGAATCTCCTGCACTGTAGTTTGCTGGGGATATGTAAGTAAACAGATGAAAATATAATCCTGTAAGGCACTGACATGCACTCTAGGAAGTATCCAGTAACTCTACAGACATTGAATAGACTTCTCTAAGTCTTAAAAAGAGACTTCCCTCTCTTTTGAAAACAAACAAACAACTAAGTAATCAATAGAGTGTCTTATTACCCTATTTCTGCAACCCACTGAAGGAAATTATCAGAACTTTGACATTCAAAGAACAAAGTTTTATTTTGTAAGTTGACTATAAGGAACTACTTCATACAACAGACAAAGTAATTCTCAAAACATTAACCACTACATTTAAAAAATCCGTAAGTAGATTCTCCCTACACCACTCTTAATAGCTTAATTAGCAGGAATATTTGCAAAGATCTTAAAGAAAATCTGACTGCTTTCTTTGTAGGAGCCTAGGGGAAAAAAAAAAAAGTTTAAATGCAGATCTAAAAAAAAAAAAAAAAAAACCCACGTCAGATGAAAAACTGGGATATATTCTTGTAGTACTCTTATCAATCACACAGGTCAGTACCATTCTTGGCCTTGAACATACCCAGTCTTTTCTGCGATGTGTTGAATCCTCAGTTCCCTGACAGCTGCAAAGAACTTTCAGGGGATTCTACAGCATCTGAAATCTGGTGGGGAAAAAAAAGTATTTCTTCTGCATGCAGTGTGACATAATGGAATGCAATAAAGTGGGAAATGACAAATGACTGCACAGATTAATTCCATTAAATCTATGCATTTAACTTAGGTTCTCCTTCAGCACTTTCTATAATTTGGAAGCACAGAACTTTGTCTTCCTCTTCTAAAATAACATAGTTCCTAAATAACATCTCAGTTAGTAACTATAATCAGCTGAAAAGAATCCACTAACTGACCTGCTCAAAGACAACCAAGAATTATTACAGAATAGCAGCATGAATTGAAATTTAAGTTAGTAAGTCCTAGCCACTGCACTCTACTAGCTGCAA
The DNA here is from genome assembly GCA_009806455.1 of Tetrax tetrax. NCBI lineage: Eukaryota > Metazoa > Chordata > Aves > Otidiformes > Otididae > Tetrax > Tetrax tetrax. The sequence goes on from WHYT01017566.1 coordinate 1,020,094, forward strand.
GTCCAATAACAAGATGACTGATCTTGGTGAGATCAAGCCTTGAGCTGCAGCTTTGACATCTGCATTGCCACAGGGTCCAGTTCCTTTCCATTCTAGCTTCTCAGGCTATGCCCATGAAAAGCCATTATCATTTTTCTTCCAGGTCAGTAAAGTTACACAGGTGAGAGACAAATAAAGTTTTATCATTTATCTGTGTACAGTTTCTGCTGCTCTATCTCACCTGAAAGCTACTGAGAGGCATCTCATAAAAGTGTTCCTAAACCAGAGATACTTCTGAAACAACTCAGAGCACAAACTCAGAGTCATAAATAAGGCCACTTGACTAGTTTATAGGGAAACACTGCTTTGATTTTCTTTTTTTGCTGTCCTCTGTTCAAAGACCTAATGAAAAGACAAAGTGGCTCAGGTTGGACTAGACGACCTTTAAAGGTCTCTGCCAACCTAAACTATTCTATGATTTTATAAAAACTCACATGTTCTTCTTCCCATGACCTCTATGGTTGGTAAATTTTCAAAACATGCACTGCTCCAAGCTGGTTGCATTGTGGGTCCACCACCATCCCCTACAGATGTGCTAGGTGTTCTAACATCCTCGCACTGAACTCTTCATGTCCATTTTCTTGTTTCCTCACAACTTCATTCTTCCGTGAGGAACTGTCAGCTAGTGAAATGGAAACACACATTGACCTAACTTACACCAGGGCATTAATCACTTGAATGTCACCAATATAAAAGTGTTCCTGAGTTCATCTACCCATGGAGAATTTTTTTCTCTAAGTAGTTATCACATACAGACATGTTCAAAAGTTACCTGAGAAATTTCTTTTAGTTTCCTAAAATATCGTTCCAGTAAACCTGATCCAGATGCTGTCTTTATGTACTTTGCTAACACTATCAGTTTTTAATCCAAAGGGAACTGATTGAACTAATGGCCTTAATTAACAGTAAAGGTTCTTTGAATCACAAGATGTCTCTCTTTCAGATCAAAGTGGCACAGAAAGAGCTTGAGTTCAAATCTATTCCCATGTATCCAGGGTCTTTCTTTAGGATTCTTACTCTTTTTCCACAGCTCAAGATGTTGGCACTTCATGAATCAATCTCAAAGGATATTAAAAGCAGCAGGAATAGCCCACAATGAGCCAGAAGGTTCCTTCACAAAAAAAGAATGTTGTTTGCCAAGGAAAGCACTAAAAAAGTAATAAGGAAATCCAGACTTAAACTTAATTCATCCCCACATACATATGCATTAAGATACAGCCTTTAATGACATATTACTTCCAGAGAACTTCTGCCTAAGGCTGACAGAATGGACAGCTGCTCACCATTCTTTTATCATTATGTATAACTCTGAGTTAATTCAAGACATGATATTTAAGCGTTGCATTGAATTATTAAAATTCTGATAAACTTTTAATGCAGTTTATCATGGTACTATACAGAACACTTCAGAAATATTAATATGTTTACTTATGCAACACTTTACCAGAACAGATTTTTCTATAATTTTAAAACAGTGAACTGCAGCACAGCAAAATTCATAATTAGACTCTCAGAAGCATCTGCTAATACAGATGCCTAATTCAGAAAACCTTCACCTGATTTTCTGAAGAATACAGTATTAGTGCAAGTTCTGAGCAAGTCTCTTGCTTACATTAAGGATAGATATAAAAAAAAAAATATGAAAACATTAAGAAAAGCATATTTTTGTTTCAAGCATAGCCCTAACTCTGTGGCAGGAGCAAGAACAGAATATAATTTCCGGGAGTGTTACTAAACTCATTTTTATCTTGCATCTTTGCTCCTTCCATGAGATACAAGTTAACCTGCAAACTTATCCAGCATGTCTGACTACAGCAAATAGATAAAGGAGGGAGAATGGAGTCCTGAAAGCCAAGGGAAGATTCTAAGAGGTAACATAAGATGCTTAGAACCAGATATCCTCTGCCTATCTTCCCTTGTGTAGTTTGCATTTGGCTCATAAGGACAATCTTGTGGTCTTTCAAGGCCTGTTAAAAATACATTCTAGGATGCTGTCACCAACGCTGACTATGAAAAACAGTGGCAGCCATAGAGGCTGTTTATACTTAAAAATGCCACAAAGTTCCTCTCTGTATAGATTCAGAAGTTAAATCCACGCTGAGCCCGTTACATCTACACACCTTTCAGCTTCTCTGACAAATGAAGCACAAGTCCACAGACAATAACCTCCTTCAGTACAAAAACTGGGATTTTTTCCCAGGAAGCTATCCATCCTGTGTACAAAATGAGACAGCAGTCCCGTAGATAACCACCTGTTCTTTAACCCTTGTCATGCCTTGAGATTGCTTCCTTCTCCTTTTCTGCATGAAACAGAACAGAGGAAGGAGGCATTCTGAGAGCATGCGAGAGCCTCTGTGGCTCTGCAGCTTTTCCCCTGGAAACTGGGCCCATGATGGCTTATGACAGTTAAAGAGGAACATACCCAAGAAAATCCGTATGCAGCTCTAGTATCCGAGATGCAGGGTGCTCCACAAAGACAGGATTCTCAGAATAATGCTGCTGCCACCCCCTCAATTCCGCATTAAGAATAGACTAAACCCAATTTTCAGACTTAGAAGTCTGGCAACTTTGAATAGATTTTTCATGGAATTAGACCAAAAGCTATACAGCTTCAAAAATATTTTTATCCCCTTTTTTATGTGTCTTTTTTAATGCAGGGACATGTTTTCAGGAGTTATCTGCAGTCATGAATCTTACTTAGTAAAAATGAACGCTAGCATTCATACATCATCATCACTTCAGAAAGAGAGATTAAGGAAAACATCATCTATCTTTGCCTCTCTCTGAAAATCACAGGATTTAACCCAACTAGTGCTGCTCATGGAAATTATTCTAGCTGGCTAGAACTCAGGATTTCTAGCTGGCTTTGTTCTCAGAAACAACTGAGCTACTTCACAGAGACTTTCCCCAAATCAATCAGAAAATATGCAGCATGGAAAATTTCAGCTAAAACTGTTACAGCTTGAGAAAGTCCCATTTTAAAAGGGTATTATAGTGAAAAGTGTTTAACACTTAATCTAGATGGGACTTGCTGACATACAGATATCTGCAACTTTTTAGACAGAAAATTGTGATTAAACTCATTTTTTTTTAAACTACCAATTCAGAACAAAAAAAAAAAACCCAACCCCTCAATTTTACTGCACTTCCCTGACTACTTTTTCCAAGATAACACTGAACCACTAGGAAATATCACATATGCAATGAATTAGATCACAGACCTTTCATCTCAAACTGCTTTGAAATGTTGCTTAGTAAACCCACTATCGTTTGTTTTTCCAATGAAGAAAGATTTCTTCACTAAGTCTTCACATTGTGAGTAGACCATGTGGTTTCCATTTTCTGTTTCTTCAAAACAGTTTCCCAAAAGCTCCCACTGTTTGATTTCATTTTCAGTTAAGAGGACTAAAATATGAAATGTGGTGAGACAAATCCAAAGTAACAAATATGGGAGGGGTCATATTCACCCTGTACTTACGTAGAGTGGAATTGACTTTTGTCCCATGTTAGTATGGAATTTAAATGTCAATATAAACCCAAGTATATTTCTTCAAAGATACTGAGAAATCAAAAAAAAAAATCATAGGCTGGCAACCCATAAATCACTTTCTAAGAGGGTGGAAGGTTAGATAACATATATTAGAGTAATAGCTTTGGATAACCAAATCCACAAAACAGAGCACGGGTAACAGAAAAGGGAGGTTTCCACCTATGGCCTTTAACATTTAATGTACATAAATACTAACTGGTGTCTTTCACTATTTTTCATATTTGCGAGATTTTGTTCTGTGTGCCCAACTTCAGCCACATCCAGATTTATCCTACATAACTGAGGCATATAAATGTGCACCTTACTTGTCCAAGACTTTGATGGTGGAAGCATAAAGGTATATTATGTTAGTTTTCAGCCCCAAAGAAATAAATAACCAAGGATAAACATATTGTAAAAGCCTCTTGTAACAGGCAAAAAAATCTGAATTAAATGTATTTTAAATTATTTGAACACATGGACTCAGATGAATTGTTTTAAACATCCTCTAATGAAGGATACTGAAATAGAATTATTAGAACTGCACCTATTGCTTATAAACAGACTAATTAACAAAAAAAAGATTTCCAAAATCACTTCAACTCTGACAGGGTCTAGAAGTGCCAAATTACATCAGCCATCCTGAACCAGCTCCTCTCTTCCAGCAAAGGAATATGTAAATGCTGTGGAAGAAGAATTCATACCAAATTACTCTTTGTCTGTGAACAGCACTACAAATGTCCACTTCATCAAATCTGTTTCCCTCCATGGGAAGGGAAACTGCCTGGTAAAACAAGGTAGACTGAAGACACTTTACCAAGCAATCATTAATTGCTAGATAGGTACAGGGCAATATATATGTGAGTTAAAATCTTGATGAATGGCAAGACTCCTACTGAAAGAAGTAGAACTAGGATTGCACTTGCAATACGTAGGGCATGTCAAAGTACCCACAGAGCAGAATTTGCTTCATTACAGAAGAGCTAGAACTTGATCAGCTAACAGCTTATGCCAGTGTCTTGGTAGTTACTCATGTACAGGGTCTAACACTAAAATCCAATTTTTGATTTCAAAAAAGTCCATAGTCATAAAATAATGAACTACAAAGTCAAGAGAAACTAATAAGCACTGGTGACCCAAGGCTTCAATTTGACATACTCCTCCTAAATGACAAATGAAGGGAGTAGGCGCAAGAGCCACAAAACACAAAAAAGGATCAGAACACTCCTGAAGTTTAAATGGGTTTGGACCACTGTTGGTTTGACTCTAAGTTGAGAGATCCATTTCATGTTCTAGGTCAGGATGCAAAATTTTATAGGCACTGAGAACTTTAGATTCAACTCCAACTTCATCCATCTGTGCTATGACAAAAGTGGACTATTTTCCTCTCCCCAAGTAAACCAAAAACAAATCAATGTAAGTACTCTTCAAATAAACTATTTGCATTTTGTGACTTCCCTGAACAATACTCCCTAAAGGCATGATTTTTACCTTAAACCAGTTCTGACATTACTGCACTACATGATCATGTTTAAATGTCATCTGATGATTCCTATTAAAGCTCCACAGTTTCATCACTACAGCTAATTTAATTCTAAATTAATTTTCAAAACCAAGACTAAAGTTCAATGGAAGCCTGAAGCTTTGAAGACTTGTGAAGCTTTGAGTCTGAAATATATTGATATCCAACCTTAATCCGTGAAATAGCCAAGGCAACACCATGAATCTGTGGTTCTTTGAATAACTGTATAATGTAATAAAGTAAGACCTTCCAGATGGACACTGCACTATAGGTGTTTCCAGACCAGCATTTGTCTTTCAAGACCATTCACCACTCTCCTTTCATCTCCAGACTGCTTCTGACACTTCAAAGGAAAAAAAAGAGAATATACTAATTCCATTACGTCTCACACAATTGGAAAAATTCCTTCTACTAGTTTGCTGACATTCCAAAGCATAACTCATTAGCTTATAGAATCAATATGAAAACATGACTAGTGAACACCTCCAGTGAATTGTTGAGTATCATCATGCGATTCTGATCTTGCATCAGAGTGGTTTTTTCCCTGAGTAAAAATTAATCAATAATAATACACATTACTATCTAATCAGTTGCAGATATTACTATTAAAAGAACTTGTCATTTATCCCAAAGAAGAAAATATTTTTTCTACCCATGTTACGATACCAAAAAGGTAATCAGCAGCTACAGTCATTCCCTTCTGAAATTGTAAATGAGATGATTATGAACAACAAAACAAAGGCATTTAAAACAGCGTGAGCTCTATAGCACCTCTCATTAAGGACTCTCTTTGAACACCTATAAAAGATGGAAGATACAGCTCTTAATCACTCCACTAAACACATTTTTTTTTTTATAAACAGTAAGCTTAGTCATCCAAAAGACTATGACATACAACAAAGATATACCACGATAGACACAACAGACTCAGTCAAGAATAATCACAAACTCATGTAGTATCACATCAGCTTTTACAAGAGGCACAGGCTTTACATTTGTTAGAAATGTGCAACTCACTTTGGCTATCAGTGCCAAAGCATGTCACATCGAAATTCACTGAGCAAGCATTTTATAGCACAGATGCTGCCTCCAGAAAATGTGCAACCCTTTCTACTTGTGTTACCCATACTCTGTATGCCTCAAATCCAAACTCCAAATTACAGCTACACAGAGAAGCATCTTTTCCATCTAAACAGTCCACTGCTGCACACCTGGAGCTGTGAAACACATCATTAAGTTTCAGAGCACCCACCAGAAAAGTGGATATGAAAGAAATCCTAAATTAAACACATCACATGGAAATGTGATGAATGACAACATACATTTACTAGGAAGTAAGACAAAAGTGTAATACACATTGTTCTTCTACACATTTCTACATAAATCTGGTGCAAAACTGAAACCCTCCTGGGTTTTCAGGCTAATATTGCTCACGAGCAGGTATCCACTCTCACCAAGGGGCAGCCAAATTCAATCTCCCTCTTCCCCGATGTTCTGATCAGAGAAAATTAATAGGTACTGAGAAGTCAATACTATATTACCTTCTCCACAGTAGTTATTTATAGTATTTGCTACTCTTTATTTCATGCCTGCAGAGTGAGAAGTCATTTGATTCTACAGAGCAGAAACAAACATTCTGGCTCTTTCTACAGAGATATGAAATTAAACAGAAAAAAAACACCACATCCAGTTGTGCAAAATGAATCAAGTCTAAAAGAATAAAGATAGATAAGGCATAATTACTTTCTCCATGAGCACATACACTCCACCAATCGAGTAAATGCTGGACATGAGTGTACGTCACATACTATAATAGCCCAGTAAATACAGACCACTGGTCAGTTACGTTTCACTGACTCAACACAAGTCTAATGGCATTGTACAATGATTGACATACTAATTCAGCTGCAGCCAACAGGAATTAAAATCATTAATTTAACCAGAAAACATTTGGGCCTGACTTCGTAGCCATGGAGGGCAACAGGAAGGTTCTACCTGGTTACAGTGGGCACTGGAGCAGGAGACATTACAGTTAGCCTGTGCTCCAACTGCCCAACTCTATTTCTCCTGCATATACAACACATTACTACTACAGGAATGCCTCCTGCACCCCAGACTCTGACAAAAAAAAACAAACAAACAAAAACAAACCAAACACCATCCTCTAGCAGCTGTGTACTTCTATACCTATTTTGTTGAAGCCTGAGTCCTTTTTTTCCATCAGCACATGACCCAAATCTGTATATGCATCTCAATATATTTCTGCTCATTTTGTCACTCCAGTTCTAGCTCCAGCTTCCCAAGACATTCTTTTACACGACCTTGATCTTTCCTCAGCATCTCTCGCCCAAGGTTCTTGTCTTTTCGCAAATCCTCATCCTCACTTTTTCTTTTACACCACCTTCCATAGTTAGATTCTTCCCCCAATTAGTCATCTTCCTCCTTGCCCAGAAAGCCTGACTCTCCCTCCATCAGTCCCCAAACTGATTCTTCTCCTTGTACACGTTAAAGGCCATACTTTCCTGCTCCATTCTCCTTCCACCCATTTCACTCCCCACCTGAAGCTCCATCTTTGTCCTTTATTCCAATTAGGCAGTTTCCTATTCCACAAATCTGCCCCTGCCACTAGGGAAGGGGATGGAGCATAGAGAGCACAAGGATGGACACTGTCCCTACACACATCTCATACTTTGTCAAGGTGAGATTTCTGCAGTGAAGACCTGTAACTGCAAGGAAAGCAGAGCTCATCCTGACCTGGCATATGGCCAGTGCATACCAATTCTCAGAGAATTTAGCTGTAAGGACACATCAAGTCTTTCCTTGTCATAAGCAAATTCATTCTTTCAAATGTTGCTAACTTGACATCCCATCAAATCAACTGTGGACTGTTTTCTCAGTAATCTCACAAGTCTCCTCCTGGCAAGTTTCATGGAGGTATCAGTGCTCCTCAAAGAAGAGGTCAGCAACTATTTTTAAACACAGAAAAATCCATATTTTTCCCCCTCCTCTACTAGCTCTGTTCTTGTAAACTACTGAACTCTTGGCTGAAGTTTTGGAAAAGAAAAGAAATTTATTCCATGTGAGGCAGATATTTGGTATGGAATATTTCAGCTGAAACAGTTAATAATTGGGGAATTTATAAGAAACTAAAACCAAACTCTTTTAATGGCAACTCCAATAATAAGCAGTGGTACCAGTCCTGCTTGTAATAATAGTGAAAGGAAGTTGGGGTTTGGGGCTTTTTTTTTTGTTGGGGGTGTGGTGACAGCATGCATTTGGCTTGGTTTGAGTTCAGGAAAACAGTTTTGTCTCAAGCATCAAAAAGTGCATTCTAACTGCATAAGGAAATGGTGATACATTAATGTAAGCCTTATTTTTATTTGTTCAAAATGATAAAGAATTAAAAAAAAAAAAAAAAAAAAAAA
>WHYT01017566.1:1035771-1051384 GCA_009806455.1 Tetrax tetrax
TGCGAAGGGAGGAAGGACTTTTGGTGAGGCGGCACAGCAGGAGGGAGGGGAGTCCCGCCGGGGGGGGTGCGAGGTGGGGAGATGGGGGGCGGGAGCGAAGGGACGATGGCGGAGCTGGCCCTGGGGAGCAGAGGAATTCCCCTCCGACCCGAGGGACCATCACTGACCTCGCCGCCCCATCTCCGCACTCCCACTTTCTCAAGTCCTACTGTAAAGCAACATATATTAAAACCAGAAAACAAAAGAAAACAGCCTTACCAAAACAGGAGTCTTTACTGTGTGCATATGCTTCCCTCCAGAGAGAGGGAAGCCCACTGCAAGCCCTAAAACGAGGAGAACAGCTTGACCCACCTGCGTTTCACCCAGCTCCAGCCCCATCATTGGCTCCTCATCCTCCTGGGTTTTCATTTCCTTCTGCACACTTCTTCAGTTCTATCTTCTAAACATAATTCACAGGCCATATTTGTATTATTAATTTAATTAACTTGATGCTTTCACTTGTGTATCGTGGATACACAAGTGAACTTCAGCTGGCATCTCTTCCTCCTTGTGGCAAAATATGTGAATTTTCATGGCCCAACAGTAAACATACTTTTAACAATCTTCGCTACAGCTGTAATATACAGCAAGCAAAGCGCAGTTTAAGAAGATGAATAATTTGAAGTATTTTAGTGTATTTCTTACACAATAGTGTAAGAACTATTGAGTACAGACATCACCTAAGCAGGGAAACACCCATCCCCACACACCTTAAAAGAGTGACTACTTTTCCAACCTGCTGCTTTTGTCCTGAGAAATTAGACTCTGATCCTTCAGGCAAATACTCACTGCCAGTCCTCTATGGCTGGCTAATCAACCAAAATCTGTGAGTTTCCCTCCCCCTGTGGTCACTTGTTGAAACAGGTGTCAAAGTTTATCATTAGATATAACTGTAAGTAAAACGAGTACAACATATTTTGGCTGATTCTAAAAAGCCTACTCTTTATGCAAGACATTATTCCCAGTTTGATGAGCCAAGTCAAGAAAGACTACCTTAATATAGAGATTTCTGATGAACTTTATCAAATTTTGTCAGGAGTATGCTTTGTACCATTGTGGTTTACATGATTTTATTGTCAGTAGCAGCTAATTCAAATGTGGAAAAAGCAGAAAGAGGATATCATATAGGTGGCATTTTAACATTTCTTTTTTTTCTCATGAGAATGTAAAGCAGCATTTCTCAGTGCAAAACTTGTTAAAAAATGTGTAACACCTTTAGTCTCTTCTTGATTGTAAATTCTGCTAGACACAACAAATACTTGTTAGATGAGTTTAAATAGAAGAATCCAGCAGTCAACAGTAAAACACAGCAGATAACAAACATTTATGTCCTGCTCTTGAATTTGTAGATAATGTGTGTAAACAATCCATCTGATTTATAAGAGAAAGCAGATACAGTGAAGACAAATGCTTTTTTTTTTTTCCAAGGCAACTTTTACTAAGGGACCAAAACTCAATCCTATCATCATTCATAAACTACCAACCTTTGTTTTCTTTGAATTGTGCAGAAAATTTCAATATGGTGTAAATTACATGGAACATGTCATTATTTGGAAACAGTAACAAGTAGGATATGTTTTATTTATAAAATCCAAACTGTTATTTTCATAACTTGCTCTGAAGAAAGTTTTGGAAGTTGCACAGACACTTTCATGGATTAGAAGTAGAAGTCAGATAAGAAAGTGATAAATATGGTAAAGTCTGGACAGAATAGGTTTCACTACAGTTATTTTTATTCCTTTGAAATTTGATTTCTTGTCCTGTACAATATTTCATTACCAGAATTTTCAATAGAAGCCATGCCTAAGGTGATTTGTTTAGGCTAGCATTTTCAAAGGGAACCAAAGGAGTTAAATACACAAATCACACTAAAATTTAAAGAGCCTGGCTTAATTTCTTTCTCAATGCATTTATAATTAAAATATGGGTAGCTGTGAACAATTTATAACAACAGTACCGTTAACACCAAGCACAAAAGCAGAGAAGGGATATGTTTGCAGGCAAGGGAGAGTATATATGGAGTCCTGAAAAAGGAAACCGTAATATTGAGATTAAAAAATATGGAAAGTGTCATTATCTACCTTTGATACAATCCAAACTGTATCTCTAAACATGCAAGCAAAGGCATTCTCTATGTGTTAAATTATATGTAATCTTGAATCTGTTTGGATTTTTGTGATATTTTATTGTTCTGGAGTGGTTTTGTATGTTTAAAGTTAGATTCTGACATTTCATTCATGTTGATTATTATGCTACTCCTCAGATTATCCTGTTGAAGTCAAGTAGGCTAGTTTGCAAAAACTATATAACATGAATGGATATGAATTTAGTCCTAAGAGTTCAATTCTCTTCTGACTAAAGTATATGGAAATTTTCTCTCCAGGTCCAGGTCCTACCTTGTCAAAGGGTTACTCAATTGAGTAAGGAGAATTGGTTAGGTATTTTTCTTCTCAGTTATTTTTACCACTAGCTTAGCCCTAGAATTCAGCACATCCTAGTAATGATGTGTCAAGGTATTTGTCCTGAATATAAGGATTGAATAGTATGAACTTCATTTTGAATAGTATGTAACTTAATTTTGCATAGCTTTTGTCACTTTTTTTTTTTTTTAATTCTACTTGTAGTAAATATTTCATCAACAGACGCTTTTACTGTAGTTACAGGACTTGGTTTCTCTGAAGGAATCTCAGGAGTTTAAGTTGTGAAGTCTTTGTGGGCTCTTGTGACTTGTAATAGGCAAAACTTAAATTTTCAGTCCTACATGTAGCATATTCCCTGCAGTAAGTATAAGGAAATAAGGAACATGCTCAGAAACAAATAGACTGACATGGTCAGTCAGCCTCCTAAATTTTTCAAAAGTACCATACAGTGTACATTAGGCTGGAAATGCAACATGTATTGTGGTCTCTCACAAACCTTTCTGTATATTTTGCCATCTGCAATGTTGAAGTCACATGCCAATTCACTGGCCCAATGCTTAAAAATTAAAGCTGAAAAAAAAATTCCATCAAATCAAAACACAAATGGACATGCGGACAGCAATTGATAGCAGAACTCTCCAACCTCTATGCAGGCTTTGGGGTATTTTGTACAATTTGTGGTTTGTTGATGCATCTACTGCATCCATGCAGACATTCTGTATGGCAAGTATATCTCACCAACATTTCTCAGGTGAAAACATGATCATATACTTTGAGGAGTAACATCTTGTATAGGTTATTGAGTGTACTTACAGCTATCCAAATTGCTAGTTTTTGTTAGAGAACAAAAAAGCTATAAAGTTGTCTTATTCTGAGCATGGGGATATATAACATTCATCATAAAATGAAAAATAGTTGAAATACAAGATCTTACACGTTTTTTCCTTAGTGTGAAAATGTAGAGTTTTTCAAGGCAAAGAATGACCAAATTTTGTGCTATGTAGAGTTTCAACAACAAAAGAAAATAAAAAACCTGTCAACCAACCCTAAGACTTGACTGGAGGCAAAAGTGTGTCTGTCAGAAGGAATGATCTGATAGAACTTTAGAAAACAGATCTTGGGATTGTGGTGTTGCCAGCAGTTTAGCACTCATGACATAAGTATAATTGATATTACAGCCTGTAATCTTGATTTTACTCATTCTGTAATGAAAAGTAGTCTTTGACCATTAGTCTGTAATTTAGAAAAAATCATAGATTGCCCTTGATACGTGTGAGTGGTTTTGGATGTGATCCTTTAGCACTGACTATCTCTGCTACTCAAAAACTTGTTCTCTGTTTTAGCTTGCCATGAATTGTTATCCTTGGCACTATATCATACAAATGACTCTGTCTTTCCATGTGGCCTTAAACAAGTCACCTACTCTGCCCCTCAGTGTCCTTATGTGTCCATTAATGGCATAAGGACACCAAGTAGTTTCATCAAGTGCGTGGGCACATAGAGGAAAAAAGTTATGTATATATTCTATCATTCTTTAATAGGACTGCATGAATAAATAGCTTTCTCATTTAATATATGCCTCTCTGCTCACTTCTTTGTTATTATTCAGAATTATACTTTTCTTAACTCATTTTCTTTACATATAGAATTTTGAATCCTTGGCATGTGATCATGGCCAGTTCACGGCAAGTGTCCATACCAAACTTGCATTGTGTATTGTTCCATGTATACATGGTTCCAACAGAAAGAAAGGGAGAGTGATGTACCCCAAATTCTACCAGAGATCTAAAGTCACATAAAGCAATGGAGTGAAAAAATGTTCAGCATTCAGTTTTATCCCATCCCTGTACCTGGGTGCATTATAAGTTCTCTTCTGTCTTCTATGTTTTGTTTTGCAGTTAGGAGTATTGCCATTTACCGTGATTTTATTATACATCTGTGTCAACATTTATCCTTGAAACAGAGAAATAACTTGTATCTCTTACAGTTATTCTTTGTGCTGCATGCAGACAGCATGGCTTGGGTTTATATTCAGTTCATCTGAAGTGTATTTTTCTACCATAGTGCCTGACATTGTCATCTTTTTGGTTGACAAACATTTTTAACAAGGACTTAGGATCACAAGATGCCATTACTTTTGAACAGGAACCAGCTCACACAGTCGCTGCGATCTTTCCTAGTTATTATACTCATGACTGTAAGCAGTGTACATGTATCTATTTCATGGACCAAAAATGTGGGGTGCCATGGGTGTGTATCCTTCAGTTTTAGATCTAAATATAAAGCTTTTTTTACTAGAAGACCAATCCTCAAAATACAACTGAGTATATTAAAAAAAAAAACAGTAGATCACTGATATCAAAAGAATTAAATATGTGGCCTTCTCTCCGGTCATTCAACACTTCTACCAAATTTTGGTAACAATGGAGACAAAATGCCATGTGGCTAACAGTTGTTTCAGGTATTTATTGTCTAGTTCTATTCACAGATAGTTTAGTAAGATAAGGGAAGTATCTTTCCTCTGATGCCTCCCTTTGCCATATTTACCAATGAGAAGCTTAACGGAAACAGGTCCAGGAAAGCAACTACAAGATAAAGGATATATAGTTGAAAATGGGGCATTTGATAAGAATTTTAATTTCTGGTTGCAAAGGCTTCACCTGACACATCAGCTTTAGAAAAGTCGTGCCATTACCTAGATGCGAATTAAAAAAATTATGTGCATGAGAAAGCTTTTCCAAATTTTTCAATAACTGAAGTTTTTGAAGAATCTGTTCTTTTTTCCTCAATGTCCTAGGAATCTTCATAATAATACTAGTTGCACTGAGTCAAACCAAAGGTTCACCTAGCTTGTTTCTGACAGTGGCCAAAACTGGATGCCTTGGGAAGAGGACAAGAGGGCAAGCGTGCAGTGATAGTCCTTTCTCAGGCTGTGAAGATCTGAGGCGCAGAGAATTCCTGAGCCAACAGTAGTATCATTGTCTGTGATGGATTTCTCCCTACTGAATTTTTCTAGTTGTTTTTGAACCCATATGTGTTTTTGAGCATCCACAAATTTGGTATCTATTCTAAAGCCAAATACCAGTGTTTTTATACATAAATAATGATGTCATGATTCTTGTTGTTTTTTTCATTCCAGAGTCAGAGTTAATTTCGGGGTCAGAGTTTCAGGATGTCCATACTTGTAGTAAATATTCAAATTACCAGTAACATTTGGGAGTATTAGCTTCCAGAGACATAAAAGGCAAATATAACTTCATCATTTGCGGAAAGCAAATGTGAACAGAATTTGAACAGAGCCAAGACTAAGTATTTGTTTTCATGCAGCACTTACTGAAGTCCCTAGCAGCATTTTTTTTTCATCTGTAATATTTCTTCTCTTTGTTTCTATGTTTTATCCAAGTATTACAATGTGAAACTACATACTCTTGGGAAGGACCATGATGGACTAATTACCATCTCTACATTCCGTTGCAGTAGAAGTCTAAAAAGCAATAAAACTCGTGTCTTATATAGCATTTTTCATGTATATATATTGTAGTATTTAGATATATGAATAACCTTTGGAACAATTCATCCACAAGTGTTTCTGATCTTTTTCCTTTTATGTGTATGCATAAAGTAAAATAAATCAAGATATCTTGATAAGCTTTAAATATGTATACCATGATTCCCTCTAGTATGTTTTCTGCAATATTAATTACTTGTCTTAATATATACCTACTAACTTAAGAAACAAATATTCTGTCAGACATAATACATTTCAAAAGTGTTTGTCACTTTACTACTGCATATTTTGATTTACTCAAAGTTAGGGCTTTGAAATACTCTGGACACATCTGTTGCAGGTTGTATTCTGTAAAAGGATAGCTACTTCAAAGTGCTGTGCCCAGGATAAATTGCTAATCCAGGTGAACCCCTTGACACTTACCTTGAGTTCAACCACTACTTCAGACACGTGGTAACAATTACCGGACTCTGAAGTTGTGTTCAGCGTACGAGGTCTGTGGTGCCTGTACATGCGAATGGTCGGATTAATACCATATTCTCGGAGAGCCGTGACTGAGGTGACAGCATCTGACCAGGAGTGAAGAGAAATATCTTTTAAGGTGGTTTTAAGCTCTAAATCCTTCTGAGTGAATTTTGTTGTAAGGTTTGGAGTCGCAGGGAGTGTTCCCGTTTGGCGCGGGCATTTGAAGGCGAGAGGTTGCTTTTGCAGTGCGAGCAGTGCCCCCTCGTGCATCCGCCGGAGGGAAGAGCAGGAGCAGGAGGAAGGCTTGCTGGTTTTTCCGATACATCTGGTACTCAAGAGCAATCTGAAAGCGCCAAGTCTCATTAATGCAGCATACAGATAAACAATATTCGGATCATTCTCTGATCATGATGGATTATTTGGTCATAACAAGCATATTATGCTTGCTTAATGAATGGAACATGCCGTTTCTTCCTCGCCATTGCCAGTCTTTGATGCAGTACAATTAGCAGAGGTTCTCATTTAATTACCTAGCATAATAGGACCTGAAATACTGAAATTCAATCTTTCATATAACTGTTGCTTTTCAACAGTCCCCTAGGCTAATGAGGATAATGTTCCAACCTAATGCATATTATTTATAAAGAAAACATTGCAAAACAGATACAGTCTTACAAGAGTATAATACTTCAAATTGCTTTAGGAGCTGCTTGATTACTGTGGCCAATAACTGTTGTAAATTGGTGAAGATGCAATTAAATAGTCCTAGTTAAAAATTAATCTAGCGATAAGTAGGAACTTTTAGATATTACTTCTGCCTGTTTTTTCCCCCAATCAAATGAAGGAAACTGACAGCAAATATATTTGTAATGACATTTTAGATACAGCTGTGTTTTTAATAATAAGAATGCTGACTCTTGCCTGTGTTAGGATAGATGTAAAAAAACAAAAATAAAAAACCGAAATAAGGAGGTATTAAAAAAGCAGTTTAGGCATTTAATGGATTAAGATGACCATCTAAACAGATTTTGAGGAACATATGCCGGTGCTGCAGAAACTGTTGCAGCCTCTTGGCACTTCTGAAGATCCCACAGACTTTCTTCTATGTTTTGATTTGCCTATTTACTTTCAAAAGCTTCCTCCCAGTGCTGAAATCATATCATAAAATGAAACATTTGTAGGACTAGGCTATACCCTATGACTGTCCTTTCAAAATTCACTTCACTATACATTGTTCACTATTCAGCCTTCTTATTATACATTAATTAATTAATAGGCATGAAACAGGCTACAAAGTTCTTCTACCAGGGCATTGCAGTTCTCTGCAGAAACACTGAAATCACCTCAGATATGACTCTCATGTCTCAGTGACTTGTGTTAGATGGCCTCCAGAGGTCTCCTTCAGTCTTAGCTACTCTATGATCTCATTTATGTGAACCTGAAAATCACCAACTTACTTTATGAGAAGAAGAAAAAGAAAAGAGTGATAACCGTCCATGCTGAGCTCTCAGTAAATATGTCTCCAGACTCATTTACATGAACATCAGGGCAGAAACAGAAGGCACCTGGTTGTATTTTGGTTTGCAACTGTCACCAATCCCATAGAAATCACTGGCATTGAGGGCAGGAGGTTGAAGTGAAGGAAGAACTTAATGCAAGAAGCTCTAGAGAAGTAGGCCATTGGATCAATAGACTACAATCAGCCTTGAACATTTTGTGAAGAAACCACCGTCACTGCCACCATAACGAGACTTTTAATAAAAAATGAAAGGCAATGTAACTCTACAGATGAGCCACAGACTACATATTGTGTTCCCATTAAATATCTGTGGTCTGAAGACCACGGTTTGGCATTCACAGAGATATGAACGTACACTTCATAACATCCCCTGAGATCAGTAGGAACTCATGAGAAGTGTGTAAGTCTGTCTGCACTTCCCTCCTTAGTAGGAGATACATCAGACTTTGTGGTTACGAAAAGCAGCCCAGTTTCCTGAAATATTATGTTTTATTTAGATGGAGCAGATCAAGACAGAAAGCTCTCCATATAACTCTTCTGTCAGTGCTCACTGATTTTTTTAACATCTTTGCTAACAGAAGTTAGTAGAAAAGAAACATAAAGATGCCCAAAGAGAAATAGATTGAACTTCTAGCTCTATGGCTAATCTTTGATGTTCTAGGCTGCACCCATTCAGCAAATTATAGGACTTCTAAGTGATAGTTTAATAGGGCCTGTGCAAAGCAGACATACTTGTTTAACCCTTGCATGTCAAAGATAAATCACACTGTCAGAACAAGAGGACTTTTGTCTGTAGTACCAAGGTGGAAATTTGGCCTTTGAGGCTGAGAATTGTCTTTTCATTGAACTATGGCTCACACATTTAATGCCAGAAATAGATTGTAAATTAAATCATTTTTGTCTGCTAACCCCAAAACTAGCTTTATAAAGACTTGTGGATGAGTTTTTTAAGCTTCCTGAATTTTGCTGTTTGCTTAAAAATCTGGACTTAAGGCTGGCATCTATATAGGATCAGGAGTATTGTTCCCTCTTCCCTCCCATTCATGAAGCAGGACTTGTCCAAATTCCCACAACTGCATTCAAACATGTATTAACCTAAATTAAAACTGCTCAACAAGATAACCTTATATTTTGCCTACATTGCCGTCGGAAGTAGATACAGGGTGAGAACAGTTAACAGGTAAATTACGGTTTGCAGTAGAGGTGATTAAATGATGTAAATAATGAACACTCATGTAAATCAAGAATATAATTATTTTTTTAAATTAATGTGGAGCCAAAGATATATTCAATACAATTGCAAGACAGCAATTTTAAAATTGTGTTTAAAAATAGGGGCAATGTCTGTGGAACTCCTTACCACAGAAGTTATTAGTGGAAGAGATTAGTAGTGTTAAAAAAATATGGGAGATCTATATTGACAACAGTAGCATTCTGTTGTGAAGCTTGCAGGTACTATAGCAGTTAGGACTAGTTATAAATTTCAGATGAAGAAACAGTGGGAAGAGAGCATAATTACCTTTAATCTTCTTTCAGTTGCATTTCTGAACTTTAGCAATTGTCAACACTAGAGAGAATAATCTCAAAATTCTGCACATGCGTTCCTCCGAGACAACAATTCAATCATGTTATGAAGTAAGAGTTTTATTTAATGCAGGTTGAATCTGAAGTGCTAGGAATATCAGAAATATATTTCAGTGAAAAATTTAATGATTTGATATTAACAGAGGAGGAAAAAAAATCCAGTGCTTAAGCTATCAGTATGTAGTTTGAACATTTAGGTAGCTGCTTAATATAAATAACACCAATCCCATAAAATAGCCATATGAGAGAAAGGAAATTTTATTTGATTTAGTTTATGATAGTGAAAAGTGCCTATACCTTTTAAAACATTCTGAGTGAGATTAATATTACCTACAGTGCCTTATTAAGAAGCTTAATGGCAATTCAAAGTGAGAAGCTATCCAGACTCAATGGTAGTTAAGTACTTTCTTCTAAGTCAGATTTTTAATTGGCTTTAACTGTGGAAAAAAAGGGTAAAAGAGTATAAAGAGAGAGGAAGAATTTTGGCACATTGCCTGAGTGACCAGACAGAGCAATATTTTAAAGTGGAAAAGAAAAAACACAGGTTTACACTGGAGATTGTAGTAAGTGGTGAGGTATCTGTAGGGAAACAAGTTTCTCAGCTGTATACAGGCTGAATGAATAAGGAGAAGACTAGTTAAGTCTGCAGCAAGTGGTGGTCATTCATTGTGGGAAGATTATGACAATCTCCTGAATTTCAGACCTATAGAATTACTGTAATAGCTAAGGCAAATGATGCGTAGTCAAAGTATGTATTTAGTTTGTCCGCACTAGAGGTCATTAATGTGTACAGTACTAAACCTTTCCTCTGTGAGATCCTGACACACACTGCAGCTGCTGAACGCGGCTGGCTCGAAGCAGAGCAACTGCCTAAAGCCACAAAGAAGGCAACTGCCTTTAGCAACAGATTGCTGGTTGCTGGAGGTGCAATGAAAGACCCCTGCCTGGCCACTGGCTTTGGTTATGCCAAATAGCTGTTGCTACAGCAGGAGGAAAGCTCAGACTGGATGAGTGGTGGGAACTTGTCCCAGGAAGGAGGGCAGAAGAGTTGGCTCCTCCTTGCAGCTGCAGCAGTCACTGTCTTGTCTCCTCACATCTTGCAGAACAGCAAGCCTTACACCTCATGGCTTTGTTTCCCACCATATTTCTGTACCAGCTTCACTGCTTCTCTTTACCTCCTCACTGCATCTCCCTCCTGGTTTCAGGTTGATGTTCAGTGGCCCCCCACTAAAATGATTCCACTCACATGAGCAGCATTAAAAAAAAGCTCGTAAAGAAAACACAAATACGTTTCTGCTTGGCTGACAAATTAAATTAGTTCAGTGAAGATTCCAAAAAAGCATCATAGCCAGTGCAAGGGAGACACAGCTGTGAGCAGGCAGATGAGAAGGCAGAAGCAGAGATGAAGGGGAGAGGAAACAGATTTGTCCCTTTCAGGTACAGCCAGTTGTTAGGCTGTCTCAGCAGAACTGTGGAACTGTACCCCTGGGCTCAAGGAAAGGTCAAGAAAATCCTTTCTGCAACTATTATATTGGCAGCAGCGTATCAGCAGTTCACAAATACAGATGGAGAGCAAATTAGTTAGGTTATTAATTGTCAGGTTTTTTTCATAGTTCCTGTTCTTTTTCTAATCTCAGAGTTAAGTGAGAGAAATGTTTTCATCTGTCCTAATTGGATTCAGAACAGTAGCTGAAACAAGAGAAGTTTCCTCTCAGGAGGGATCATTTACTGTGCATTCTAGGTGTCTGTTCATTTTGCTTTTGATCATGTGAATGTTTTACTTCAACTTTCATAAACAAACATTTGCCTTAGATAATATAAAGAAGCCCTCGAGTATTATGAAAGCACATTCCAGCACTACAGAGTGCTGTGAATGGTCACATTTACAAGGTCAAGCATTCTTGCCCGAAGACCAAAGAGACATATATTATTTAAACAAAGAAACAAAGGGTGAAAGGGCTCAGGCCATTGAAAAGGCTATTGTCTCTCTTTCAAGGGACTGGGGAGTTTAGTTTATGAAACAGAAATCAGATCAGACCGAGATTGAGCCAGATGGCTTTGCCACCTGACAAGGTTAGGTGATGTGTCTGACCTTGTTAGGAACCCAGGGTGAGTGGTAAATAATGCCCACTTGCCACTTGCTCCTAAAAAGATTTTTAATCAATAGTGAAAACCTAACATGTCAATTATGCAGCTTACACCGCTAGAACTAATGGGAGGATAATTTTACTGACCTGCTATGTTTATTCTGTTATTACTATGAATCGCACGGCAGAGGGCCCTGTAGTACAGCTGCAGATAAAGAATGTTATTTTATAAAGCTCCATTCATTTTCTGATCCTGAGATAGTTGTTTTAAGCACCCAGAGGCTTGCTTGTAATTGTCTATATGCAGTTGTTTTCTGTCATTGAGCAAATGCAGTTTTATTATATTAAAATTAATTACTTTGTTAAACAAATAATATTTTCTGGCTGAGGAAATTCAAACTAGGAATGGCTTCTCTAATAATTCATGTAATCTTTTACACCAATGCAGAATGTACATTGCGTGTTACAAAATCAGAATAGTGATATTATCCCACCTTACCCCACAATATAAAAAGATACAAAAGGATAGGGGTTTTGGAGTAACTCAGTGACAAATCAAAAGTGGGCTGGAACAGCTAACAAAATATTTTTACAAAAAGCTGTGCAAACATATGAACTAAATTATTAAATATTGTATCTGAAACAACTTCTGACTTGTGTCCTAAGACTGGAATTCTACAAAGCTTATGACTACCAGAGAGGTTATAAAATATTCTTACATGTATTAACTGGAAAAATGGAAAGAGGCTAAAATGGTCCAAATCTGACATTTCAAGTGTTGCTTTGGAAGACTGATTCCCAAAGTTTCCATGCTATGATCCTCATGCTACAATCAAATTATGTTCAAGGGCCATTTTTGTTCAGTCCCACAGAGCTGTTGTGGTCATGCGAACTCTTGCTGTAATCTCTGGAGTGAAAGATTCTGAGTTTAGCAAATTAGAAGGTAAAGGACCCAAAAAAGGGCAGAAGAGGGTCATAAGTAGATGTGTCAAATGTCTGAACCGTAACCTGGAGTACGAGAGTGTACTTCAGGCCAGTGGAGTTCCTGTTCAGATCATCACCCACAAGCAAAGATGAGAGTCTAATGCAGATATTCCTTATACTTCTTCAAGATTTGGCTAAGAAAGTTAACTTGGGACTGTTTTGTACAGGTTTGATGGAGAAGGGAAAAGAAAAAGGAGATGTGGGAAAAGAAGACAGATTAAAAGAGTCAGTGCTCCTCCTACCTACTCGGGATAACAGTTTAGACTTACTCTTACCTGAACTTATCTGAAGGTTCACCCAGGAACAGCTGGGAAATGACCTCATACTGTCCCAGTTAACCCTTGGTACATGCAAGTAAATTCAAAGGTAGTGTATAGAGTTCTGATAGCTAGTTGCGCCTCAATGAATGAGCATTATTAATCTCTGATTCTCTCTTTTTCTTCCTTGCAATTTCCTTTTTTTTTTGTTATTGTTGTTGCACAACCAGAAATTTTCTTTCAGATTTCTTTTCCAGATCTTCCTTTCCACCTATAGATAGCTACCACATTCCAGATTTCTTATTTGTGTTGGCATCTAAGTTTGCAGTTTATTTCCTAACTATGATGCATTATTTTGATGCACTCAACATTCCACTGTCTGATTCACTGCATGTAATTGCATCCACAGTCTTAGCTCTGATGCCTTTAGTGTTATCATGCTGTCATCTCTATAAATTTGTATTAAAGCAGCACAGAAAACTTCCATATGCATCTGGCAATGGAAAAAAATGTATGATATTAGTAAATACTGACATGGTCTTGCATCATGATAAAGTTTGTAAAGGTGCATTAAGAAAAAAAAACTATAAAAGTCAACAAGAACAAATACATTACATTGTATCCAAGGAGCTCTCACACACAGAGTGTATCAAACAATCTGAAAATACTGATGCTGATATTCTGCTACTATATGATAACGTAAAAATGAAGCTTCCATTGTAATACTGACTATCTTTTTTAGATGCTAAGTGTACTATGATTAATGATCCTGATCAAGACTGAGGTCCTACTTTAGCTGCCAGTTGGCAAGTTTAGTTTACAGCCAAATTAAAAATGTAAAAAGTAGAGGAGAAGTAGGGAAGTAAAGTACTTCCTGCAAGATCACATCATATGTGAGATAAAACTGGTGAGAAACCTGATCCTGTTTCTAAGTGCAAGGACACAGCCAAAAGCCTGGCTTGTCCCCTTGGAGCTAAGATGAATGGAAGTCTGAAAATATGTAGCGTTGTTCTTGGGGAATGTGAGATTATGATTATTTAAAATTTTGGACTGGAAATGCTTTTTGTATGCTATTCTCTTCACTACTGTGTAACAGATTGTTTGCTCAGACCTTTTAGAAAAGTATTAGTTGCTGAAGAAAAGTCTTCAATAATGAATTGTGGAATTTTGATAAGGACTGAAAAACCCTGAAAGGTCGGGACAGAGTTCTCTTAATGGATGGAAGAATTTTCGTTGATTTTCAAAAGCAGTAGATCAGGTCTGTAACTAAGGCATCAAAATTCATCCCTTCAATAGAGTGAATGCATATATAAGTTGATGTGCATCTGGATTCTAATATACTTTTCATTATGCAAATTTGAATAGCAAGATGTATAAATTTGCAGATGGAAATAAATAGATTCTAGGCTATTATTTGTTAAACCTTTGCTCATAACGCTGCAGTTTAGCTGCTTTTATACAGAACTACAGCTGCAGAGAGGCCAGAAGAATTCAGCAATCAGATAACATAAGAACAGTGATTTCCAAAACATCACTGTAGTTGCCCATTTTACTAATTTTCTTCCCTTGTATCTTCCACTAGCAAGAGCAGCAGTAGTTTCAGATTGGATTCCTCTCTCCACATCCAGAGAAAGTTGGAGTGGTAAAAATATTATGACCATCCCTTCCTATTTTTCAAAAGCTAAAGCTGTCATTGATTTGTGGAGAACAAATAAACAGAAACACCCCTTTGCTTATCTAGGGCCATTGCTATTCCCTTTCTTTCCAAGTTTCAGTACTGGTTATGGGAAGCTGGCGGGTTGAGTTGTCCACTTCATATTGGTATAGCAGCATGTCTGACAGAGTATTCCTCTGTGCTTTTATCAGCATCAGCTCTTCTAGAATCATAAGGATCTCTTCCAGATGAAACAAACAAATATACACTTTCTTCAGTTCTTGCTTTTTAAGCCTGGTACCTTTATTATAAGTTCCTAAATGTGATTTTTTTTTTATGGTGTGGACAGTCTTTATAGGTCAGCAGTATTTGCCCAAAGTAGAGTAAAAAAAAATTATTTTTTCATTGTATTACGTGGACCTTGGATCAGTTTCCTGGAAAACTGATACTCCCAGGTAATTGCACATAGACAGAAAATGTTGCTGACCTCTGTATTATCTTTGTGTTATCTCTTGAAGCCTTTCTGCAAGAGGTTTTGTGCTAAGAAATGCTTTGGACATATTGCAGTATTGGTATTACCTGAGCTTCCCGTCACTGTAGAGAAGACATCTAATTTTGTAATGCAGAAATTACTTTTTTAAAAAGTCAGTAATTGCCAGAGACGTGGATAATGTCTGAGATATCACTGTCATCGGTAACTCTGAGCACAGTGTTATTTAGTTCATAGCATACTGAGAGCTCACAAGCTAACAGCTCAGGCAAATCACTGAAAATACAAGCTTAAAGATCTCCCTTGCCTTCTGATCCTATCCTACAGCTGTCTGCAGATGGTGAGCACTGGTAAATTATTGTGTGCAGAATACAATGACATTGCTGGTGTGTGAACAAGAAAAGAAACACTTAAAAATTGTGCACTGACTTGAAAAATATATCTCAGCCATCAGGAAAGATGCTTGTGATCCTTTGTACTTGAAAGACATGATGATAAATCTCACTTTTTAAGGATTACATGTAAGTATCTTATGGATACCAGGAACAATAGGTCAGGGAATTACAAAAAAAAAAAAAAAAAAAAAAAAAAAAAAAAAAAAAAAAA
>WHYT01017566.1:1063828-1111791 GCA_009806455.1 Tetrax tetrax
GTCAGGGAATTAAAAAAAAAAAAAAAAAAAAAGTCAGCAAAATAAGGAATTACTGTTATGAGTCATTAAGCAAGATTCTAGTTATGTTTTATGTACTGTTGAATAAAGAGCTCATTGTTATTTATTAAAGTATCATCATTACCTGATAAACCCTGTTAGAAGAGGATGGATTTATTATTGTTCCCATACAACTTAAAAGGTTAACACCCTTCCGTCTGCAAAATAATACACTTTAAGCAAATGGGAGCATTTAGCATTTAACAGAGCTGTGAAAAAAAAATGTCCTTGATATTTGTTAATAGATCAGTACAATTTTCTAGGGCCATCTCCTAAAATCTTCAGACATTGATATGAGATTTAAAACTTTTCTCAATTAGTTTCTCTTGAGTATTCTTCTTGCAAATATTAATATATTAAAAATAAATCAAAAAGTTTGGGCTCATATTGTTTAAAAATTTATTTTAACGGAATTATAAACAACAGGTCAAATTGCAAAACTCACTCTCTGTTCCTAGAGTTTTTCCTGTTGCTACTTTTTGAACTAACAAATGGTATGTGAGGTCTCGTAGCAATGATGCATCTACTAGTGTTACTCTTTAGATAATCACTGAGTTTTTTTATTTACTGTGACTTAATGTCATTCTAATTTTAAAAAAGGCTGATTAAGAGGTGAATAAGCCATTTTCAAAATGTTCACCTGTCTGTCAGTTATTGAGGACTCTCAGTTATATCCAACAGCATCATCTTGTACTACTGTTACAGGCATAATACAGTGATCCTGGTGAATGAACTATGGGGATGAGTTTTATTATAAGCAAGATATGAAAATTCTTGTGATAGCAACTGCAAAGAGTGAAAGAAAATATTCATGACATAGCTATTTTATTTACATCCTCTGGGTAAGAACACTGAGATACCCAGATCTGTCCAGGGCAGTGAGACTTCCTGCTCTTACTAATTTGATGACAATAGGTGTACCTCATGTGGTGCTGAAATTGTCAGCCTAAAATTATTCATCCTTAGATCAGAATTCAGTTATCAGAAGTGATCAATATCACTTCTGTTGCAGTGTCTTAGCCAATCACTGTTGTCCACAGATACATAGCAGCCTGTAAGGTACTTCAAGTAGCCTCTTAAAAATTCTATTTCTCTCCTCATGTAAAATGGTCAACAAATTTCCTGCGTAGGTGATGGATCTAAGTAGCTGTGTCTTCTGCAAAATGGCTTAATGTGCAGAACAATGAAAATACAATTCTAAATGTGAAATACTTGGACATCAACAGTTCCCAAATCAGTATTTATTTTCTTTGTTATGGAAATTAGTTAGATATAGTGAGTATTTTTCAGTTAGTAGACCACATGTTGATGGAGTTACAGACATGTCGTGGTAAGTGTGAAAGAGCTTAAGAAGAAAATGTGATGAAATATGCATATTCTTTCTGTAGAAGGAAGAAGGGAAAGAAGCTCTGTCTGGAAAGATTTTTACTGTCCTTCAAGTTAAAGAAAAGGAAAGGTACATTACTTGAGCCACTTCTCCCTGAGCCTTGTTTAGAGACTTAGACGATGAAAGTAGGATCTCTTTGAATATGAAAACCTTCAAGTTAAACATGACTGTTTGGTACTTAGTAAAATAATTTAATAAACCCTTACTAGTATGTTCCTCATATATCTTCATTTGAAGCACTTGCAATATACCCTAATATATCCAGAAAAAGTACTACATGTGTTCAAAGGAAACTGCTTTGCACTTTGTACTTTTGCATGTAAATTAAACTGCCTGAGCCATTAACACATTGGAGAAAACATTGGAGAAGAAAGTTTTAAGTAAGTTGCAAATATTAGTTCACTCCCATAGGCATTTCACAGAAGTAATTTAAAACGAGGCATTTGGATACTGTGTATTTCTGTCCTTGTGTTTAAAATTCTATTTTCAATTAGGAAAAAAATGTGTTTTCTAGGAAATCTACATTCTTCTATTACTGTGACAGTATTGTCCATAAATAAAAAAGTATATATTTGCTGGAGGTAGAGTAACATCTGATACAGAGCATGCATTTATTATGACATTATATGATATCCAGTTGGAGGGAGCTAATTAAATGTGGGAGAACCATAACTGAAGCAAGGAGGTGAGAAAATACTACAAACTAAACAGAAGCTACTGTTTAACTGTTTGCACTTCAGAAATGATTGTGTGGTTCACGTTCTGTTTTCTTCTGTGTAGGGCCTTATGCAGCTAGGAGCATGACAATAGTTAGGTATATTCTTATAGTGTGTCAAGTGAAATAACTGAATGTCACATGAGCCATTCTAGCCCTCTTCATTTCCAGTCATGGACTGTGGAAATTTGTGAAAAAATGTTGGTTTATATCAGCTGACTGGACCCAGGACTGTATTTACGTAACATTAATGTAAAATTATCTGTAGATATTAACTGGAAATGGAAATTAGTCCTGTAAACAAAATTCACACTTGCCCCAAAATGAGGGAAGAGTACAGCAAAAGTTATTTAGGTGCCCAGTGAAATCAATGACTTGAGACACTTTATCTACATACTATAAGAAAGTTTGGGCCTGCAATTTGCTAATCCCTCATGGGTTTCTGATACAGTCTTAGAACAAAGATATTATATTTGATGGAAGCCCTGCTGAGAAGATATGTCACTTAGGTGTAGAGGGAACGCCAATGAGATTAAAAAAACTTCTGGGGAAGAAAGAAGAAAGCTTGCCAAGTAGTTATCTTCTTTTGGAAAGGCATGAGGCCCAGGATGAATTAAGAGTGTTCTATAGAATTCTAATAATTCTCTGGTTAAAATCCTGGTGATTTCCCTTTCCTTAAAGGGTAAGTTTTTTCCTTTAAAAAGTAAAATACCTTACTTTTTTTTTGTGAAGCTCTCTCTATAAGAGAGATATTCTGCTTGAGTTATTCCCCATGGAAAGTCAATATTCTGTCTTCTTTGCCTTGCCCAAGAGAGCATCTTGAATCTTGAACTCAACACTGTAGAAGTTTCAGACAGTTGTTGCATAACTAATGTCCTTAATCTATAGAGGGAAGAAAACATGTCAGAACTAGGATGGTGTGATAAACTAAAACTGTCATTTGGGGGCAGAGTGAAAAGTAAATTAGTGAAATCAGAAAGCCATTTTCTTCATGACCAGCCACCATGATGATGACAGTAATTTGCCATTCACTCAGCCCTCTGTCCGAGCCTGATATACAGGAAAGGACACATTCATCAAAAAAAAGAAGCATGTTTAATCAATTCACACTCTTCCACTCTTTACTTGATGTAATGTTGTAGCATTATGGTGCAACATAGTCACACTCACCTGTATAATAATTAGTGAATAATTTATTTTCCACAGTGGCAACCATAAAAAGCCAATAGGGCTCAATGTGCCATAAAAGCAGAGGCAGAGAAGGATATAAAAGCTCCCAGAAGGAGGTCTGATCCTGAATTGGTTGAAGCTACTGGAAAAATTACCTTGATTTAAAGTAAAATAATGTTTAATATTTGATTGTAATTGAGAAAATCTTTATGCCTATTCCTAGCATCAATGCACATGATCCCAAAATGTGTTACAAAGATTGATAAAAATTGTTATCTTATTTTCTCGACGGGAAATCTCTTTCACGGGCAGTGATGTAATTCCATCTTTATTTTTCTGCAGGAATGAAGCCATGGATGTCTATAGCTAAAACTATGAGGTCGAAACAGAACTCTTCGGTTTGGAGAGAGGAGAAGACTCAACCTTCTGTCTAGTGATGACACAGGTATTCAATTGTGTTATATATACCTTTTAGCTACTGTGTCACAGCAGTGTATCAGCTCCATCACAACAAGCAGCAGGTAATCAGAGTTTTCACTCCTGCACTAATCACTGGAATGAGAAATAGGACAAGTGAGAACCAGGAGTCCACAACTTTGTTTGACTTTGGCTGAATTTTTACTGCCAAGTAAACAGCTCACAAATCCTCGCTGTGTTTAGACAACTTGAGAAAAAGACATTAAGGCAGAAGTTTTAGAAGTGAATTGCTGACTCCTTTAAAGCTGATGCCTCCTGACATAATAACATAGGAAACTTTTTAAAAACACTTCCTATAAGAACATTTTAAAATTTGTTTGGATGCTATTAATATATTTTTAAAAATGTTTTATTAAAAATAGCTCAATTCATAATACAATGGGGAATATCTATCTATACAGGTTTAAATACAAATTTTAGTTTATCCATTTTTCTTTTGTCATTATGTCTTTCTGCATTCATTCTCTTGGCTAAGAAATCACTTGTCTTTTATGGGTGCAAATCATTCATTCTTTCACAGGTGAAAGTCACTTGCGGTGTGGGGAAAATTACAAAAGGGCTAAATCTCTCATGCATTAAGATTAATGTTATTAGTCAAACAATAAAATATAAATGGAAAAAGTATTCAAGCATCTCTACTCATTGCCAATTTTCAGATTTTCTTGGGAGAACTATTCAGTATATATATTAGTTAAAAAGTTTTAAATATTTCTGTTTTCTGGTTTTATATTTGTTAGGGTTGCCTTTTACAAGTTACTGTAGCTCATTTCTGGCTCACATGCTCAAGTTTCCTTTCCAAAAACTTATGCTATGGGAGCTAGAGGCAATGTTTGCCCAGGACTCATATTGCTGGGGAGTTGGGATGTTGCTGGGATGTTTGCACAGTCCAAGCTGCTATTCCAAAGTAGAGGCATGGACATAGTGACCATTCAAAACTCAAAGTCTTCGTTTTACTAACAGGAATAAACCACACAATGATTTTTTTTTTTTCAGTCAGCAGTCTATGTTCATAATTATTTTGTTGAAATTTAGTATAGTGCATTGACTTAGGTTCTTCAGACATTTCATTGCTTTGCTATGTTAGTCGGAGCTGCTGAAATACCTGCTGTACAGCTGTTCCTCAATGAAAAAGATAGGAAGAAGGAAAGAATTTAATCCAGTTAGAATCCCTTAGTTCTTATTAACTCCAGGAATTTTTCCTCAATATGTCTAAAAAAAGGAAATAGTCTCAGCAATGTACTGAGGTAGACTTCAGAGCAAGTTGTCATGGTCTTGAAAGCTCCAGTGGTTTGCTTAGGAATGCTTTGTTTAGAGTCATTTTCCTTCACCTCTTCTCAATTGTTTCTCTTGATTCCTCACCTTTAAGTGGATTAATATACATTCTAACAGCGAAGCTGATATCTGATATTAAAAGCAAATACAGGAAAGTTTCCCTGGTAATTTTGTATGCAAATTGAGATTGGATCTTTAGAGGTGACATAGATTTTTTTCCTTTTCCATCTCTACATGCCTGAATTGTTTACAAACAAAGCAAAGTGTCATTCTGATAGCTGAAATAACTTCCCAAGACCAGTGTCCAGAAAGAATATTAATGTCAGTGCCTATTTTACTTATCTACCTATTTTATTGCACTTTCGTTTTCTTATCTCACCAAATATCAATAAAATATCTTTTCAGTCTCTTCTATGAGCTTTCTACATGCTACTCTTTCTTGAATGATCTGTTGATAAAGCACTGTACCCAACACCAGCTTGACACATTTTGGAGCATTGTGTATAAACTACACTGCCAGTTGTCTAAATTAGTCTGCATCATAAGACATTGTTCATTTAAACTTCTGCCACAAAGAATACTTCATTACAAATCTTTGACAGTATCCTGTCTCAAGCTTCATTAGATATTAAGCACTACCTACCTGTGGCTTTTGCACTTTTTAAAGTCAATAACCTACACTTTCAAAATGTTTACAAGCCATGTGGCTTGTATTTAATTTTAATTGACTGAATCTGTGAAAATAATTCATGTTTCTTGTGATTAAATTATCTAGAGAAATAACAGTGACAAAATATCAGATCTTGTTATAGATATACTAATGCCTTCTTCACACCTAAAGGTAACATTGCAAATTGCTCTGGTTGCTTACAGATTTTGGCTGGTGTTTTCAGAATACCTTCACATTGTCTTAAATTTCTTCCATGGACTTGCTGGGAGTTTTATAGTTGATTTTGACTGGAGGGAAGACAGATGATGCTCAGATCTTCTAAAACTCAGATATTATCATTGTTCTTTCTGACTCAAATAGATGTTCACTGTGGCTGTTCTGCTGACATGCTTGGGTTTTTCAGTATGAGAAGGTTGCCTGAGAAAGGACTGCGTACAGTCTTCACAACTGAATCCAAGAA
Source organism: Tetrax tetrax (assembly GCA_009806455.1). Taxonomy (NCBI): domain Eukaryota; kingdom Metazoa; phylum Chordata; class Aves; order Otidiformes; family Otididae; genus Tetrax; species Tetrax tetrax. Next base: position 1,070,037 of record WHYT01017566.1, read on the forward strand.
AAGGACTCACTAGAATTCCTGATCCTGATTTAACAGAAATGTTGGAATTTTTAGAGGAAATTTAGTAATTGATGGTTTATATATAATTATGGCTTTATGAGAATCTTGCGGTGTTTTAAGAGGAACCACAGAATTTGACCATAAATATATGTGTGCAGGGAAAAGAAAAGAAGAGTCTTACTCTGGTCTTCTAGCTCATATGCATGCATCTCTCTAATCTCAAACTTTATCCAATTTAGTGGAAGTCATTAAGCATTCCCACTTACCTATCTGTTTTCATTATTTCAGAGGGAAGATGAAACAGATGTTGGAAAAAAAGGAAATATGTTTTCCTCATCAGGAATACATTTTGTGTGTTAAGCTGGTTCATTCCTGTTATAAACGTTTGTTTCCCTATTCAATTCAGTATTGCTTCCTGCCTGCATGGAGAGAGTTAAATCAAAGCGGTTGTTAAAGGACCAAAGAGGAAATGTAAAACAATGACACAGATAAGAATAGCTTCAGATACATGGCTTCAAAGCAGTTAAGATAATAATGGCTGGGTCATCACTTGGAGAAAAGCTAGTGAGCTGGCTCCGTCCAGGCTAGAATGGGTACTCTCCCCGAGGCTAAGTGGGGGATCAAAGAAGCCTAAAACCTCAAAGAACTAGTAAAGCGAGGGAGCTTTAGGTGAGCCAAGAGAGGTTTCCCAGAATGTGTCAATTACAGAGCTGACAGGCTGGGAAGACTCACAGATAGAAAGAATGTGCTGCAAGCAGCGTATGCTGTTCCTCCTGAGAGAAGGACTGATCTGGATTTATGTAAGTTATACAGTGTGGAAGTTTAGACTGGGAACATACATGTATAAGAAAACAATTATTTTTTTGAGTTAACACGTGGGCCTGCAATCTTTGTTTCTTTGAATTAGTGAACAAATAATATTTTCCTATTAAATAAGTGTGGTTTGGATCATTCTATTTAGCCTCTAGCAAAGCTCCTTCAGCAACTAAACCCAAGTGAACATATGGAAGTAATCCTGACGGTTACCCAGGAACACTTACCCGGCTACAAAAGGGCATACTGCCAAAGTACCCTGGGTCTGACACCACTGTAAGGACATAACCTTGAGAAGGACATAACCTTGAGAAGGGACAACATTCAATAACCATGGGCTTTCTAACAGTAATGGACCAAAATGTGCTATGAATTTCTAAGCATATCTATGAATGAGAAACAGTTCTATAATCAGGGCTCGTGATAGCCCAGCATCGATGTACGGGGAGAAATTGTTAGGCACACGTACTTAATTTGCTCAAGATACTTAACATTTTTTCACAGGGATTTTTATCTCGCATTCAGCACATATTTTCAAGTAACTTAGACATAGGTGCAGATAAAAGATTATTGTGAGCTTCTGACCAAAAGCTAGGTGATGACCATGGAAGGAGCAGTCACTATAGCAAGGGATGTGGGTATTCAATGGGCCGTTTTGGCAAAGCATTGTTAACTTAATTTCACGAACACCTTCGACTAGAAAGAGGCAAGTAGTGTTATTTGAAGAGAAATAAATCTCACTGGAGAATTGTTTGTTTTATCAGACTACAGAGAAGAACTGGGGCACTTTGAAGATCTCTGTGTGATAAAAATTCCTCGCTTTGTGCTACCATCCTACCTTGCAGGGGATCAACAAAGTTCTTTACGGTTTAGCACTGACAGCAACGCATACTAAACTGCAGTCTTACAGTGTTGAAATGCAATAATGCCATGACAATGCCAGATGAAATATGCAGCTGCTCTCTCCATATTCTCTTTTTGAGAATCCAGAACAGTCTGTTGATACAAACTAGCGCTTGGATGGATACTTGCCAACACAGCACATGGCTCAAGTGAAACAAATGAGCATTGAAGGACATCAAAATGCAGAAAATTACTTTTTAGACTTGTTATGCTATTACTTGTATGCTTTTAGGCTTTGCTCATAACCTATTTACAGAATCCCAAGTATGAATATTATAATTATACAGCCAATCTGTGATCAGATAAAACAAGCATCAGTGATTTAGTCATTATTACATGATTTTTTAAAGTTGTCATTGAATCTACTGAATTATGCCATTAGAGAAGCATCTGTGTTCCTGGATACAAGACCTTCCTTCTGCAGATCACTCTCACTGGAAGTTTTTTATGAGTGGCATTGACTCTGACATAATGCATCTTTTTTTCTAAATGGGTTCTTCTCTATCATGGATTTTTTTTTAGTATTGTTACTGTAAGCTTCTGTAGAGATAGTATTTTTAATAGCCTATTCTATTTTAGCTCCATAGCCCATGCTTCAGTTCTATTAGAAAATGGTCTGTGGAGTCATCAGGGTATAAGGATCTGATTAGAAAACTCAGTGTACTGTATTTTTAGAAAGTATCTTTGTGTTGTCCATTGTAGAGGAAAATGAACTATCCAGTGAAGTTATAATACACAAAAGTATTTCAAAATTTCAACTACTTACTTACTAGGCTATCGCTAGAAAGAAGAATTGAGCAAACTGGTTATAGGTGGTCTTGTGATAATATCTTACATTCATAGAGTCATAGAATCATTTAGAAGAATTTTAGAAGAATGTTCAGAAAATCCAGACCATGTGAGCTTTCTGACTAACTGATGCATAATTAAGGTATGAATCTATCACTGGTTACTGCAAAATAATAGCCCATAATAATCGTAGCCTAATATAATGTAACAGATCTACTGAGACTTGTTACCATCAGAACACAGTACAGCAAACTGGGAGAAAACTGCATACAAGAATCTCTTTTCCTCAATGTTTAAATTTATCAAGTGACAAGCAAGTTAGATCAAAATACATATTCCCCCAGAACAGTATCATTTCCATGTACCTCAGTCCTCCTAGAAAGAGAAACTATGCACTATTTACAATCTTACCCCCTTGCTTGCTGGAGCAGTTTTTTGAATGTTTCTTTCTGCCACATTTCCTTCCACAGTTCCATTTGTTCCTTCACATATTCCTGAGCACTGAAATATCTGCAGTCCGCAAAGCCAGGATTAAATTCTCCTTCTAATTTTTTTTCAGACTTTAGCATGGACTTGATATTGCTAATCGTATGGTTGACTGACGAGTGTAGCTATAAAGAAACACAAACTGGATTAACTCAATTCTTTGCTCAGAGAAATAATGCCCATTGTTCTATCATGCTATGATGCTATGATTCTATATTGTATTAATAGTCTTAGATTCTGACCTTCTATGCTAATTTCTGATATCAATGAAATAAAAGGTTTACAATTCTGTGTGCTAATCACACCTTATACAATCTTAGGAAGATCAAATTATAATGGAATTACCATTGATTTACTAAAAAAACCCAATCTATTGCAATATCGTACTTTCCAAAAAGTATTAAAAAGTTGGCCACTGTATTACAATGCTTTTAACTGCTGGTTTGTTAGCCTTCATCACTATATGTACAAGCTATTGGCTAAGTGAGTCAGTGACTGAATAATAACTTGTTTAATAATCTTTTGTCAACTGTAGTATCTCATCTGGAGGGTTATCATAATAAAGACAGTAATTGTTTCTTCAAAGTAGCCATTAGAGAATTCTATAACTGCTACCATTCTAATTAGAGTATTCAAGATTAATTTCAAGAATAGTGTTCCCTAAGAGCTCAGTCACAGGAGACACTCATTTACAAAGAAGTTGTTGTCCATATTTATAACGGCTGGTCCCCATTAGATCGGATACTGCACAAACTCATAAAGCAGAATACTTTGGCAAGTAGAGATGGATAAAGTACTGAACTCACTTTTTCAAGATCATTGGTTTGCCTGGGAATGGAAGAATTATTTCCTTAGTGTTATCTAATGTCCGGTTCACTAAGATCTGCTGCATTTCAGATGTGCATCCTTTGTGGAAAATACCTCTTTATATTCTGAGAGTGCAAGGACTGCAGGTGTACCTCTGGGAAGGAGCCAAGCATGAGAGTGGGTGACAGGCAACTTTCCCAGATGTACCTGCTATAAGCTGACCAAAAAATTGCTTCATATATTAAGACTGATTTGCACAGGCAGTTTCTTGATTTTTCTCATGCAGCCCAAGTTTGATTGCAGGCAAAAAGATATAAATCAGCCTCCTTTCAAAAACAAAGCAAACCCTACATTCATCAGATGTGGACAACTGTGAGATCACAGCGATAGAAGCAAATGGCATCATTTGTTCATTATGAAAAGTTGGGACAGGGTAGCGGAAATGACAGGACATGACTGTTTCATACTGTATAATTTCTGTATGCTAACTTCTTTAATCTACCACATTTACCATAACTATAAAATCACTGAGAGACACCAGATGGTGCTATTGTAAATGATCTTGCTACTTTTGATGACCTGCTGATATGGCAGTTTGCTTTTGGAGAAATGCTTATGGTCAGCTGCAATGCATTCATTTTTGGAAGCTGAATGTACTACCAACAATAGTCTGCTTTGTGCTGATCACCGACAGAACACTTCTGAACTGGAGCAATGTCCTAGGAGCCCAGATGAAATTCCTGACTTCAGATTCCAGTGAATTTAAGGGAAACCCATGTTTGGGTCCGAAGCTCACTGAAAGAGACTTTTGTGCTTAGCCAGAAATTTACCACCTGGTGTGATGCAGGAGAATGTAATATGTTCAAAAAACAAAGTGAATTCCAAAAGCTGCAAAACTGGTTGCCTTCTACTAGTTGAGCAAGTAGTCTAAATTTTTTATTGTTTTAGGACTGTGAAGAAATTGTATAAAACATCATATTAGAGTCAACATGCAAAGCATTTGAGCAACTTGTGACTGCACATATGATCTGGTGTGCTGCTGTCACACTGCAAATTGCTGGAATACAATAGATACTATCCACTGAGAAATAAATATTTTTATATCAGTGTACAAGCTAAATCCATAGTGATCCTCTTCAGAGTGATGGCAAATTGTGCTTCCTCATGCATGAAGGTGTTCATATTACTACTCACTGTATAGCACATTTAAAACAGCCTTATTCTTCTCAATAGCTCTCGATTTTCATTTTAAATGCAGAATACATGCACGTTAGTACTACAGTAAATTTTCTACATGTGCTGTGCTGATATGCTGTCGAGTCCCATTGCCTGAATGTTAATCCCTCTTCTGATGTGTGAACTTTACTTTTCATTTAGAGGGTCTTATTTTTGGTTGCTGACCTCCTCTATGACTGAAGTTCTCACAGTATTCTCTGTGTTGATTCTTCCAGTTTTTGGTGCATCCATTAAATTCATACACCTTGTTTCTTGCTTTCTCTTCTGCAGCCCTACAACCGGCTACAATTCTAGTATGTGTAGTGAGATAATTTATCTGCTGAAGAGGACAGTGGCAAAACTACCACATTGTACCTCTCTAGAACTGTTATCTTCTCATGGGTGAGCCATTTCAGCTGACTTATTATCAATGGGAAAAGAAGAATCTCCATACCATATGTTTTTATTTCAAGTTCCTCCTGTTCTAGTAATGGAAATATCCTCTCTCTGAGAACTTCTTTTTTAAAAAAAACTATGAAATGAGCCGTAGGTTGGAAAACATTTAAAATTTCAGAAGTACTGAAAAACAACACAATCATAGTGTTATGTAACTTGTTTCCACTCTCTGATCTCACAGGATAGCAGGAAATAGGAAATCTAGTTGAAGATGATTGATCACATGCCCGAAACAGATGTTCTTCAATTGGAAACGTATAATCTCAGCCAGGCAAATAGAACTATGGTAGATGTCAGATGCAGTTACATTTGCTTGACAGATATGCCACGTTTTGGAATAACATTACTGCTAATGATAGCCTACTGTTGATGTGTAGTTCTTTGTTTTGTTGTTGATGTAGAGCAGTCAGGTCTGCTTGGTGCATCCATTAGCAATAAAGCTTTGTGCATGTGTGTGTGGTGTTGCTAAATTGAATGATAATGCAAAACAAAGACAGCATCCTCGCTTCATTTTTCAAGCCCTGCCTGTGCAATCTCAAAAATGACAGTTAATAAAGCAAGTTACTCTCCTCCATAGAGTTAAACCACTGGATTTATTTCCCTTTAGGATAGCAACTTCCTGTGATTGACCTTTGAGCAGAGCTGAAGTTACATCCCCGTGCAACAGGCCAGCTTTTGTGTGTGGCTACATCCCTGTCTGATGGCTGGTGCCAACACTAATTGTACTGGGGCCAGCATCCCCTGTCATCTCTCAGAGCTGTAAAGATTTCTTACTTAGGATACAAAATGATAAAATGCTGGTCTCCACGTGCTCCTTTACAAAATGCTAGTGTAGCTTTGCGTGTTTCCTCAATGGGATTTGATTTCTGCACTAAAATAAAAAGCCTTTATCATTGAAGTAAGATACCTATTTTCACAGCAAGTAACAGAGTAGATGTAAAAGCCTGGATGCTGGACAGCTACATAGATGCTAAGACTCACCAGGACAACTGTCCAAACCAGGAGGGAGTTTAAAGATTTCTCCTGGAATATGTTTAATAGGAGTTTTATGAGGATGAAAGACAGGGAGCACACAGGACCTCATCCTTCTTCCTTGCTTGATGGGCAAAGTTTGGTCAACATCTTTTTTCCTGTTTACTATTGAATTCTCAAGCTGAATTGTGTCAAAGCACTGTAAGTAGACATAGTTCTTTACACTTCATTGACTGTGAGTTATAGACCAAAATTACAGCTTTGCCATTGCTCTTCATGTTAACAAAATCTGTAGGAATGCACATAGCTGAAGTTAGAGAAGTGGCAAATCAGGAAATTTTGGCTTTACTTAGGATTGTTTATCTTGAAAGGCAATATTAGAAGGGGTTTTTTTTTAGTAGTAGTTCTCTGTAGGAATACTTGTAGATCTTCCTGGGAGATACCTTTAAAGAATTTCTACTGTTTGCTGTGGGAGGTAAAAAGGTGGAAATGCAATTAAAAAAGAAACATGTTATTCAATTTTTTAAGAACTTATGTAGTTAAACATCAAATGTTGAACATTTTCTGTCATCATTCAGTCATTCTTCATTGAAGAAAACACATATTTATACTGTCTAGCAAAATTGACTTTTACTGTGGATGAGCAGTATGTAGAATGTAAAGGTGACTGACAGCCAAAGAAAATTAAAAGGACACGTATATTGTCAGACTGCTTTCTTTAGCAACAGATAACTGCATTAAGAGTACCCTAAAGGCATGGGTTGGTTTGTTTTGATTAGGCGTAGCAATTTGCTATCTATCTTACATAGGTCTCTAATCACTTGTAACTGCAAATAGACTGATTTGCTGAACATACTGATGGCAACAGCCAAAGTGAATGTTGAGGGCTGTCATCTTTGAAATCTGCTTCTGGAAGTAGAGAAGTTGCCAATTGTAAGTTGCACCTTCTCTCTTGTATGCACACATACGTGTGCCTTCCAGCTAATATAATGAATGAATTAAAGAACAGCGGCACTTGGATAGCATTGTGTTTCTAATGGGAGGACCTATGTGTTTAGTTTTTCATAATATCTGAAATGAAAATGACTCAATGTTCCTGTAAACTTAAAACTCTCATAAAAGACTTTAAATAGGGTTAAAATGAAGCTGAGGGGAAAAAAAAATTAAATCCTTTTTTGTTTTTCTAACCCTAAAAGGAACTTCAGCACATCGAGGAATAAAATTTGAAAACGGCTGCTTGACAGTTTAACATAAACAATTCCAGTGATGAAGGCACAATATGGGGATAATTATCTGTTCAAATAAATCTGCTTGATGCTAATGAGCATTTGAACAATCCATTAAGCAGCCAGTTTTTTTTTTTCTGTGCAATTTCCTTTGGTAAGCAAAAATGACACATCCAAAACTTTTAAGTATGCCATTTCCTCTTTGTATCTTCCCAACTTTTACAGAGATCCCTTGTCCAAGAAGGCACTGCGTCTCCATCAGAAAGGACACAGAACTTAGTCCCACATGACAGCTTGACACAGTGACAGCTGCTGGAGCTAAAAATCAGTTCAGAAATGACCCAGTGCTTCACACCACAGATGTAGTAGTAGAGGAGAGACTGCAGAGCCCTTCTGTGGAGGTTTTATCCTGCTGAACGAAGCAGTACTGTATGGCTGTGCATTCCTAGCTAGCAGGAATCTCATAATTAATGGATCTCTGTCTTTTCCTTCTTCCAGTCCTGCTTCACTCTATTTTTTACCAACTTGCTCTCTTACACTTGGTCAGTGAATTCTTTCTCAGAAAATGTCCACAGCCACAAAAGTAAAAGCTGGATTTGCCCTCAAATCCAGAAAGTATTGACCAGTTTAACCACTGGCTATGAAACATGAGAGTGAGAGCTGAAAAGAAAGTAATTTTTCATGGGAGTACTCCTAATATCTGTTATTAAATTCAGAAACAAAAAAAATCCAGAATTCATAGGATGTCAATCAGATTTAAATGGTATTTAACTACATATTGCAAATATTTGTTGTTTCATTCAGTTTGTTCATCTTCTGATAAATTCTCTTTGAAACCTGAGCCTCAGATCTTGTGGTAATAGTGGTTGATTCCTTAGAAATTTGTGCCCAATGTTCTTTTTGTTTGTTTGGTTGGTTGGTTTTTTTTGTTTTGTTTTACTCTTTTCTTCAAACAAAACAGAAACGTTAATCAAGCAAAGACAGAGAAATAATAACACATTATTCAAGGAATCAGTTGCATAGGGATATGATAGAAAGTGTGACGAGAATTCATACAATATCCAAACTCCCTAATAAATTGCTATGAATATCAAGCATACAGCAATTAGGACTGAACTGCATATGATTTCTTAGCCAGGAGAGGGCTGAATTCGTAGTTGTGCCTTACTAGCTCCAGTGTATGTCACGTCATCCTCAGGACAGGGATTTGCTCACCATATATACATCACACAGTGTCCCCTTGATTACCTGCAAAATGGTGTGCAGGCTGGGTTTCTGCATTGCAAGGTAAAAGTTTTTCTGCAGTACCTCTATTATATACTGTCACTAGCTAGTCCTTTGAAAGGCAAGGGTTTTCTTCTGGGTGTAAAAGAATTGCTTCCATTGTAAAGTGACTTTCAAAAAATATGTTAACGTTCTTATTTTGGTAAAGCCCTTTTCTTACGCAAAACCCAATGCTGTGGTACTAAATGCTTGCTTGGGCCTCTGCTTGTTTCTAATATTGCATATTATTCCACAAATAAACATGGCTGCAGTACTTGTTGAATTAGGAGATGGTGAATGAATTAGTTGGTGCTCTTCCTTTCTGGTCACGTGAGAATTTTATTGTAAGAAACTTTGGAAAATTATTTGTTAATTCACCGCATGTGACTTTGAAAGAATAGAAAAATTGATTCCAAAATTATCAGTGCAATTAATACAATTTCCATGAGCACTAGATGTGGAAAAGAAAGTAAAAACCTTAGCACAAGAGGATCTCATAACTAATCCTTTGCGATAGTAAGAGATATAAGGCTAAAGATCATAAAAGCAGCCCCTTCCGTTTGAGGACAAATGGAAGAGGCACAGATTTTAGTGAATCAAGGATTGTAAAGGGGATGGTGTTAATGGGAACGTGATAAAGCATCAAAATGGAAAGGGATGGAGGGAAGCAGGCTGTGTCTATTTTTATACACAAGTGACAAAACAATGCCAGGGCTGTTGTGTTCCCTTCAAGAGCAGAAGGGTTATCGGTTCCTTCAGAGAGGCTGATTGCCACAGGCAGTTATGCAGCTGGCTGACAAGAGACTTGGCAAGCGGGAACAGTGGCATCTCACCCTAAGTTTGCTGTTCTTATTTATTTTTCCAAATAATGTTCTAACTTAGAGGCAGTATTGGGACACTGATTCTAAGCATGCAGTAACATAAGAACAGAGCGGCTTCTCTGACTTCAGTGAAATTCTACCTGTAGACAGAATAGAGGGCAAGGAGAATCGAGTGTGCAGTATTATTCTCAATTAAAAAAATAAACGAGTTTGTCATATGTATTTTGTCTATCAGCCCAGAAAGCTAAAGCTCACCTTGTGGTCACTGTCCCCACTGCTGGATTTGCAGATGTAATCTGAACTAATCAACTGAAAACTAATATTTTTATGATATCTGAAAGGTGAAAAGGTTAGATTATGTTGGCCTTGATTTTCTTATTATCTGTTCACATTTCTTCTCCATTATACATGTAATATAGAAAAAAAAATGTTTGAATCATAGAAGTACTTCCCCTTTTCTAAACCATATTTTCAATTTGAGGGTTTACTGGAATGGAAGACACTGTACAACAAACTATGGAAGAAGTTCTTAGACACCAGGGAATTTCTTGCATATCATATGAAATTTAGCTCATTTCATTTTTCTATGCCATAGTTTATCTATTAGTAAGAAGGCTAGAATATTTCATGTTTCCTTGTTAATTGACAGCTATAAGGTTTAAGTTTTTAGAAGGCACGCTGGGCACACAATTCTTACTTCATTAAATTATATCACTAATGTAAATATTCTTCTTAGGAAAATAGGCTTCTTAGGAAAATCCCAAGCTTAACACATATTTAAGCTTGTTAAATAACTTAGCGCAAATATTTGGGGGACCATATTCCATTACTCCTACTGGTCTTGGGCAATATCTGTATTCAATATGTTGTTCCTCAGTATTTCACTGTCCTTCACAGAACATTTATGTCTTAGTTTTTGTTCTAAGATGCCTAATATACTCAAAATTTCTTAGAAAAGAATGCCTCCAGCATGCATGTATCTTTCTGAATACTAATGAATTTCTGACGTGTCCTTCAAGTTAAGGGGTAATTTTAGCCATTGATAATCACTATTTAGTTGAGTAGGTAAAAAAAATCTTTCCAGAAAATTATTTAGTTAACTCATATATCCACTTCTGCTTATTGATCTGTAGTAAGCAAACAAGGATGTTTTATTTGAATGACTTTTTGTAACTACTGCCAGTATAAATCCATTTATGTTCCAATACTTGGACACACACTTAAGCAGTCATATATTTAGACTGCATTACGCCTTTTTAAAAAAGTGCTCTTTCTGAGAGCAACACAATTCAGCACTTCCCTGAATAGTATGTGACATCTTTCAAGTGAATTCAGATGAGATTATGGTAGCAAAATCAGCCCTTTGATGGTCAAGAGGTGCAGATAGGAGCATTAGCTCTGGCTGAAAGCTGTAGAATGACGTTTGTGCAGTGCTGTTCCTGGCTGATGAACAGTGCTGAGAGGCTGCGTGTGCGAGCTTAGTCAGAATGGTAATCCATCCAGTGGACAGCCTGCACAGCTGACACCATTATCTGTACCTTTCTCCCCCAGATTATCCCTTTTCTTTTCTATGTGTTTCTGTAGGCAAAGTCATGGCTTCTTCTCATCTCTTCACTCTTGCTGAAGAAGTGAAGAGGCCATGAGACACTGGGTTCTGTGCAGTAGAAGAGCAGTATGTGCCTCCTCACGTCCACATTTTCCCACCGAAGGTCTGCCAGTAGTGTAACCAACACAGGGGTGTGTAACAAAAAGACAAGGGCTTGGCTTTAATCCGTCAGGTCACACTGGATAGGAGTGACATGCCTTGCCTTATTTCTGTCATGTCAGCTTGAGATACAGGTGGAAGAATTCATGTGTGTCTACATAGATGAATGGAGACATTTTCCTATCCATTTTGAACATTATCATAGGACATAAACCCATCCTTGCAGAGAGGTGAATTTCACTGTGTACAGTTTTGTTTTTTATTAGCTACTGCAAAGGGATATATTAAGAATCTTGAAAGTATATCCAGCTTCATCTAACTCCCAAAGAGAGAAAGTTAAAAGCTCTTATAGCGCAGCAGATGAGGCTTTTTCATCTTTCTGGTTAAGCCAGGACAAGGCTCCAGAGGTCTAATGTATTTAGAATTGGATATAGATTTTGAAGAATTGGATATAGATTTTTAAAAGAAGCTCAGAAGATTTAATTCTTGCCATCTAGTTGGTCATAAGGAGCTATTTTTTACAAAAGGGAGATTAATGTTTTTTAGTTGAACTCTGAATTAATTTCAAAATTCATTTTTTTTCCTTACATGAGAAACAATTTTTTTGTTTGCTTGTTTCAGACTTACATTCAAGAAAACTGGCTTTCATGGAGACTCAGACATTGAAATTGCCTATGCTGTAAGGATTTTTTATTACATAGAAACCTCACTTGCTATAACAAATAATGAATGCATAAGGAAAAAAATTAAAGCTGTTTCTTTAAAAAGCCAGCAAAAGCATAATAGCAGCTTAAAAATCCATTAAGTAAATTTTTCAGATCTGGAAGTGCATGCTGTAAACAATTTTTCTCAATGTCTTGATCTGGAGATCTAATTTGCTATTATTAAACATAGTGAGATATGCTTGTTAAAACAGGTCTAAAAATATCCTTTCAGTATGCTATTGCACTGGTATTTTTAGATCTAAAAAGTATTTATTCCTCCTACCAATTGCTGCTTCATATTAATTCATTTTCAGTTATAATTTCATTTTAACTTTTGTGGCTTGATTTCAAAGAAATTTTATTTTGACAGATTTTGCGTGTTCTTTTCTCAGTCGTTGTGGGGGGAAGAAAAAAGTTCTGCTGTAAGAAGAATAAGACATTTGTTGATCAGTTGATCAGCTGTTTCTCATTTGTCAGAAAAAAAAAAAAATATCCAAAGAACTTTTTCCAGCTTCTAACATTTTTTTTTTTAGGAAGGTAGATATAACCCAAGCACAGTCAGTGTTTTTTATTGCCTTTTTATGGCAGAATAAAAGACCAGGTGAGAGTCAATCTGATCATACTATTGTAAATCCCAGTTTTATTTAGACTGTGTTTGCGTCCTTAAAAGCTAATAGTAATATTAAGCTGTGTATTTAATGAATACACCTGAGCCTCATAATTTCTGAGAAAGCCATCTGAAGGGAAAAATTGTGGCTATTGAGTAGGAGCCTGAGCATTAACACACCAAACAAATTGTGAGTCCATCTAATCTGATTTCCAATAGCCAGCCAAACTCCGCTGATATGAGTAAGTGAAATTGCTCAACTAATTTACAGCAGGACAGATCCAAACCTATTGTTTGAAAACAGACAAACTACAGGCTTTACTGATTACTGGCATCAGTGAGTATAGTTCTGTTCATTTCTGTAGCAGAGGATTTAGTGCAACATGTGTCTTTAGTCCTGCGTAAATATGACCAAGAAGAGCACCATAGTAATCAGCTGCTGTAGTAAGAGGTGTGGTAACAAATGCGAGGTGTTAAAGGTATTTAGTATTTTTGCTTCAATGAAACCTCTTCCCATTCACAGCCATTGATCAACTTAGTTCTGAAATGTGTAGTTTTCTCTTGCCATCTTACCCTAGCTGATTTAACCTCAAATTTTATTTGTGTTTACATTTTAATGCTTTCATTTGCATTTACAACACTCAAGCAATGCAATCCTGAGAAAACAGAATAAATCATTCATACTTTTTCTACTTCGTGGTTGTGTAGGGGGCCCAGTAAAAGCAAATCTGCACTGTGGTTGGATAAGAACGCTCAAATATAGTAAAAAACCTGTCCTTACTCTGGAGGATTTCATGTTAAGGTAGAGCTTCATGTTAAGAATAAGAAATGTTAATCTCTTAATTCCTGGATCTGTCTGTAAGCATAGCCAACTACTCAAAACCAGGTGCTGTCCCATGTCATAGTCATTGCTTTATTTGTGGTCTTCTTGGTGGTGCAGGGCAGTACAGAGTAACGATAGCTTCAGATGGGATTTACTGTTGTCTCTTTTTTTCCCATGAGCTGCATTTGGGGTGTCCATCTCATTGCAAAGCGTCTGCCTTGAAGTTAGTCCCTTTGAATCCTCAGTGTTTGTGAAGTGTATTAAAAGCAGTATGTTTTATATGAGGACTGGAGACAGGACAAGTGAGTATCTTGAGTGTAGTAGGTGACATTGAGTTCTTTCCTGGTGTCCATGACGTTCATGGAAAGCTTTTTGAAAATGAAGGAGGAAATAATATGCTAGTATGTTCTTTTAACAAAAGAGAGTATTATAATAGCAAATCATAATGCAGTCAAAGGCTGAGGAAAATCTTAGAAGTATTTACTCTGAAGTGTTGACAGCTAAATGTAATAATAAAGTACTAGACCGAAATGCGTCACAGCCTTCCACCTCCCATTGCCATTATGTGGGAGGCTGGAGCACTTGATGATTTGGTGGTCTATATTCGATGTTTCAGCTAATGACTGGAAAGAAGAACCCTTTTTTTTTTTTTTGCTATTGCCTTTGTCATGCTGTCAGTAGATCTAACACCAGCTGCTAACAGGGACGACTACTAGAATGTCTTAGATGGAGGAGGTGAAGTTATTTCTCACATCTAGGGTTGTAGAGACATGCTTAATTCCCCTTCTCCCAACCCCCAGAAGCTATAATCCTCAGTTTTGATCAGATGGCTCTTGAGAAGTTGTCAGTACGTCTGTCAGTTAGAGGAGGTCAAGGAGGATACATGAGGGATAGAGAAGCATTGCTGATACTACATGTGTCAAAGTCTTACTCTAGGGCCTGTACTGAGTGAACAAGTCCTCTTCTTTTTTTTTTTTATTTATTTTCCTCCCTACAGGGAGCTTTATCCCCTAGTCTAGGAGTTTGAGAACAAGGGAAAGAATTTAATAGCTCCTGGCTTCTAATCTCAGGGCTGACACAAACTTGCACTGTGACCTCGAGCAAGTTATTTTAAAATCTTAACATCAATTCCTACTCTCTGCAACCTTGTTGTCCTTATATTGAGAACATAAATTGCTCTTAATTCCCTAACATGTAATCCTAAGATCAGTGTTTGTCTTCCTCAAAACATTTTTCAATAAAAGATTCCTTTTCTGTTTTTTCTAGAAGTCTATATTTCAAAGTATTACCAGTGGGCAAGTACTATGGACTACACGCATCCTATGGCTTTGTCCTTCAGTATTTCTGGTGGGATCATGGATGGAAATAAGGACATAATTATAGACTTACTGTCTTGTACTTTAAAATCTTTTACTGGTGCAAATGGGGACACTGCTTATGACAGGGGCTCTTGGCTTTGTTTGGGAACATTTGTGCTGCAGCTGCCATGGCCTGGGTCCATTTCATTCTACCATTTGTTCTAGCTGAAATTTATTTAGCATGCTAGACTCCTTTGGAGCACAACTAGCTCTGAGTTGAGTGACCATAGAGCTGGCAGAGAGATCATACCTGACAGCCTTCTCAATCAGTGTGAGTCATTCAACAGTGACTGGAATTTGCTATTCTTTGTCATACCCATGCTGACTGCAATAAGCTTCAAAACTGCTTATTTTGCTGCCAAATAAACTATCCATGCTCTCTCCAAAAGGATCTTATTTAATGTACATAGAAGCTTCAAAGGAGAGGGATGAGCTCATATATATGAGCAGAAGGCGATTTATTACTCCAGGGAAGGATATTGAGCAGTGGGTTAGCTGTAGGAAGGCAAAGCAAAGTTACCAGAGAGATTGTTCCACCCTGTGCTCAGTACTTACCAGTTGTTTGTGCTAAGGTAAGCACTGAGTGATTACAGACCAAAATGTTAGCTGACTACTCATTCAAAACCTGATCCATGATACTAGTGTTACAGCTAGAATTGGTCGATAATCTCAGGACGTAACTTTTTCAGTGTGAATTCACATTTCATTTGATTGTCACAATTTATGAATTTACGCTGAGTTTGTCAAATATCGTCAGCTAAAGGATTCATCAAGTCAAATAATTTTCATTTTGAAAGTTTTGATATGAAACAGATTTATCTACTTCCCCACATTTTTAAACAACATTGTATTTTTTTTACAGATGCATTTGAATATTTTAAATCTGGTTAATGCTCTACCAGGACAATTTTTAATAGGGAGGCCAATGGATTTTTCCAGGATATCTGTTTACAAAGGGAAATTAAAAAAAAACAAAACAACCAACCCCACAAGTTAATCACACAACATGGCTTACTGAGTTGTAAAGACATGTAGGGGGAGCTTACTCTGCAGCTAGCAAGAGCTATGGGTTTGACATACTTCTATAAAATCTTTCCCAGAATTCCTAAGTACTATTTTACATAACTTAGTATGTCTAAGAGAAAGCCCCTATTTTGAGATAACTTCAGTCTAAATGAGCAAGGTAAATGATGAAATTGAAACACTGAGAGGAAGATATGATTTATGGACAACAGGAGAGAAATGACAGAAAAGGGCAAGGAGCAAACAGAAAAGCTCATTTAGATGAAATGCATTGTAAATGAGGAGGTGCAGCCCTTTATTTCCCCTCTCTGTCACCTATGAAAAAAACATATGGTTGGGAATGGTACTCCTGACTCTTAGAGCAGGTAAAAAATGTGGAAAGGCCATAAGAAAATATGTGGAAAGCAAAGTAACAGACTTTCTCCTTTGAAAGATGTTAAGCAACTGAGGACTAAACCTGGAATTTTCTCTTGTGTTGTTTTATGATGGGATCAAGGTGTAAATCCAAGCTTACCTACCTCATACTTGCTGTACCTACTGTCTTTTTTTAGCTTTTAGACCTAAATATTAACAACAACATGAATTCAACCTCAGGTGAAAGCAACCACGTTGCCTTAATCAGGACAAATATTGAATGAAAGAACCACTTAGGATATGCAATTGCCGTGAAGAAGAATTGTCTGTCATCATAATCAATAAATAGCAAAAATGTTCCTTTGCTCTTCATTTGGGGTTTTTGTTGTTGTTGCTGGTGTTACAGCCTGTAAGAGAAATCACCTTTAGTTTTCCAAGTATCAAATCAGAGACCTGAGGGTCCCATAACTCTTCTTAACTAAGTGAGCATTCACTACAACATCCCTTTGACAGAGGTTTCATGGTAACTCCTATTTCAGATGTGGATTGGAGGGAAGAGGTTGTAAAGGGTTTTAACTCTATGTAGTATCTCTAGGCAACGCAGTCTTTTCATATGGCTGTTTAACCACTTACCCCCTCCCTCAAATAAAATCAGATCTTTGTCTCCCAGCGCCTTTTGCAGTGGAGAACATGCTGAGACAAGGCGTATAAGGCTCAGGTTCCCATGTCTGGAAGCGTATCCTGAAGTTCTGGCTCTTCTTGCAGAATCAGTGCGATGCACTGCTCTTCTGAAAGCTGGGCAGCGCCATGAGCAGTGTGGTGCCCCATAAATGCCAGCCACAGGAGAAGCAAAACTTTCCCAATCCTTTTTCACTGAAAGGAGAGCTTATTACAACTCAGGGGTATTTAAAGAAACAGGTAAGAGAGGCAGAGAGCAAAGGGAGAAAGCCTATCTTGGAGTACTTTTCTCCTTCAGATATCTTTAAAAAAGAAAAGAAGAAGAGAAAAGAAAGAAAAGAAAAAAGAGAAGATTGACTCAACTAGGTTTAGCGAAGTGCCACATTGCTCCTGCGATAGCCAAGGTTGCTATTTCAATGCTTACCCTGTTAGATCAGGAGAATAATTACCTCTATGTGTTGTACATCTCATGATTTGCCAAGCAGGAATCAGAATCCTCAGAGCATTTATCCCCAAGGGAAGATATGAATAAAAAACCAATTGCAGTTGGCTCTGGTTCCTTTTGCATTTTGTGTCAGACTCCTTGCTGCACCAGCAAGTGTCACTATGGTCTTTGTTATATAGCAGAAGAGATGAGAAGGTATGTTTTGGAGCAGGAAAGGGGAAAAAAAGAACCCTAATCATTATTATGAGTGGGGTTTTGCCACACCCGCTGCCTGGAGACAGTAACCCTGAGTTACAATCTCCCTATGTTTTCAATGGCAAGGTGACCTGAAATTAGTTGTTAAATCTTTCACTTTGGAGACATTTTAATGGTAGGATCATGTGACAAAATCTAATTGTTTTTATTTCCTTTTTTTCTTGTGGGGATGATTGCTGCTTGTAATAATCATGGTTTCTTTTTCAACAAAGTCTATTTGCTAAACCAAATTTTCATGTTCAACTTTTCGTATATGGGAGTGGAAGTTCATTCAGGTATATTGCTAGTTCTCCAGATAAGAATTAGAAAATGAAATACTGATCAATTTAGAAAAAGAAGTGAAATGAAATCTGTGACTATAATTTCATTTCTCCTATTCTCTTTCTATGTTGTTGAATATTTTGGCACCGTTTTCAATATATTTGATGTTAGATGGGGAAGTGTGAAAATGGAAATGCATTGGGGAAATGGAAAACCACCAACATTCCTGTTACTGAAACAAAACTAAATTATTATGACAAATATTATCATGAATATGGACAGGAAGCAAGATTGTGTTTTCTTCTCCAACTGCCTAGCCACGTTTTCTTGTTCCATAAAAAGGAAATTTAACAGCATGCCTGTGACACTGAAATGTTAAACTCTGAAACCAATTTTATCTTCAGGAGACATACAACTCATTAAAAATACATTTTTTCATCCTTGCCTAAATATTTAGTTTTAACCCTTTGTATATAGCTGGTTTAAGTCATCACAAAATCCTGGAAATTCTACCTCAAATGCCTATTCCTGTGCATGCAGGATTGCTGTTTTGGGTGAAATTCTTAGCTTGCTAAAGGGACGGTGATAACTCCCCGTGGATGTTCACTGTGTGAGGATTCCATAATTTATTTCTTAGTCATGTGCCCTGTACCTTTTTCTACACCTTCTTGACTGTTGTATGAAGTGTGGGAGCATGGGTACAAAGGAAGGGAGGGATGTCAGCCAGGGTAACACAGTATGCAGTGGCTTTGCAAGAGGAGTGAATGGCTCAGAGCAGTCACCCACTCCCCAGTGAAGTTTTAGATGTAGAAACCATGAAACTGAACTTCCTTCCACATTCAGAATTTCCATAGCATTTGCTTTGTCAAGAGAAGTCTGATCTAGGCATGAGGTTTGGCTTTCAGACTGTCAGCATTTCAGGGAAATTGAAATGCACAAATGCATCCATTCCTCCTTTTAATTCATTCCGGCTTGCTATAGCCATGATCTGATGCAATCTTGCCTTTGCTTAAGTGGACTACAGAGTAACATTGACAACAGGAAGAATGAGCAACTTCAGGGAGAAGAATTAGAATTGTTTGACCTTTCATAGTCTCTTTTCATCATCTATACAGAAAAGAATATCATAGCTCAAAGCTCCTGTTCCCTCAGGTTTCTTTCACTTTAATAACATTCCTGCATGGATGTAATAAAAGTCTCCTTTTTGGTGAGCTCATTTTTCTTCCTTTATTTCTACTTACCATTCCTAACTTTGGAGATCATGATCAGGACAATTAATAAAAATCTCAGAGTATACTGGAGGAGGCAGTATTAGCTGCAAAGTTCCCCATTTCCATTACATTCATAATAATGTGTCTCATGAGACGGCTGATCTGATGTTATAGATTCAGAAGTTCAGCTAGTCAGGTGGCTTCGGAGAAACATCTGGAGTAATCCTCTGTATTTCCAAAGCTTGCCTGTTACTACCCTAAAGTTACTAGCTTTGCTAAGCCACAGAGTGCTGTTTCTCCTACCCGTGAAATACCAAAAGGTAAATATTGGCATTAATTTCTTCCGTGTAAAAGTTTTTGGTTGTGGTACTTACTCTGCTTGCTAAGCAGCTTGTTGTTATGTAGTTCATCAGTCAATGTGTCACTGAAACCCACAGAATTCAGTCATGAAGAATGTTACTATTATTTTATTTGATTTTAAACAGTTTCCTCTTAGAAGTACAAAAGTATAGCACTGTCAACTGGAGCAGAATAAGGGAAAGCAAGCTTCCTACACATTTTTGGGGAAGTGCCTACACCTTTTGTAGATGGTAGCTGTCATTTTTGAAGTGTCACAATATGGACTGCCTGAACTGTGAGCACTGTGAAAACTCTTTATTTTTCTTTTCAGGAGTAGTTACTGGTTCAAAACAGGAATTAGAGACAGGAATAATTATGTTCTCCAATAGTTTGTGAGGGTAACTAGAAAAAAGTAGTCTGTGATACAATTATGAAGTCTCTATATTTCACTAATATTTGCAAAATAAAGAATACAATAGTCAGCTACTGGTTTTGAAAATCAAGCCCCAGATCAGGATTTGGGATTCTGGACACAGAAATTACATTCCTTAAGCCAAGGCAATAGTTTAATGTTGTGTCCCCTCCACATTGACAGTGACTGGTTAAGGAGAGTCTCCTTAAAAATATATATTTGTTAGTTCATAACTTTTTTTCCTTTATTTTAAATGTACATAGTTCTCACTGCTCATGAGAAAAATTAAGGCTGTTCTTTGATACTTGCTTTGTGGCAAAGAGATGTAGAGATAGATTTAAGAAAACATTCACAGAAGACATATGAAATATTATTTTACATGGTGGGGGAGTTAATTTGAAATAAAATTTTCTTTCTGCCCTTTTTATAAGCTTGCTTCTCTTGTCATAGAATGGATAGTTGTTATAAAAAGCTGTTCATTTATAACAACCATAAAGAAGCATGAACACATTGACTTTATGGTCAGTTTATGGAATTCATTTACTGAGGAGGTCATCAAATTTTGTCTACTTGTCCCATTAGGGAAAAAACCTGGTAAAATTAAAAGTTTTAGCAGAGAAGATCTCAAAATGAATTAGTTATTTGAGTCTTCCCTCTCTCACCTACAGGTAGACATTTCCTCACTGCCCCCTGCAATTTTGCATGCTTCAGTACTAATTGTGCTCATGCTTTGAAAGAGAGAAGATAGAATGATTTGGCTCTGTCCAACCCCTGAAACTGGAGTGATTTTGACCTGGTTTCTTTTAGAGCAATTCTAAACTGACAAGAGCTAAGCTGAAGGACCTGACCTTTTACACTGGTGTAACTAAATGTGTTTAAAAACCCAACTCAGGCTACACTGGCACTTTTTCCTCAGGAATGAGACATGATGTCAGTAGCTCTAGGTATAGTGTGACTTCTGGATCACGTAGCTTATATGTCCACTCTGTTCCCGATATGGTATACTTCTCTATGTTAAAGGCTTGCTGTCCATGATGAATTGCAGGCCAAAAGAGTGTCAGAGCATTTCTGATTTTTTTACCATCATATTTTCATAATGTATGGCATATGACCTTTAAAAAGCTGCAGAAAATGAAGCGGTGTTCATCAGCTATTCTGTACTTATTGTACCCACCCTGGGTAACTGCTTCGTGACTTCTGCCCCTGCTAGGACCCCTGGCAGCTGTGATGGGTGTGAGGGATGTATTCGCCATCATGCCGCACTCCCGTGGTGAAGTCTTAAGGTGAAGAAGGCAAAGAGAGAGAAAGGAGATTAGTGATCCTTTCTCTTTGTGAAATAGCTCTGAGATTGGCTCAAAAAAATCTAGTTAGCTGGCAAGGACAAAATCAAACGTGATGCCTGCAAGATACATCCAGCTGTATGCGTGCCACGTGCTGATCCATGTGTCATATGGGCAGGCTGCCATTTACATTGCTGATAGGGTGTTGTAATCCACAATAGGGTAGAGCAGCCAGCCACAAAGTTAGGAAACTTTTCTCTCCTCTAGTCACAGACTTTCCTTTATTGGTTGACTTTTTTTGCTTTGTTTGTGGTCTTTTTTTTTCTTTCTATTCAGAACCCTTACTTTACAACACCAAGAGCCAGCTATTTGTGGGACTATCTGAAAGTCTTTAGATGTTTCAGAGCATACTGGAATG
The DNA here is from genome assembly GCA_009806455.1 of Tetrax tetrax. Taxonomy (NCBI): domain Eukaryota; kingdom Metazoa; phylum Chordata; class Aves; order Otidiformes; family Otididae; genus Tetrax; species Tetrax tetrax. Next base: position 1,091,661 of record WHYT01017566.1, read on the forward strand.
GTTTCCTAAAATCTTGGTTCATGTATCTGAAGGAGGGGGACAGTTTTGGCACGTCTGTCTTGCACATATTCATCATAGGCTAACATACAAAAGGCAGCAGGCCTCAGAAAGGCAAAGATGTTAACACAGCTGCCGCTTCTCTTGACTCACACAGTGAGCAAATGCTGCTCCACAGACAGAACATGTGAAAATTAACCAAATCTCATAGGGGCCTGGAGTGCTTAAATCCTTATTAGTGGTAAACTGTGGTCATGAAGAAACATCATACGAAAATTAAAGCAGTATTCTTAGAAATACAAGCATTATAGCATGTTCTCCAGAGTGTAATAGCAAATGTAGTTTCATAGCTGGAACCCTTTTTACTTAGAAATTGATACTTCATAAGATGTTTTAATCATTTTTCATTTATAAAGCAATATTGTGCCTTTTGGTTCTTAGAAATCTCTGTAATAAACATACTAGTAGCTCATTAAGTCTCACTAAGCACTTCTATATTAGGTAAGAGTTATTTCATATTTTAAATAGATTAATGGGCACAGCATGCCTAAGTGACTTGTATAAGACAATATATCATGTCAGCTGTTTCCGCGGTAAATAAGCAGGGTTGCAAGTCCTCTCTGCAAAACAGAGGATGCTGATAGATTTTCATAACAGGAACACATTCTTTTTTTTTTTTTAACCCCAAGCCCAAGAAGTGTAGAGTAAATCTACTGTTTAACTGTGTTGGTTCCTTTTGACTAATGCTTCGGGTACTGTGTCACGTACAGTAAATTACTGGAAGAAGAAATCTCCACCAAGGTAACATGTGCCAAATGAAATATATTAGTCAATAAAAAAACTATTAGAAAGCAAGTCCTTTTAATGTGATTTACGGTAGACTGAAGTTACAAAACAGCAAATGGAAGGAAAGAAAATTACACTGTGAGTGGTAAAGAGGAGCACTATTTTTATTGTATATATTGGAAAATGAAGGCAAACCTGTAAGTAGGTATTGGCCATGGCCTGTTAGCATTCATTCCCAGAGGAAATAGTTGGGATTTGAAAGGGTAAACACCAATGAGGCAGGGAGATTTATTTATTGTGGTCAAAGGCTCAAGTACAGAGGCCATTTTCTGATTACCTTACCCTTATCCTGCTTTCCACTGCACTGTGTGATCAGAAGGATTTTTTTGTGGAGTACGTTAATATTTGATGTGTAGAAGAACATAGGGATTAAGGAGCGGAAGTGCGATCAATGCATAACAATTCTCAACAGGACAAATTAATAATGCCTAGGAGATGACTGCTGTTTAGAAGCTGCTTCTTGAGTTGAGGGAGCTGAACTCAATACAGCATGGTCACCTACTGGAGCACAAGACCACCATCAAGAAGATAGGGGGTTGTTTGCACCTGGGCTGACTGGTGACTGTAATAATGCCATTGTGCCCCAGTTTTCCCACCTGAGGAATGAGAAATATTAGTAATCTCCTTTGTAAAGGGAGAGTCGATGAAAGAGGTTATGTAATGAGTAGGTAGCTTTAAATAAGAAATAAACATGATTATTATTTTCAGGATCTATAATACGTCCAAACACAAAATGCTAATGTTGACAAAGGAGATTACTACCATGAAACAAAGGCTATTTGCACAATAGCTTAGAAGCAGGAAATCTCCTGGAGGTGATGCTGATAAAGCATGTGCATAACTAGTGTGTTAGTTTAGCTTCTGGTCTGTGGCAGATCTTAGTCCCTTCATAAATTCACACTCACAAAAAAAAAAGAAATGAGAAGGCTGCTTAAAAAAAATTTGTCTAAACTGTGTTATATGGTTATGTGTGGAGGCTGGAGGGTAGCAGAAGAAAAGGAAAGCAAAAGCCGTGTCAGATTTAAACAGCTCACTTTGTACGCTGGGAAAGGCAAGTGTCTTGCATTTTGAATTAGTGCCATGCTACTTGAATAAGAAGATAGCATGGTTTGCTGCAAAGGAAGGCCGCACAAAATAAGTTAGCTATGTATTGAGCTGCTTTTCTCATTTACATGCTGTGTCATTTTATCATGTAGCAAAATACTGCTAGAGCTACAGCTTTGTAATTAAGTGATTATTTTACACACATCTGCATTATAGCATCCATATTACATTACACAACTGATATACTGATGGTTTGAATTTATATTAAAATATTGTAGTGCCAGATTGCTGTTAGTATATTAGAAGTTTAGAGATAAAAATTGTTCTCATGCATGTTTCTCTTAAAATTGGCTAAACCTCATCTGTTTGTTTTTGAGAAGAGCTGTTACCTGGCACAGTGATACTAAAAAAACAGGCAAAAAAGGGAAGATGTTTCCTATTGAAATATATGGATAATGGAACAATACATCATCTGTGATTTGATGTTTTTTCTCTTGGCTGTTGCCTTAGCTAAGTTTCACACTACTCTTCATGAGCCAGTGGGACTTAGAAGGAACATGGAACAGTTGCTGCAACTACTGAGCAGAGAGGATGCTCTAAGAGCCAAAGTCTGCAGGTTTTCCAGGCTGAAGTCAAACAGTTCCAGGATGGCAGAGTGCCAGCTCCTCTGGTCCTGCAGGGATTGCCTGCATGGGACGGAGGAGGAACTGCCATCTGAGCTGAGTGTGGTAATGCACATCCTGGAAAACAGGGCGACAATGGCAGATGGCAGATTTTCAGAGGCACTTACTAATAGCTGATTCTGCGGAGCTGCATGCATCACAGCCTTCATCGAGAGAACTCCAGGACAGCAATTGTGTCTGTCAGAATTCCAACATTTCTTTATAGGATGAAGTAGTGGAGGAAGGAGTGGACAAAGACAATAGAGTGGAAAGGAGTCTGGGAACGAAGTGTGGAATGGGGAAGACAAAGAAATCAGTGATCCACACTGTAATTCTGTCTTGATACCTCAGTCTGCCTAATGTCTGGTTCTGCATGACTGTGGACCTTCCCTGGGAGATACTCACGGTTCTTAGATCTCCGTAGAGGTATTAAAGTCTGTCCCAGAAAGCTGTTTGCTGCATTCCTGTATCAGGGACTCCAGACACTGAGGTATTAAAAAATATCCCTTTTTAACATTGATATCATCTTATTACAATATCATCAATAAATTCCCTTGGCATTCTTACATAGAGAAGTTCTTCAGAAGTTTCAAGTATTCTCTAAGCAACCTCATTTTTCTCCAGAAAGGATCTTGTACATACCTTATAGTATTACAGTATTTTACTTATTTCAGTTTGTAAATCTTTGACATTTTTACTGCTAAGGTACAGAAATATAAATTATGGTTAAAAAAAAATTCCATTTCCCTTAAATGTCACTACGTTCCATAGCATATGTCTGTTTGCCAAGGGATTGAGCACTGTTGATAGAATTAGGGATATTTTTGAATACCAGGTTGAACTGGCTGTATGAGTTCTTGTGCCCGTGCCCCTTCTTTCATACAAAAGGAAATCTCATTATCTCTGCATAGAATGAGAGGGTATTATAAGCCACTCACCATTCTCAAGATATTTGCCTTTGTCATAAGAACTCAAAGTTGTTATCACAATTTAAAGTGGACAGCATATGTTGGTTTGTTTTTTTTTCATATTTAGACTACTACTGTAACATGAGAGACAAATCCCAGAATGACAATGTCGTTACTGAACAGACTTGGGGCTGGGATGAGAGGTGGTTTTACCACAATCCCTCTGATAATGTCACATAAATAAAGCTAAAACCTTCATCTCCCCTGTATTAGACTTAAGTCCTTACCTGAGCTTTTAGTCATGCTGGTGTTATGACTGTGTCTGCTTTGGCTAGAAGTTTCATCCTGGACCTGAGAAAGTTAAAATTTTGGTGGGTCTGGTGAAATGTGCAGATTTAATGAAATCTCTGTGGTTCAAAAAATTCTATCTTGCTCTAATAACAATACTATATATATATTATTTGGTGCATGGAATCTTGGACTCCACGAATACGAGCTTATCCATTCTGAAAATGCATTAATGGATCTTAACCTCACCAGAAGATAAGCCAGGTCTCCTCTGTGCCTGCTAGTAGAGATATTTGCAGACTATGTTTTCACGTAAAAAGAGACTGAAGTGAGAGAAAGAGAGTGAGAGCTGGAAACTGGTCTTCCTATCATCCCCAAGAGTCACAAGGTGCAGAAAGTTCACTCATTAACTTAAAGAGAATGCATCAAAAGGACGGGGAAGAGAGGTTATTGAAGTGGAAGAGGTTGTGCCCATTAGGATGTTTTTGCTGTGAAACTAAATTATGAATTTAAAAGTCCGACAAGCAAAGTGAGTATAATATCGGAAATATTTTTAGACCAAAAGTGTCCTGGGAAACCAATTTTGAAAAGTGGAATAATCTGCCTCCTAGAAAGTTCAATTAAAGTCGTAACATTTAGCATCATGAACTACTTATTCCCGATAGTTCAAATTTTATATGTTGCAGCAATTTGCAAAGGTGTGTCTCCTAATACAATGGGAAAACAATATGCAAAATATTTTATGATTGTGAAGGAAGCTTGAGATGATGTTAAAATAACATGTAAATGGAGTGAAAGAGATTGTTGCCAGATTATTTTTTTTAGATGATCACTCATCTCAATAGAGGAGGCAGAACTGGATACCAAAGTACCATTTAATTTCATGTGAAGCATTTGCTTCAACTTACTTCAGCTTTTCTTGATGATTTCTTAGTGCTGTACCCATTTCCTGATCCCAAAGGAGTGGAGGGTTAGTTTTGTGGATAAATCTGCTAAGGCAATTCAAGAAATAGGAAATTAATACCTACCTCTTGTTTAAATTCTGTTTGCTTGCCCCGAGAAGACATGCAGAGTTGACATCTGTAATAATATCTGATTAGGTAGAATCAGAAGAGATTATGAGATGATTATTATAATTCTGTAGATTTAGGTGTGACAGGCCCTTTTCCAGAGCTGCTTCAAATGCAAAACAAAATGTTTTGTCACCTTGGTATTTTTGCATATGACCAAACAAGGATAATAAACAGGGAAGCAAGCCAGCAGGCAGAGTTGCCTGTATGTCTCCAGCTGGGAAGGACCTTTTGGAAAACCCAGAAGAGCCATAGGCAGGGGTTCAGCAGGGGAAGAGAGCGAGTCTGTGTGTCTGTAATTCATCTGGCTGCCCAGGGTGCAAAGTCACTGTGAATATGACTCTAATTCTGAAGAAAATTCAGGACGAAAAATAGGAACGTGGGGAGTACTGGGGAAGTCTGAGATGCTGCAAAGCAGATAAGGAATGAAATAAAATAAATCACATGGCAGGGTAATTGCATTGCCTTTGCCACTGATGGAATAAAAAATGTCTACCTGGTAAATCCAATACATTGCTCAAAGAATGGACTGTAAAACTTGCTGTCTCAAACAGCTAATTGATGTGAGAATTACACCTGCATTTTGTTAAGCACTACTGCCTTGCTTTTGATATAGGGATAATAATTTTCTTGTATCTGAGGAAGAAAATGAATACAGAAAGGGCATTTGGGCAACTAAACAGTGGTAAAACAATGGGAGTATCAGGACAATTTGGAGTTCAGTCTGCTTCTTCTCAAAAGGTTTGTGAAGATTGTGAGCCAGATCTTCATCTGCTTGAAAATGAATCAAAGGGGTTATGCAAGCTGATGATCAGCAAAGCATCTAATTTGCCTTTCATTGCTTATCTGACCTGGAGCCACAAAGTGATTGTATAAACACATGTGACAAAGTGTAATATTTGCAAATAACTCTTGTAAATTCTGTGTTGGTAATTTTGGTGATTTATTGAGTGTTATTATAAAGAAAACTCAGCAACGACCCTCACCTCCAGCTTTGATATACTCCTTTCATCTTCAGGTAGAAGAAAGCGTGATGTAGCAACTGTTTATGTGCTGCTGGCATCTGCCACCAGAAATTACAAAAGGAGAATTGAAAAATATTGAGCTATCTTATTTGAGCTACTGCCAGTGTTTGGCCAAATGAAAAATTGGGTAGAAACTCTGCTTGGCAAGGAGGAATCAAATTCCCTTGAACTATTACTGTCAGAGGGTATCCAGTTTAAGTATTTCTATTCATTTTGTTCTGTGCTGCATTAGTTCTTATGTTTCTGCTCTGTTAACACCAGTCTGTTGGTTATTCTTGGGTCTTACACTCTAAAACGCAGTCTTTATGAGGTCTTACACTGAATAAATAGGCTGGTTACCTCAGTCTTGTCATTGCCAAGTCTGGCAGAAACCTTGTGGGTGTCATTGCCAGCAGTACAACGTGAGGTAGTTTACACCTGAAAATACAGCAGAATCCCAGAAAGTATGAAGGTGCAACTGGTATGTGATGCATTTAGCAGTAATCCAAATGATATGTTGCTGTACAGGTGCAAGATAGAACTGATAGGGAAGAGAACTCTGTGGCAAAAATTGGTCTTTAACTGCCCTGTGTTATGCTGTGAAAAATCCAGCCTTGCAGCCAAATTGGATACAATTCAAAGATGGCTTAAATGAGCCAGCTCTCTGTTGGTGCTGGCTGAGAAAACTATTGAAGTATTATCTGTGTAGGCAGTATAGCAAGGACAAAAAAAAAAAAATTTAAAAAATTGCATTTGCGAGCTGTGATAGCCTTAGTGGTGCATAACAACATTGCCTTACAGCAAAAAAAAAAAACCCATAGAAAACACAGTGAAATAGTATAACCTTAGAATAATTAACTTTCAAAATAAAGGAAGATCCTTTTGACTATGCCAAAGTATGTTTTTCTGAGGGAACTGAAGGGATCAATATTGTTCCTTTGAAAACCTTTTAATTGCATGGGGAATAAAAATTAACTATAGATGGTTTTGAATTCACCATGGCTGTAGTTGAAGGTAAGTGTACCAGACCTTTGAGAATTCCTAATATAAATTCATGAATTAAGATGACAAGGGATTAAGTAGGTTATCCAGATTAGGTTTGTAATACAAAGCCATTTCATTAATATAAAAGCTTCTTTAACTCTAAAATGATTTACTAACATGTTTGCATGGCAAGCTGCTTATTCTTTCTCAGTCAGTCAGTTTCAGCAATGTCATCACATGTTGTAAAGCCCTGAGTGAAAGGCAGGTCAGTTAAACATAGAATGTCTAACAGGTAGGAGCTTTAATAATGTAACTCTTGCTGTACTGCCCACAGAACTGGAGCTCTCCCTCCCCATGCACTGGCCTCTCCTGTGCATTGCAGGCACTTCAGAGCATCCCATTAGAATGGAGCTCACATCTGGCTGGAGAGGGAAGGCACTTGCATTTCATCGGAATTTCTGCTCCCATTTACAGAGCAGAGTATATGCTTTAAAGGAGTCTATATAGCACATTGAAGTTGTACTAAGAGTGAGAATGATTGTGCTTAATTTTCTATTGCTTAGCTTTAAAATTGTTCTCTTACCTGCTTTGATTCTGCAGGTTTAGGGACAGCAATATTGCATTACGTATTAACACAAAATACTATGAAATAAATTTGCAATCCAAGCACATGAGTCTGCTTTCAAACCAGCTGGAAGCAGGGATAAGCAGTTCTCACCCAGTGACCTCTATCTTAAAGGCAGGTTGTTTTGTCCTACATAGACAATCCTTTCCACCTCCCACATATGTCCCGACAATGATGAAACCTCAAAGCTCTGTGAGTGGCTCTCTTCCATTCTTATTTTGTAGCAGCCTGTCTGACCATGCTGGAGTGTTCTTCATTTCAAACTGTTCCAGAGGTGGAAGCATTCTAAAATGGCATTCATAAAGTCCTTTGAAAATTACCATTTGATGTATCTAGAGTACATAGCAACTGCAGTAAATTGTGATAACCACTTAGCAGGGATTACACATAACTACTTGAATTCAGTTTTCATTGCCATCTGTTCTCGGGACAAGAGGAACTGAGATGACTAAGGTTGATGCTGCAATATCCATGGAGCTGTTTACTGTGTGGAAGTCTGAACAGTTTACTACGTTACTTTAGCTGGTATCTGAGAAGTACCACAGAGCTGTCAGGAGCTGATATTGCAATCAATGGTAAATGTTTTCACCCTTATTACATACTGCCTTTATGGGAGATTGGATCCCAACATTAATAAAACATGGAATCTAAGTGCAAGAATTAATTCAGTGCAAGAACTATTTGAAGATGTCAGGCAATTAGTTACCCTTTTCTTCGGGTGAAAAGATTCAACTCATTTCCTATTGATAGCTTGCTGCCAGGAATGCCAAATCAATAATGTGAAGCATTAGGGGATTATAACAAAAGATACAGTGCTTAATAAACGCAAGCATCGTTATAGGTTTTGTTATCATCCCCCCTTTGTGGACTTGGTCTTCTGGGATGTGACGTCCTGTTTGTACATAACTGAAGGCAGAACGGCAGGACAGCTGAACAGCCTGTGCTGACTGACAGGATAGATGGTCGCTCCTTCAGATTGCTCAGCTACAGAGAAAAAAAATGATTCAGATTACTCAGGAAAAAACCTCGTTTCCCATGCACCTCGGTTAGTTTAAGAGCCATACAGAACAAGACATTTAAACTGGGCAAAGCAAATATTATCATTCTTACTACGTATTTCTAGCATGATAGTATCCAAACAAACAGGCAGACAGAATCACCCTGCTCCAAAGAGTACATTGGAGTTTTATACTGCTAGCTTTCACCTAAAGATTATCAAAATCAATCCAATTTAACTAACAGATCTGTTTCTAACATGCACTACAATGCTGGATCCAATGGTGTCCTAAGCCCAATATGTATTATTACTAGTTTTGCTAGCAAGCACACATGAAAGGGAAAATCCAAAAAACATTTCATGAGCCACTGTTTTCAGTTCTCTGTCAATTAAAAAAAAGCCACAGAGTTTCTGTCTCCATGTACTCTGAAACAGGAGTAACGCTGGGACATGAAGAGAGGCCAAATTCTTATTTTTTCCAGGAGGAAGGCTGGTTCCATGTTAGGGGCCATATATAACCCTAGTTCTAGGCTTGGCTCTGTAACAGACTTCCTAAATTACTGCAGGCAATTCAGATAATTCTCTAAGTGTGAACTGCCCATCAGTAAAATCAAAATGATTACATTTCTGCACTTCAACAGAGGGTTATGAGGATAATTATGTTAAAATTGGAAACACAAGTATGCCTAGCCAGATAACTATAATTGTCTGCCACAGCTGAAGTGGCTTAGAGGTTATAGAGTCCATCCCAAAAAGAGTGGATACAGACAGCATCCCACGTAGGACTGCATGAAGAACAAGTCAAAAGAGTATCTTTAGGAAAGGTGGCAAAAATTCTGAAATAATATACATAATTTCAGCAAAAATTGATATATGATCCCTTTTGGCTTTGCATCTCTGGATTTAAGTCTCTTTGCAGTGTCTGTTTAAAAATGAGATTTTGCTCCAGAGGTCAAGGCTCTGAGTGCACCAATATAGGTCTTAATTGCCCTGGCCAGGGTCACCTGGGCCTTCCACCCACACCCTCTCCCTGTGGCCCAGGAACTCTATTTAAGCTCAGGCCTGAGATTCTGGTCTTTGTTTGAGCCATGTTGCTGGTGTACCTGCCTGCAGGCCTGTCTTTGCTTCCTAGCTGGAGCTTGGAGCTGTGTTGTAGCACTGTCTCTAGTCTTATCTCTGGCCCAACCTCCTGCTGCTCTTTGCTGTACTCCCTGGATGGACTCTGGACATGATTCATCACCTTGCCCTGTGTGGAGCTGTGGAAGGGCCATGTTATCAACTCCTTGTTCTGTGTGCCCTGCTTAGTTCTTGTGAAGCTGTATACTGGCTGGTAAGGATGCTGCTTATGTTGTGATCTTTCATGGCTTCATTGATTGAGCTATTCTAGGTCTGCATGAAGATCCAGCTTTGTATCTTAGATTATATGCCAGTTTAAAAATGTTGAAGTGGCCAGGGGTTGTTTCAGAGGATGCTGTCAAGCATACCATATTGGAACTTTTCCTACCATACTGGAATAAAACAGCTCTTATCTGATGTGACATTGAGTGTTACAAAGGTGCTTAGCGATGTACGTGCACGTGATGTATGTGCATAGCTCCATTAGCACTAATGGGAGTTAATGGGTATAGCCTGCTAGAAGAGAAGAGGCTATTTCTCTAAGTGTCAGAGACTAATAAAAATGACATTTCAATTTGGATGTCCAACCTTCAATTTAGGCAGCAAGTGCTTTAGATGAATCTCTTGACAGCTACAGTGCCATAATTAACTACAAGCTCAAATGGAATTGTTTATGTTATTTCAATAGCTTATTCACATGATTTAAGACCTCCCTGCTGTGACTTCGGGGGAACATTCAGTTGTATTTAGAAGTCTTGTTCTGTTGGTCTACTGCAGTGGAGTCATATATGTATCAACACGGAGATTTGATTATCTTAATTCACATATATACCGGATTTCTTGTTGTTTTGGTGGGTTTTTTTTAAAAAGTTAGTCATAATAGATGGATTTGTTTTCTTGCCCCTTGATAGAACAAGCTGCATTCACTTCATGACAGTTGTCAATACTGTACATAATCAATGGAGTTGTTAACCAAATGCAGTGGCTGCTGAAAGCACTGCTCAGCCGCTGAAAGCTCGAAGGGCTGTAAGAAGACCCAAATAATTTGGTGGCAGTAGCACAAGACAAATGACTTGCATAAACTTGACTTTTAGATGCCAAAGTGTAGAGCTAACAGTTTCGATAAACCAAACTGGAAGCTGCTGGTGGGTGCCAAAGACAGCAAGGCACTGTCCCAAAGTCACAGGAGTTCCCGAAGAGCTGGGTGTTCTTCCCTACTGCATGCCAAGGAGACTTGGGATAATGCTAATTATCTACCACATCAATAGTCAACGCTACCACCTCCCACATCTGTCCATTCAGTTCAGTGGAGCAGCAACCATTAATTCATTAAATCTTTGAATTTCATCTTGATCACTGTGGTCTGTGGCATACTTAAAGTCTTGGGTCCATATGTATGCATCCTGCCTATATGCTTCCTGCAAGGCAAGGGGCTCTGGATGCGCCCCGCATTTTTGTTCCAGAGCTATTAGAAACTTAATGGAGTACACTGCAGCCTTCTATCTGTCTGCGTGCCTGGCTCCCCTTTCAAAGAAGTTCAGGGCAGGGAGGAAAGTAGTGCACATCTGGATCTCAGGGTTCGGTGCAATCCAGCTGAACAACTGATCTGTGCTTGAGGGTTTTACACTGACATACTTCTCAGGTAACTTAATTTAAAAAAAATTCCTGAGTAGTTCTCTTAAAGGATATTGTGTCACAAGAAAAAAAAATTTATTAACAACCAAAGAGGATTGCACATATCCTATTTAATTTTCCTTGATTTTTCTCTGACCTTTGATTTTGTTTACTGAGCAGACTTCTGTGGAATGCCAGTTCTTATAGCAAACTCCATTTTTATTATCCATTCAGCTAATGAGAGTGCTTGGTGTGTGATTGTATTGTTGAATTGTAGCTGCCATTCAGAAAACAGAAATATCATTTTCCAAACTGGGTATGTGGCCTGAAGTAGCTAATACATTTTGTGGTGCACTTTATGGATTTGATTATTTTAGCACTCGTGACAGTAATTTTTCACAGCATCCTCAGTAAAACATAGCAGGGTAACTATTCTAAGGTTCTAAACGTGGACATTTCTGTAAGAGAACAGCTCTTGGCTTTGTGATGCCCTTTCAGGAATTCAGACAGCCCTTGGACTTAGGGTTATCTTAGGAGAATGGTTGTTGAGATCTTTGTTCTTTGTGTCCAGCTATGAGTGTGTCCCTGATATCCTCATGGCCAGCTCATGCCGAGTAGTGCTACAACCGCTGGATGGTTCCAGTGAGTATCAGTGAGACTTCTCGAGGAGTAAGACATCATTTAACACTTCAGTGGCAGAGTAATCAGGCCTGCAGGAAGTTAATCAGCATTGTGATATGCATGGAGAACTGCCTTAGTTAAACTGTTCTGTTTAAGTTTGACTTTTTTTTTTTTTTAAATGCAGAATGCTTTTTGAGGAGACCGTGCTTTTACAGGCAGATGCTTTGTATATGCTAGTTTGATGGAGGTTCTTACACGGATGAATGTTTGACTCTGAGGTAGTGTCTGTGCAATGGATAGTTAATATATGGAGATTTGGGCTCAGTTAACTTTTACTTTCTAATTGGAATTGACTGGGGATGTTTCAAACTAGAGTTATACTATGAATTAAACCTGTCTTATAAATTCATCATCGTGATGCAGATACTGGAATAGTTGTGTAAGAGAAGGCAGGACTGAAATGACCTTTAAAGATCCCTTCTGACCTGAACTATCCTGTGATTCTATATTCAAGAGTTGCATGTGTAGTGCATGCAGTTCCTCCCATTGTTCTCAGCCTGTGTCCATTTCAATGAATATGTTAGGGGCTAAATTCTCAGACTGAATAAAGGAGACATAATCTAATTCTTAAAGACTTTCTATGTCTGGATGTATTTGAACAAAGATTTCACATTATGATATCAGACATATATGGCTACAGCAGTGACTGATGTAAATCAGTGTAGTTCTGTTAATTATGGAAGGCATGGAATTATATTTTAACTTAGCACCACACTTTGTACATGGGAGTGAATCCAGCTGTGAGCAGTCAAATTCAATCAAGCAATAGGGATGCTATTTCTACAGTATAAGTAAAAAAGTAGTCTAAATATTCAGCTGTAGTTGAACATGATGGCATGTATTATGAAGACATTGTGCCTCTCATTAGTCTGTATTAATATATATGCAGAAATCAATCAACTTAAACATGATTTACTGCTGTCTTTAAAACAACCAGTTAAAGGTCTCTCGTTTCCCCCCCCCTCCTTCTGGTAAGCAATGTAAATGAGCAGAATATTAAATTCTCCACTGTATCCATTAGGAAATCAAGCAGTTAAACAAGTATGAGTAGTTTAATCCTCAAAGCAGTTTAAAAGCTTTTCCATTAAGTTATTAACTACACATTAGCAAAGAATAATGCTTAATGAAAAAAGCCTTCAGTATCCCAAAATACACAAATCTGCATAACATAAAAATGTTGACATAGCTTCAAAATATGATTGAGTGATAGCTGTATTACAAAACTTTATGTAGGACTTCATTAATGGAAACAGTTAGAAGCTATGAGATCTGTGATGTGAGGTTGATAAGGTGGAAAGAATAGCTAATTGTGGTCAAATGGTGCTAGTAATACTATCTTGAATTTTAATTTTTTTTTTTCAAAATTGTGGTAACTTTTAATACACTCCTACACATACAGCTCCATTAAAAGACCACTCTACTTACTGCTGTAGGAGGTATATAAAAAAAATCGTTATCTCAAAACTGAAAGAAAGCACTTGTCTACCTGTATACCTACCTCTCCTACTCCTGGAGCAAATGTACTAATTTTGTGAGTACTATGAAAGGAGTGAATGCTTTAGATACCCCACTCTTTTGAATTGTTCACTCCATAACAATGTCTCAGTAGGAGTGGTGTAATTTGGTGTTGTCATGCTTGGCTCTTCTGATTTCCCTATTCCCCAGCTCAAAAATGCTGGAGTAAAATGCAAGGTTTTATGGAAAATGTATGTGCATACAAGCACTTTATTCACTGATTAATTAGAAGAATGCGGTTAGAACTTTTACTCCTCTGAAGAGCGCAATTAGTGTCACAGTGCAGTGGGTTCTCAACAGTTGTGCAGAGCCAAGCTCTGAAAGTTTCACATGTGGCTTCCAGCTGTGGTGCCTTTCCTCTGAAGTCTTTGTATCCCTTAAATATTCCATTTGTGTTCAGTTTCATTCATTGATCCCTATGGCATTTGGTGTGGTACACATAGGTCGTGTTCAGAGGTTGCTTCAGTCAATAGGAGTTTTGCTGCTGGCTCACCAAGCTTTGGTCTGTATTAAAGGTCCATATCAAACAGTGTTTTCAGTCTGTTTAGTGCACATCTCAAGCTCCTAGAGGCAATGTTTTGGCAGAAGTGAAAATAGTATTCTGTACAGATTAAAATACTGTATTTGAAAAATTAAGATCACAAAAATAACATCTGGGATATTTTTCTTCTTTCTGCTCATTAAACTATGCAGTTGTCTCCTGATATATGTATTTTAAATTCAAGGTAAATTCTTTTACAAAAGGGAATTACTGTACCTGACTATCTTACCTTGAAAAGTTATTGTTTAGATTTTGTGCTTATACAAGTGATGTAGCTATGGCCAAGATCTTTCTGCATCTTATTCATCGATCTTAATCCTCCATTGCATATCCTACATCCACTTCTCCCCTCCACCTACTTCTCACTCCAGTAGCTGGCAAGAGAAACTAGTGTTTCATATTAAAAATACCAGCCCTGTGGGGAAATGTTTGAATGTACTTCTAGACATGTGCTTTTTTTTTTTTTTTTTAGAATTAGGGCATGAAAAAGGATAATGAATGTTAAGCAAAGTTAAAAACAGATTTAGAGAGAATTAAAAGGCAGAAATGTAAGATTAGGTTGAACTCACACTTAGAGGGATTAAGAGACTTTCATTTGTCCTTTGATCTCATTTGTGTTGCTGTAAAGATCTTTAGGGTCAATGCTGTAGAGGATTATCACTGTTCTAAATTATTGTTCGGATTTGCTATAATGGATTACAAGCAGAAAAATGGTCTACCATGGAAATAGCAAAGATACCCTACTCATTTCAGCCTCCAATTTCAAACTGAGGCTACAAATCCCAGCAAAGGTTCTCAACTTAATTAGCCTGGAAGAGAAAGCTACCACACTACGTGAACAGAAGTAATTGTTTTCTTCTTTGCTTTCACCCACCGTGTAAACTATGAGAAGTTATCTGGTTTCATTGCATGTGGATAGAGCATAATGCAAGGTTTATGGTGGAGGAGTAAAATTCCTGCATAAATGCAACTAGTGTATCTGGCTCCCTTTTCTGAGCATTGCCCAAGTGGATTTCACCTGTAAGAGATGGGAGAAATTCAACATGTTTCTCATAGGAAAAGCTGACAGTGGGCTGTCTCCTGACCTGCTGTGAATTAGCAAAATGTCTCTGAATGGAGTCACTCACAACAGCTTTCCATCTGGCCCAGCTCTGATGGCCGCAGATTACTATAGAGATACTCAATTATTTACAGAGCTGACTTCTAGGCACACAGGACAACTGAATATAGGAAGAAGTAATCTTTTTTTAGTCTTCCATCACTGTGCTGATCTGTTCTCCTTGTCTTTAAAAGATATTCTGATAAAATTTTCCTCATATTTTCACTTAAATGCTTGTGTATACAATATATTGTACTAATTATCTAGCCTTTACCTCCTCTTAATGATTGTATTCGCAGTCTTTTATTTAATAATAGCTCAGAAAACCATGTGATATTATGTAGCCACTGAGCAGGCTTATTTAATGGTATACGTTTCACATTTCGAGGCTGTGAAGCCATAAATTTAAATCCCTGGCAGGATCAGCTTACCTGTCATCTTTCAGAGGTAGAGAAATTGAATTCCATGCAGTTTGGTGTGCAAGTCATTTGGATGAGACCTTATTAAGCTAAGGTCCTGCTGGTTTTGTATAGATATTACAGATTCCATAACACTTTCCATCAAGGTGGAGGTTTGCTTTAAAGCCCTCAGTCAAATGTTCACTCCTTGTCATACAGAGTGCCATGTCAAATGGTTACTTTCCTTTCACCCTAAAAGTGGTGTAATTTATAATGTCTGAATAATGATGTGGGTTTCTTTTGGAGGAAAGCTTCTATAACTCTATCATCCCTGTGAAGACTTAGTGACCTGCTTAATTTTATACATTGACAGCACTCCCAAAGTGAGTAGTCTCACTGATGTCTGGATGAAAAACTCATGTTCTTTCTGAACCATTGCAAAGAATTAAAATTGGTAGCAGCTGTATTTGTAGTATCAATATGTAACTAAATTGCAGTAAAATACAGGAAGGTGCAGTGACTGAAGGAAAACTGTATGACAGTATTGCTATGATTCTGTAAGTACAGGGCAGACCAGCAGGATCTAAAAGTAATAAGTAAAAACAAAGATGACATCAGATTGGCAGGCTGAGTGCTTGCAACTGTGAGCAGTCACACTCAGTGGAATTACTTGACAATAGCAAAGGCTTGTATTTCTGTTGGCAGGATCATGATGACTCAGTACCGTGTAGCCTAACAGGAGTCATAGATTTTTTTTTTTTAAGAAGGGGGTAGAATAGGCCATCTAGAAAAAAATTAGGCACCTGTTTCTAAAATGGTCAGATAATACCTGTACCTGTTGACACTAACCAACCATGTAGCATAACTTTAGCTACAAAAAAAAAAAAAGCTGAGCTGAGATTCTCTGAAGAGTTAGTTGAGGCTTTGCTACCTGTTTGAATTGAGATAAGCAAGTGTAATGTCTACCGATCATCTCATGAGTCAACAGAAATTAAAGCTCTGCCACTCATCCTGGGTGCTCATCACATCTGGGAAGGATGTACATTTCTGATCAGTTTAATGTAATTTGCAACAAGTATAAAATTAAAAAAAAAAATTGTCCTCTGTTTTTAATACAAGTGAAGCTGTATTTTGTATGTGAGCTACAGAGGCAGAGGGATGGCTAAAATTATTGCCAGACTTTGGAGTAAGTAATCAATTTTATTCTCTGAGCACAGTGGTATGTTTATGAAAATGTTTAAGTTCTTTTTAAATACACCATGGAAAGATTTATAAAATAAACCATATCCTATAGAGCCCAGTCCTTTAGTACTTACTGTCACATTTAATAGCATGGAAGTCAATATTTTGTCACAAGGACACAGTAGGTCATAGCATATTGCTCCACCACTCCCTGGTGCATCTATGTGAGGAATTATGGTGCAGGGAGACACAATTCTCTGCCTTTCTTTCCCCATTTGTTTCTAGGAGGTTATAATTTACAGTCAGTAACAGTGTCCTAGGCTTAGATTGATTCAGCTGAGCTGATATTCTGTATATCTAGATTTTAAATTCTCCATGCAGTTAAGAGATGGGGGAATAATATATGTGGGTTTATTCCTTTACAGAAACATGCAGGCCAGATCACACTGGTGTGATATCAACATCTGGTAACTCCTTCTAAGCCAGCTTTTGGGAATGAGTAGGAAACTCAATCTCAAACTATATCATTTGTTTATCTTCTGTTTGTTTAAAAAAAATCTCACCAACACACCCACACCACAGCATAAACATGCCAGACTTATAAAGAGCTCATTAAGCTTTTTGTGCCCTTTAAAAGCTTTCATGTTAAGTGTTTTCCTGTCTCCTTGCCTGTTCCTCAGGAAAGTGCCAAGGCTAATGAAGAGCTTACTGAAGCTTTTCCAGTTGTCCCCTCCAGGTTGCTGTCAAATTACCTGCTCCACCTTCAGTAACAGGGAAGCTGCTAAAAAAACCCAAACATGCTAAGACAATCTTTGTGGAACTCAAAGAAAATCATAGAATGATTTTATCTGGTGGTCTGGAAACTTAGTAAGTCTCCTACCAAATAGTTTTTTCTTTACTGCCATTGTCCTGTTTAAAATGGCTGCTTATGATTGGTTCTTTATTTTTCAACTTAATCCACAAAATCCACTGGAGATCTTATTGTGTATTTAATATATCAAGTATGATGGATTTCCAACTGAAAGCTTCTTATTTCTACAATAATATAAATAGCAATTATTCTGTGTCTAGCTAGGAAAACATTGCTTGCAAATTTATCCTGATAGGTTTATAGAACAGCCTTTGAGGAGTCAAATCTTTATCCGTGCTGCAAGCATTAGATATGGATATAAATGCAGTGAAATGAATTTTCTCAGAAGAGAGGGGAAAATAAATATTTTCCTAATGAGGAACTTGTATTTGAGAAACTCTTTCTTCTCCTGCATGAAGAAATACCTTGTTGCTAATGTCAAACTCTACCAGGGAGACAGAGATTTCTTTCAGAAGTGAGCATTCACTGACTTCAAGGTACTGTTTACTTGTTTGGAAGGTTTTAAAAAAGCATTTTTGTGAGTATTTTTAAAAAATGAACTAGCTGCATTTTCTATTTCTAGTCGTTTCTGTTGCTCATAAAAGTTGGTCCATCTTTTTCTTTTGTTTTTAGCAACAATAATTGAAAAAATATTTCATTCTGCCACCTGGTGTTGCCGAGATTTGTGGCAAATGATTGAGGCAAAAGGAAGGAGTTACTAACAGATAAGTGATTCAGCTGATTTTTTTTCCTTCTCATAATTAACCCATGTTGCACCAGTAGAGCAGGTGATTTTTTTCTTATTTTTTTCCTCAGGTTTTCAGGAAGGAGGTTTTCAGTGTTAGGTAAGAGAGACAGCTGTACCCTCTTTCTCAATTCTAGAAAATCTGAGGGAAGAATCTATTTAAAGAAACAGACTGCAGAAGAATGAGAGAAGGTCAGATGACATTAAACACAAATTTAGATGGTAGCTGCTATCTTTATCTGTTTCTAGGTAGTCATGTCATATTTGACACTATTCACACACCAGAAACAGGAGGAGTACAGGGCATATATTAAAATAAAAAACAGATTTTAAAATATTACTTTTGTTATACTTGTAGGTTCAAATTGAGAGGCAAATTCAAAAAATCTTTCCTTTCTTCTCTGCAAAACACTAGATTTTAGGGAAAATATGGGTAATACTCTTCTAAGGGGGACCTGAAGAACAAAGTATTAACTTCATATTTCTTTCATGCCTCCACTAAAATATTACCTTAAGCTGCATTTGCCCTCAGTGTGCTAGATAATTAGAGGTAATAGAGACATCCAAAGCATGAAGTCATTATTGGATTCAGGGTCAGTTGTGCCCCTCAGACTAGTAATGAACTGCCTTTACTGAGTAAATGGGCTCTGCAGCATCTTCATTTAGAAATGTACAGAAGCATCTGTACTTTTCCTGTTCCCTTTTCAGACAGGGGCCCATGTGACCTCATTTCCTGAGGAAATGCAATAATTGTCTGAGAAAAAAATCAGTGATGCAGTAATTCATTCTTTACAAATGCAGTGTATTACTTATGTCATCTTCAATAACAACAGATCCCCAAAGGATGCTGAATGGATTTTTGAGTATTCAGGCTACAGTAGTTGTTTACTTTTATTACTTCATGTCTTTGTGGTAGTTCTTGTCCACTGTATTCTTAGGATATAAATAACTTGGTTGTATTGATATGAGTTAGTGTGATTTATTTTTTCCCAAGTCCAATGAAATGTGAAACAAAGAAACAGTTCATCCAACACAACATTGTGCTTCCTTCATAAAAATTTAAGGTGCAATTATGGGTGACTGCCATAGAACATATGGAATATCTGAAAAAAAATTTGTCATCTGCAGAAATCAATTTGAGGAAACAAGAAAAATTAGCAAAGGCTATGTGAAATTAAAGATAGAAGTGGTGATGTATTAGTGCATAGATATATTCAGATTTGTAACTACTTTGACTTGGAGTTGGGCACAGCTAAGGCAAGGCTGTACAGTTTGTGGGCATAGTCATTAGACAACAAACATTCTAATTTATATCACCGAAGGACCAGGTCCAGTATGGGTGTGAAGAGACCTTGTGTTACTGGGACTCTGTCTTATTGGAGTACCATTTTGTTTTCTTACAGTACTCGAAGTCCTTTAGGAGCAAATTCAGTTTTCATTTACACTAATGTATCCTGAAAGCTGCAGGGATGCAATGGTAAAAATGAGCAGGTATTAATCAAAAATTTCTTTGGGTCTCACTGAAATGTAAGGAGGAGTTGAAACAAAATAAGGCATTTGTTTAGGGGGGAAAAAAAAAAGCCGTGAAAGAGGTAACTTGTAAGACAGTTACCAGCACTATCTGGTATGGGGAAGCGGGTGCTTTCAACTCCAAATCGCTGTCCTGAATCCTGTTCGTGTTTATAGGTACTGTAAGCTGTCATCCTCTCTGGTGGTCAGCTGGAAATAGTGAACTTGTATACAAATGGTGAAACACTACCAAATTGTGGTGTTCTTATCAGTGCTAGAAGTAACAAGGAGAAGGCAAGAAAGCTGAACTCTTATGCCTAGCCAAAGATCATGAGGGTCAGTGCTAATGTACATGGTGGGAGAACTGCCCTGACCTACCTTGTGCTCAGGGAGAGGACAAACAGAAATGATCAGCATTCAAGGCTGTCAGTCACACTTCCCACCAACACAAGATGG
>WHYT01017566.1:1111811-1138215 GCA_009806455.1 Tetrax tetrax
AGGGGGGGGGGGGGGGGGGGGCGGAAGGCAAAAGAAGCAACTGCAAACTCTGAAGAATTTACGCTTTCACATGTTGCATCCTGTTCATCTTTTTGCCTACTTCATTTTGGTGTTGAACAGTGGCATAGCATCCCATGCAGTAGGATTTGGGCTTGTGAAATGGTCAGTTTGGTATGCAGGAGTGGTCTGTTATGGGAACGAATGTGGGTGCAAGTAATGAAATGGGGCACTATTTTTTCACTACCCCACCTTATCCTAGTACACTAATGCTTCAGTTCATCTGTCCTATCATCCTGATGAGCTGTACCACCTGCAAGGCTCAAGTGCTCTGACACCAGGTGTGAGTTTGCTACAGCTGGCTGAACATTGCTGAAATCAATGAAGGGAACTTTCCTTTTACAAATAAGTACATAATCAAGGTTGACTGAAAGTAAAGTAAATGGTAAAAAAAACCATTTTTTTTTTTCTTCAAATTGAAATGTTATAAACTAAATACAAACAAAAATAAGTCACTCAAATACATTTTTATTATAGTTTCTTTAGATGCTTCAAAGCAAATGGAACTGTATAAGAAGAGAGAATCAGGCAGTGGTCTATCTAATCCATTATCCAGAGAGATACTTTTTAAAGAAGACATGGACCATGCTTCCCATATAATCTGTTTGCAGTGACCACATGTGTTCTTATCATATCCTCCCTTTGTTAATGTCCATAAATGTGTATTTGCTTTTTCTTACTGCTGTCTTCTACAAAAAACACAGTTATAAAAGAACAATTTCACTAACAAGACCTGTAAGTTCCAGTCATAATTCAAACTCTCCCTGCTAAGGAAGCTGAAGTACTTCATAAAAAAAAAAAAAATTAGGCTATTTTTGTTCTTTTGTCAAGTGTTTCCTTTGTCATGAAATAGCTATAATTGCTGCTTACTCTTGTTGCTGGATTTTTTTTTCTTTTCTAATAGTAACAGTAGAAACTTTAATTGGTTTCACCTTGTAGAAGTGACACTTCTCTCCCTCCTTTAAGGGATATATTTGTCAATTAAATAACTTTGAATATTTATTTGGGAAGCAGCTTCCAGCTGCTGTTTATTGTGCAAATGCAGCAAGTTATCTTGGGCATTGTAGTGACAATTTAGCCCCTTTTTAATTTTTTTTATTGTATTTTCAAAGAAACTCAGCTTTGTGGAAGCTGTAGGGCTGCCCATGTGAGAATTTGCTGTGTATTCCCTGGGAGGACTTTTGGAGATCAGATCATCCCATTCCATTCATGTTTGCGTAAAGAAGTAGAAAGGTGTAAGAAACCTTGTCTGTCTGCCTAGATCAGCTGGTAAATGTTTGCAAGTTGGCTCACAGGTGCAAATTGCATTATATTCTCTTCTGTTCCTGGGTGTATCTGAAATAGCCAAATTGAGGTAATTAGTGAAAAATTCAGCTCTCCCTGCTCTCAGGCAATTTGCCTGTTGACTAAGGAGTGGTTCTAAGTTGTTTTTCTGATTTCTTTAAGTTGAGCTCTTATGTTCTTGCTAGAAAAATTATGAAAAGATTTCTCCATTTAGCCTTTATTTCCACTTTGCTAGAGACCTTACTTTGTTAATATACAAGTATGTACTTGACTTTGGCTGCTCAAAACTCTAAAATTTGGAATACATCTTTCAAAATACTTCAGAAGAGGATCTCGGAGAACTGTCATTAAAATGAGCATAAGACCAATAGTCTGGAAAGACAAATTAAATGAAAATGCATCCAATTCATATCCAAAACAGTGCTGTCTTTGTGATTTACCTGTGGTTTATAATCAGAAATGTCTCCTGTTCAGCAACACATACAGCTACATTAATAACATTGTCTACTCCAAATTTGCATTTCCTCATGGTTCAAGATTATTCATCTTTTGTTTTGATCAACTGTAAAGCACAGAATACTGGATCCTATTGTATTCAGCTATTCCATCTCATGTTCCTTGTTCCCTTCTCCTCCCACTGGTTGTGCGCATCCATCTAAAAGTGGAATTGTTTCACACTAAAAATAAAATTAAAGGCCCTGAGGGTTTCATCTCCTATTGCACTCACAATTGCTCACCCTTCCTAGCTTGTGAGCAATCATCATTTAACACAGAAGGGAAGTCAGATTTCCTGAAAAGAAAAGGAAAAAAAAAAAATGCTTGATGACAGAATGTGTTTTCCTGTAAATCAGAGAGATGGAGCAAGACACAGCGATTGTAATGCAGGGCTGACATTCTTTTACACTGTACATTCATCTAATACTGGTTGCCATAAACACTATAAATCAGTGCACAGTGTAACTGTGCAGTGTAGTTTAAACCACCAGACCCTCAATCTGATGCAAGATGCCAGCAATAAAACATTTACCTCTACCTCAGTCACTTGTTTACAGCTTATTTGCTGGCTTTCTAAACTTTCTCATGGTTCACACTTGACATCAATTGGTATGGCAAAGGGAACATAAATGAGGAGTGAAACAGACTTCCCAGCCCTTGAACTTGGTCAAATAGCTTCTGGCAAGCCATGACAGAAGCAGATTGTTTTCACGTAAAACAATTTCAATATAATTTTTCTTTTTTTCCTTTGCATCCTACAAATAAGTTCAGTGTTTTGATGAGTGGCGTTAGAAATTCATGTGACTTAAAGTTGAAATGACTGACTACTCATGGCTCCTAATGTTTCTGTGACATTTTTCTTAGGAGCTGGCTGTGTCTCTCATCTGCAATGCTTAGGAGTAAAGGGATTCATTTTGGTTTTTACTGGATTTAGATTAACATTTAGGAGTTTAGACATTAATAAAAAACTTTACCTGAGCCTCTCCTTTCTCATCAGCATTTGACTTGAGACAACTGTTTGTGTATGGATCCTCTGTATCATTACTCATGTGACAGGATTTGACTGTGCTTCAGTCCTGTTCCAGATGTATCGAACAGGCAATTGAACATCAGCAAACTCTGCTGTGGAGGATGGAAACCCAGAAGCAGTTTGAGAATGGTCACAACTCTCTGAAATATAACAATATGAATAAAGTAGCAGAGTTCTAAAATCTGAGATGTAATATACCTCGAGGGGGGGAAAAGTTGAAATTAAGTTTGTGTGCTGTCTTCCTTTGGTTTCTAGACTTTGATTTGTTCTAACCAAGGGCATTAACAGCATTATGTAGACTAGTTCTGTGATGACCTGTGCTACAAAAATCCTGTGTTCTCTTTTGACCCCTAGATTTTTGTTGCCATTCTGATTGTTCTTCTCCTGCAAGAGTGACACTTGGAAAGATCTAGTCATTCAGGTGCTTTCCTACACTGCATTAGAAGCCAGAGTATGCTGTTATCAGTATGTCCTTGTGAAGGTACAAGGTATCTGAACTGCAGTGGAGAATACAGCAGATTCCACTTGCTACCACATTTTGGTTAGCTTCCAAATACTTGTGGCTGGTTACCTGACCACACAAAATTTGAACAAAGCAGTACTTATAGTCCTGTGGAACTGGAGAGACTGTGGAAAACAGTGTAAACTCTTATAACTCCTGTGTGTCTGTTCCCTGGTCCACTGAGTCACTATTGCATCTTACCCTGAGTTCACTGGGCATCAGATCAGGCTCAAAATCCACAGTTTGTAGGTCTGCATTGCCCATAATTACAGACCAACACAGCAGCTAATAACCAGAGGATTAGTCATCTGAGTCTCAGCAATTTCCTATTTAAAATTTTTCTTTCTTTTTTTCTTTTGTTGGTTCCCTCATCACAGATTAGCAGCAACTGCTAAGCAGTGGGTTTTTTGTAGGCTGCTGTTGTGATTTGTCAGCAGTTATTTTTCAAGTGTTCTTTAAAAATAGATGATTTTTCTGTTTTCCAAATCCCTTTCTCCTAAAGCTGGGCAAACATCTTTTCAAGTGTTTCATGGCTCCTTACATAGCTGTAAGACACTAACAGAGAGGAAACTACTTCAAGATAAAAATAGGATCTTTCCCTGGGAGTCTGCCTTTAAAACAGTTACAGTCTGCCAGGAGAAGGCATTTCCTTGCAATTATTGTTACCTTTCTCTTTAATATTAAAATCTTTTTTCTTCTGTCCTCATATCTAAACAGTGAGGCAGGGTAGCTGTGAGAGGTAAAGGCAAATAAAATTAGCTCTAAATACAGAAGCTATTAGTGACACAGCCTAGAATTATGGCACTTGGGCAAAATAAAGCTGCTCAGAGTTCACTATTTGTCATCTGCTATTGGAGGCCTATCTGTGACCTGATATCAAGGACTGTATTAGCTTATTAAACATCACAGCTAAAGCAGAGGAGGGGTGAAGGTTTGTATTTTAATTCTTTGTATTTAACAAAAATAAGGCATCACAAAATCTATTTACAAAGACAACTTATTCAACTTTTAATGATTGCATAGGCTTATAAAGACAAATTAACAGTTAAGGAATTCTCTTCAAGGTGTAAAAAAAAAAAAAAAATCCTTACTGGCCCTCAGACCTCGTAAGAACTCACCTGTATTTTGGGGATTTGCACCATACCTGGCATTTTTTCAGTAGTATAATTATTGTGGTAAAAATAGTTACTGTAACTTATCTTTTTATCTTAAATGCAATTTAGTACAAGTGCAACACTACTATTTCTTTTAAGAGGGTTGCAGCAAAAATTATATGATATTATATTCTTGAGCCTTGCAAATAAATGCTTCGGTTTGCCTTAAGTATTACATAAAAATTGACTGAAGAAAATATTAAGTAAATTAACTGTAGCATGATTCATTGCTCCAAAATTCTTATACCAAATATCTGGACTTTTTTTGGTGCCAAGTAGAAATGGTGGAAAACAATGTATACTGTCTCTCCAGATTAGTCTTTCTTGCTGGGTCTCTTTTAGGTGCTGTTATTCAAGGATCTAATGCATCACTGTAAGACAAAAGAGAAATTCCTAAAGACCTATGTCCCAAAGTAGTCGACCAGCTTTACGTAACTCCTTTATCAAAATTGCAATACTGAGCACTTCTGTCATATATTCCCAAGCTGAATATGCTTTGATTAGCCACATCTTTGATCTCTATGTCTACACCTGTAGAATTTACAGGTATAAATATTTTGGGATTCCTATTAGATTATCAGGCTGAAATTTGTGACAGTCTGGAGATAGCAAGACAAATTATTGTTGTTGACCTGCTCTGCTGGTTTCATTATATATACATAGATACACTTAGACCTGATTTAAAGTCCTTAAAATGAAGGAAAGTAATGATGAGAATATGAAACAGCTGGTAAGCTCCTTACATATCAGCTGGATAGTTACAGCATTGTGTATGCAGGTTTTGAATACAGAATGATGGTAATGGGTTTTTCATTTCACATTGCAGTTCAAAAAAAAATCCCCTGGTGGAAATGAATTGAAAAGATACATTAAAAATAAAATAACTCCCACGCCTGGACTTGAACTGACAAAGGCAGGGAGATTCAAAGACTGGTCCCCACTATTTTGTCACCTCACTGTGAGCATTCGTTTCACAATCCATTACAGTGCATAGGATTGTGCTGTGCTCTAAGATCTTTTTCAATAGTTTAATACAATAGGATGAGATAATAAAGATGGAGTGACAAATTCAGAAGTGCCTTTTTACTGATTATTTAAAACTATCACATTTCTAACAAGTTATTTTAGAGTTTGATATATATTTAACTCTTCCATAGTACTTATGGTCCACAGCTATCAAAGATCTTCAGAAAGAATGATAAGTGACATTGGGTTACATTTTTGAAATGTGGTGAGATGAATTAGGAGCGCCAGTAGCATTGACTTTCAGTAAGATATGGATTCTTAAGTCACCAGATGCTTTTGGAAGATATAGCCTTGCTATTTATGTAGATGCCAAAGTAATGAAGTGACTTGCAGAAGGCTACACAAGAGAAAATGAATCACATTCCTGTTCTCTTGACTTGTAGCCCAGCATTCTGGCAAGATGCTAACAATTCTTCTCTGCTGGTAAACTAAATCATGCCATGCACATCCGTAACTTAATGTGTATCAGGCAGCTGGGGTCTCTATTTGTAGAACAGTCATGGAAAAGAAAATAAAATTTCTTCTGTTAGAGCACTTCATCTATTCTGTCAAGTCAATGGTAGTTCTGTCCTATCCTCCTTTCATATTGGTAACTGAAATTTTGGTAAAAGGCTAGTTTGAGAGATGCCTGTTGATGGTCACCTTGAATCAGACCTTATAACAACTAGGACTATTAAAGCAGTAGAAATTAAAGATTCCTTAAGTTAACTAAGATAGCTACAGAATGTTTTCCCCAGAATACACATATTGTTGAATATGCATAACAAGATATGGTAGAAAGAACCAAGATTAATTAGATTCTGCTGAGCCAAATGGCATTTGACACACATTATACAATATCTGCATATGTTATTAAAACT
The DNA here is from genome assembly GCA_009806455.1 of Tetrax tetrax. Taxonomy (NCBI): domain Eukaryota; kingdom Metazoa; phylum Chordata; class Aves; order Otidiformes; family Otididae; genus Tetrax; species Tetrax tetrax. Next base: position 1,118,220 of record WHYT01017566.1, read on the forward strand.
ATGAGTAAGTAAATGCCATTTCTCATTTCCATTTGCAGCATGGTCCATTTTGAAGCACAGTAATTACATAGACATCACATCTGTGGGTTTTTCAAAATGTCAAGGGATGCAGATTTTTTTTACTTGTGTTTTTAATCGCCTCTTGTTCACCCTGTTGGTTACATGCCCTTGCGATTGAAGGAGCAGTGTTAAGTGAGGTCTGCATGCAAAGTTTGTAGTGCACAAAATTATAAAGTTGGTTTTCTTTCCCATTATCTCTACATTTGTCTGACAAATCTGTCAGTTCGTAACAGGTACTAAATTGTGACCAGTTTCCTTCCTTTCTTGCAGTCTTCTAGCCTACTGTCTCTTCCTTTTTGTTTGTTGGTATATGCCTCAAAAAATAATTTTGGTGTAACTTTGAATCCAGCAGTTCTTAAATGTGCAATCTAGCCATGTACTTTGAAAAATATGCTGATAAGCACACTATATAATATTTTGCTCTTCTTGAGAACATATTAACATTGAGGTAATACCACACTTTTGATGAAACTCTTCTGACCTGAGAGAAAATAAATTTCCTCTCAGGGAATACTGGACCATTGTTTGCTGTGCTCATCCACTTGGAGCAGAAGCAATTTGCAATTTTAAAGAACGACCTTATCTTCTTTGTGCAGCATTGTTCAGCTTAAAATCAACACATTTATGTTCTTAATGCATGGTGCTTACGGGATCTCCCAAGACAGCAAAGCACATTCAGTCTGATTTAACCTATGCTATTTCCTAGGTATGTTTTTACTCTTCTGGCTCAAATTCTACTTACCTTAGTGTGCACAGAAGCTATTTAACTCGTACAAAGCTTGCCAGGTGTGAAGGCGAAATATCAAATTTAAGGGATCCTCTTAGAGAACTCTAATATCTCTTAAATACCACTGAGGGAGCTCCATTTCAAAGCCTATAGGATCCCTTGCGGATCTCTTAATGAAAGTTTCAGGAGTTGCCTCTGAAGATCCAAAGAAATGAGACATGCCCAAGCAGTATGAATTAAATAACCAGTAAGACAATCAAGCAAATTTCAATAGTGTTCTCCACCTTGTCCAAAGGACATAAATGATTCTCAAGGTGGGTTGTGACCTGAGAAAAATGGGAAGAGATAGAAGAGATGCACAAAGACAGATAGTTCTTGTGAACTGTACAGTTAAATGAAAACAAACAACCAATCTGCAAGAGCTGGTGTGCTGGATCCTTGTAGCCAAGGGATAAGCTGTGCTTAAGTTAGTTCTTAAAATTAGCAAAAGAGGAGACCGTGGTAAGGATGAGCATGCAATTTATGGATATTGCAAGGTACCTCATAGGGTATCAAAAAAGAGCACAGAAGAGTGCTGGAGGAGAGGATTGTGTACACTTCCTTGTGAGATTTTGCAGAGGCTTAAGTGAGCTGCAGAAAAGAAAGGAGTATAGACTTCACATGACCTTCATCTCTGTCAGAGGAGGGCTGCTGTTCTAGACGTTTGGCTGGCTAGTGGTCACCACTAGCTTGATGCTACAATACTACGCTTGGTAACAGAGAAAGTGAAAATGGTTAAAACAAGTGAGGATTTTGCACAAAATTATTATGTTAGGAATTAAAGATTGATATTTTAGGGGACTGAAAATTTGTGGTATTTTAGGAGTAGATGATTATAGCTAGAATATATTTGTAATACGCAAACAAAATAAAGTCTAAATCTGTCATCAATGTAAAGCAGTGCTTTTAAAAGAGCTAATTTCATAAGGCTTAAAATAATTGAGTCACATTGATTTAGAGAAAGAATTAAGACTGAGAAATTTGAATAATATGGAGACTATGTAAGAATATTTTATTAGATGCTATGCAGAAATACTTGCACAGATGAAAAATTCTCATCTAATGATAAAATATTTTTCTGTAATGCTGGTAATGATGGCAGATGCTAAACAGTAGGCACTAAGCTGTCATATTTAAATTGGCAAATCTAGTTAGGCTGCATCCTGGACTTTAAGGGGTTTGCCAAGAAACTCTGAGCCATTGCTATTGATTTTTCAGTAAGCCTTGGAATACCAGGAAGGGTTTAGAGAAATGAAAGCAAACTAATATCATGTCAGTAATTAGCAAGTTTATGGGGACAGCAGAATGTTTTTCTGATACCAAGAGAAAAATAATGAAACTAATATAATATTTTATTAATATTTTTATTAGCATTAGTAAGTTAAATCAGAGCAATTAATGTCACCGAACAAAGGTTTATGGAAAATAGATATCACCAAATTAATTCAATACATTTTTGTGTGTTTTACATATTTGACCGATTAAGCTATCCCTTTCCCCCTGCAAGTCATTAAAATAATTTACCAAGGACTCTGATTCATTCTCCACAGTCAATCTCCACGGTCAAATGAATATGATTTGAGATTTCGTTTTGTTTTTTTTCTTTTTTTTTGGTAGAAGGCTTGGTGTACTAAAAAAAAAGCCACACAAGCAAACTAAAAACAAAAAAAACGTAGGGAAGCCCTGCAGGCTGCATTCTATTTTTAACAAAATAAATGGTCACACTGGTTTCTTCTAGATTTCTTATTTGTGAAAGAATGGTAAAATTCTGTACCTGTGAATAAAAATAGCAGCCCTTCTGATGCCTTGTGGTCATGCTGTCTTCTCTTCTGGCTTCAATCAATATACTCCTGAACTTCAGCCTGTGGCACACCAGGAAGTTCATAAAATTCCAGTGGTCCTCATGCAGCAAAGATGCGTAAATTCACATGAGTTAAGTAATCAAATCATTTGCTACATTGGTATTTGTTACCTATTCTCTGTGAGCTCTGAAATAGCTAGCTTTTTTGTTTATCCTTACCTATCTGTAACATTCATGCTGTTCAAGAAAGATCAAAGCTGCTTTTTGTGATTGGGTATCAACACATGCTGCATAGCTTTGGGTTGTGTATTTTCTGTTTTGTCATAGCTTCAGGCTATTCTTTTCTCTCTTTAGCTACAACCATCCCTTCTGACCAGATCAGATTATTGAAGAGTTTACATATGGCAAGGTTTAAAACTGGGATGGACTATCAAAAGTGTGCACACGTCTTACCCTCTGCCATTCCACGGTGTAAACCTATACAGAGTTCACTTCTTACCAAATAGAGATAATTCACCAGGTAAAGCAGGTTGAAGAAAGGTGGAGGAAGCATTAACTTTTAAATTAATATATTTTTCCTGTAGTTTCAAGGTGAAGAACTGTGCTCAGAGCTAGCTAGGGACACAGCAGAGCTAGCTAGGGACACCGAAGTCAAAGCCCAGAAGGACTGGAACATTGAGCTTTTTATGTTAATTTATACTATTACAAGACAGGACGGTGAACCAGAAAGTCAGACTGATGTAGTAGTTGATTATTGCTTGACACACATGTGATAACAATACTGTAACTATGTAATATAAAATCATACATGATATTTAGTGTATATAGTACATCAACTGAAAAATGGTGTTTACTTCCAGGAGAACAGTCTCTTCTTAAAAAACAAAACAGTCTAGTTCCTATTTACATAGTTGCTTTTTTTTCTATTTAACTGGGCTGAAGCATTCAGAAAAATTTCACTGCAATCAGTCTGAAACAGAATTTTCTGTTTCTACTGACAGCATAAGTACCGAGAGCGCAGGTGCCCAGACTCTCTGATTCATCTGGAGACAAGCGATGCAGCGACCCATCACTTAGAAATCTGAGGCAGTTCAGCCTCATAGGAAGTCAGCAGACTGACTAGACTGTCTGTTTGTGTGGTCTCCACTCTGCATTTCAAATAAACTGGCGTATTACCAGAGCAGTCTCAGAGCTTCTGACCAGCCATTTTTTCTTAGGCATAGGCAGCATCCCTTTTTCATTTGGACAAAACAGATCAGTCTCTTCCTCTTTTCTTTGGAAATAGATTAGTTTAAGCCCTGCACCACACATTTGCCAGACATTCTGTCCTTTATTGAATGAGACAGATCAATCCCTGATGAAGATACAAAACAGATTCCAAATAATAAAAATATATTTATATTTTGAAAAGCTTAACTTTGGGTGTCTAGCTGGAGACAGACAATCAGAATTGAAATGTGGGGCAGAGTTACAGTATAAACTAGTTCTGTCCTCATTTTAATTTTGTCTTATTAATGTTTAATAAATAATAGTTAATATGTAGCTGGATGTTAGCTCTAATTAAAAAATGGCTGTAGGAATAAATCTTATATTGGTTTAACATGTAACATCTGAAAACAGATCCTGACAAAAGTTATGGCTCCAGTTTTGTAGCTCAAATATAAAACATCTTGTCCACCACTCTTCTCCCCACACCCCTACCAGCCTTCCCTGAAAAACAAGGAGCTCTTGGAAACCTGAAGACAGTAAATGCTTGTCACAATAATCCATGATTGCTACTAGCAGTATACACAATGCTAGAAGCTGGTTAATGGTGCTTAACATCACATGTCAAATTCTTCTGAAATTGCTGTAGAATCAGGTTATAGTCTGTGTGATTTGCTGGTCTGAAAATCGTACTGCTGTGTGTGTTGGAGCTTGATTCTTTAGCTTTAGAATAATTGTAAGAATGACTGCTTTCTTGTTTATCTGGGGGAAGAAAAACCCCTGTAACTACTGGGAAAAACATCTGGGAAAAATCTGTGCCTCAGATAAATTCTGATATAACCACTGTGCCATCATCGCCTAAATGCCAGCTAGCATGTGGCATTTGCCGAGGAATATACTATTTCAGCATGTGCCGATATATGTAGGTACCTATAGGACCGTAGAGACATCACCAACTTCTCATCTCGTTCTATCTCAGAGCTGACTTTTATTTCTCTTCTTTATAGAGTGTATCTCTGTGCTCTATTGCACCAGCTACTTGTATGTGGTTAGCTGAAAATCACACAGATAATTATCATCTGCAGCTCATGGGGTACACTGACTGGTTAGGCAGCAATAGCATTGGGAGCGCGTTCTGGGTGTTGCTGATGTGCCATCTTTCCTTACAGTGGGACCTTCCAGACATGGGATTCGGTAGCAGTGCTGGGACGATGGGTTGCCTAGTACTCGATGTAAATATCTTGGTTAATGATTCTGCTAAACTAAAGTGGCATGTGATTGTAATGGAAATGCTACACTAGTTGGAAAACAAGATATTAATTTAGAACATAAGGACAAGAAGAAATAATGTTTGGGGATTGAGTAAAGGGCATTCAGCTTCTCAAGGCTCATTTCCTTTTTCTGTAGTACTCCATTAACCACAAGATGCTATCATGATTTTTAATGACCCTGATGTTTTTTGCCTCAACAACTTTGTCTGGTAGACAATTCCAGACACTTGTGATAGTTCACATGATTGATAGCATATTTCTTTGTGTCTGCTTGGATTTCATTCTTTAATTTCACAGAAGAAATTCGTTGGGAATCACTACAAAGGAAAAAATTAATTATCTTCTGTTGTTCTCATCAGAGTAGGAAGTGGCTGGAATAGAGACACGTTATTCTGATGCTCTCATCTTTTTGGATGAGATGTTTCAGTCTGAGGGTAATTAAATCTCCCGTGACAATTTAAACCTCTTTAGGGATGTAGTTTTCCCAAGAGATGCTAATAAGCCTGAGGTATCAGTAATAATATGTTAAAGGAGCTTCTCCTCTTGCTATTATATATTGCATATTTCTCTTCTGTTTTCTAAACTGTATTTCTTGTATGCTGGAAAACGCTGCCTATTTATGCAGGTATTGGAACAGACGTCCCTGGAAGTCCCGAGTTTGCACCATTATGATGGAAAAATAAATGTATTTATATTTACATATTTATGATGCAGTACTGTCCAGAAGTGCCAATCAGATGTCATAAAAATCCTGTTGATGGAAATGTATCTGTTTCCTTGTGAAAGCCTGCTGCTGTTGTTAATGAGTTTTCTGGGAAAAAATATCCACTAATTGGGCATAATCACTCAAATACATCAACTTTAAAACATTTAGTGATGGCCAGTTACTACAAGTTTCAAACCTGATGGTATTAAATCCTCATACATCAGCAATTGCAAGCAAGTTTTAGGCTTTCCCTTACATAATTAGGGCTCTGACTGACAATCCCTTGTACAAACCATTATTTAATTTGCTATAATTTAAAAATATACTTTAATGTGATCTTAGGCAAGGAAGACTGTAGCAATTTTATTTTGTCAGGAAACTCTTGGGATATTTCATTCTTTAGTGGATGATTTTGCTCATATGTAAAAATGTAGTGACCTTTACTAAACATCTGCTAATGAAAGCTTATCCATTCTTTGAGAGATAGAGGGAGAAAGAGAGGCTTGGAAGGGAAGCTCAGATTTTCAAGCTGAAAATACATAGTGTAGGGTGATTCTGGTTCTCCCAAATGTCTGGAATTGTTGTTACCATGGAATGGAAGCATGTTTAGAAACATTTCTAAGTGAGCAAGAAGCTGCTGAGAAATTAAATTGTTGTTCTCTAGACTTACCTATGGAAACAAAATTGTATACACTTTGAAACATGCTGTAAATATATAAAGGTGCTTTGTCTCTACTGCATTTTGGCATGCATATAAGAACAGTCCTGTGAATGAAACTCAAGCATATGCATGAATTTGAGGTGAAAGCTTTCTTGATAGGACAGCTCATGTGGTTTGCTCCACACTTCAATGGTTAATTCACTCTCTTAGTTCATGTATAGGTACACCCTACCATGACTTGAAAAGGACATGTTAATTGCAGGATGCCTAGATAGAAAAGGCCCACGTTTAAAGTATAAAACAAAACAAAACCCCCAAAACGCATTTCCTGTTTCTGAACAAGAAACACTTTGTAAAATAAACTGAAGCTGATATTATAAACAAGCATGGGACCTAACATAATAGATTGCTTTAGGATGAAATGAAGATCAGAAAATGACAAACCCAATTTATTATCCTCTGTACGCATTATACAAACCATTTGGGTATTGACCTGAGGGTGACGATAGTTATATCTCATAAAAAGCAAAGGATTATCAAGCATACTGAAAAACTCTGATAGTGGAAATTGCTTTTTTATTAATCCATGCTTAAATTCCCTGTCTGTAATTGTGACCTAAATAGTTGTTCAATGGGAAACCTCAGTGTTCTAGAAACTCTTGTGTGGAAATCCTTGTTTACTTTCTTCTTTTAGAAAGACTACACCACCTACTACTTATTTTACATTAAAAATGTGTATCAAGTGTAGCATACATTGTCCACCATTTAGTTTCTGGGGTTTTTTAACTGCTGTGAGGACTTTGCATGCAATGATCCTGTCTGTGGTTCTGTTCTGCTGCTGGCAGCTGTGGGGGCTTAATGATGAGTCCTTTGGGGTGAAGGGAGGAACCACTGGCCAAAGCATAGATTCAAATATTATGTGATGAAATGAAAAAAGTAAAAGCAAAAAGAGCTAGCTCTTTTCCAATAGACTTGAAAAAGAAAACAACATGTGGCCCAAAATGAAGCCGGTGGAAGCCTTTTGGCTGACTGCAGTGGATTTTGGATAAGGCCCAAAGTGTGGGAACAGGTGAATGTTATTGTGCATGGCTGCTATTTGGCACCCCATTTTATTCACATGAGGATTACTGAAAAAATCTTGATCATCTGCTGTTTCAGCAGTGAAATGCTGTCTAATGTTTTTGGTGGAGTTTTGATTGCTTGTATTTTCATGTCTATTAGGTTAACTGAGCTATTTTAGAATTTATTGCAAAAGAAAAGGATGATGTGGATTAGCTGCCTGGACAAGTCAGCTAAAAATTTGTTTTCAAAATCTTTTGAGTATGTGAAACCGGGGGTTTGTAATGGAGAAGTACCTCTCAAATATGTGCTGGTGGGTTCCTGTGCACGGGTGGAGGAGTGTGGTGTGGTGTATTGCTGGAAGAATCAATTCTGAGCAAGAGCATTGTTGTGCCTTAAGGAATTTTAAAAATAGAAGTTGTGTGTCCTGCTGAGTTGGGACATTCTGTAAATTATATACAAGGAGCAGTAAAGGTAGGTTCAGAGACTTAAAAACCATGTGGTAGTTCTTGAAAAAGTGTGTTTGCTGTGATACCTTGGAAAAGTTTTGATGTACTTATTAGGAGTGTATTCAAATCCCACCTGTGGTTTCTGCTGGCTCTGGTATTCTTCACTGCCGGCTTTAAACTGTTATGTAGCATTTCTGTGCATGCTGCTAAACAGGTGCCATCTATCACTTCAGAGGTGGGTGACGTTATTCCTGTGTAGAGATATATCTTGTAAAGCACTTTAGGATCCTTTGGGATGAAAGGCGCTATTTAAATCTGAGACTTTATTATTGTCTGTCCCCCTCTACAAATAAATCATCTTGCAAAATGACTGTGGAAGAAATTACTCTTGCATAAATGAATTCATCCTGTTCTCCCACAGAGAGATGAGAAAAACTTTATAATAACTATCAAATTGTTTTACAACCAAAATATTGCAGTGGTTGAATAGTTTGCTACTTGTGACTTTGATAATGAGTTTTTGAAAAGTAACAGAAAGTGTTTCCAGAAATTGGAAAATGAGATTAGCATATCTGTTATGTAGGATTCTTTGTTAAGTCAAGCTATTTCTTGTTTGGGTGATAATAGCTGTGCCTCTGTTAATTATTATTTCATATTGTCATTATTAGACTATTAATAATTTATAGTAAAAGCTGCTTCTTTTTGCTATGTAAATGTTTTCATTCTTATTCATCAATCCCTTATTCCATTATTAATGTGATTCATAAATACATTACATTTAGATCCTCTTATAGGAGAAGAGATATTTGCTACTATATTTTCCCTTTTGTTCGGATGTGAGGTAAAACAAGTGTGAAGGCAGGGGAAGATGTCCTGAGTTTTTAGGGGATGTACCCACACCTCTGAAACAAAGCAGAGGTATGATAATAGCTGAATAACTATTATGTTCTCTTCAGTAAATTGTTATTTGTATTTCATGATTTATCAGTGTGTCATATTAGCCGTTTAAGTATAATGGCTCAGATTTCCAGATGTGTATTATAGACAGCAGGACTGTCAGTGGCTTTGCTATATTCAGAAAACCTTGCTGAGAAATTGTATCTCCAGCTTTCTTAGCTTTTCAGTGCTTTTTCAAGCCACTATAACCTGTATTCTGGTTAACTGTACTTGAGGAGTTTACAGGAAACCTACTTGAATATAATTTCATTCCACAATTTGGGAGGAAAAATAAAAGGACTTTCAGAGGAGTTCAGGGGTTATGCAGTTAAAATGCAGCAGGCCTCTAATAACAGAGGTTTTTGTCTGTAGGCTATTTCTTCATGTCTGCCTCAGGTTGTGTATAAGTAAAATTTTGTTGCCATCTGGTTTTGTGATGTGAGATGCAAAATGGAAACATGAGGAGGAAAAGAAGCCTCAAATCTCAGTGTTGTTTGTAGCAACGCAGGCAGGGCTGCCATGTTGAAAGTGATGAGGTCTGTAGCCCAATCTGATCTCTCTCCTGTGAAAATACCTGTAAGAGAAGACACCTGGGGGAAAGGGTGGGGGCGTGGGTGGGAAGAGTTCAGAGGTCCCTTTGGAGGTTTGGGCTTTTTGCCTCAGTGTTCCAAAATAAGAGGGGGCACTGTGGGAGCTGAGTCCTCTCTGCAGAATCTACCACACAGCAATAGATTTTGATCTGAGCAGCGAATGAAACACTATCATATGCCATCATGTGGGTTAACAATGGGATGCGCTTGTGTGTATTTTCCAGCTGCATTACTGTGGTTTTTGTGACTCTCAAGCCAGAGAAAGAAATCTAGCAAGCAGCTTAGTTTGAAACACTCAATTTAGAGTGCTTTTGGATTTTGGAAGTGCTCTGAAACTAGGCTGCCTGCATTAAGGCTGTGACCTGTGTTGGTTTCCTTTGCTGGGACTGGAGTGGATGGGTTATGAAGCTGATCATAACAGTAGTTGAAATGTCAACATGCGAGGGAAAAGTCAACTGGAATATTATTGTATTTTGGCTTATTACCAACATGACAAGGTTATTTGTCCTTTTATATGTAAACAACATGACACACTACTTTATTAGAATCTGTGTTCATGAAAACTGACTTAGCATTGTGAAGCAAATATAAATGGCCCTCGCCTGATAATGCTGTAATAACTCATTGTTTAACGCTTTAGTGCTTACTGGTAAGAGTCGTACAGATTTAATTGTTCCCTTTCACATCCATTCCTGTAGCACAACTAACTAATGCCATCCAGTGGTAATGGCACAGCATAAATTGAATGTGTCAGCCTTGCTTAGCTAGGGTTGAGCAGTGTTGTTCATTGCTCAGGCTATTGCAAAACTTAATTAACCTGAAAAATACACTAATGAGTGGCAAGTTGTTCATCAAGCAGATGATAAAAGCAGGGAATATTTTTTTTTTCTAGTAAGTGACTGTAAGACCTTTCCCCTCATCATATAAAACCAACCAGTCAAGCTGGACAGGATTGCCTAGATGGGAGGGGTGTGGGTGTTGAATTTTGAAACAAAGTTATGTCACTTAAGTTTCTACTTTACTACACAGAACTTAGATTTTTTTGTTTAAATTTTTGACAAGACGTTTCACTCCAGGTGAAAGCCCAAGGTGCCAAGGTGTGAGTTGGTTTGGTGTGGTTTGGTGGTTGGTTTTTTTTTTTTGCATGACAGAACATTCCTAATACAAAAAATTCTCAGATTTGGTTATTTCTGTCTCAAATGTGCTCATATATATGAGAAAAATAAATCTGTTTTCTATTAACAAACTTTTGAGTGTTTCCCATGCTTCACTGTCTATAGAAATATCTAAATATTTTGTTTTCTAGAGGGAAAAATGGCCCCACTCTACATTCTTAAGGAATGTGAAGTGCTTTGAATTTTGTGTTATTCAGTGTTTTGCTGTGGGATTTTCAGCCATGTCTAACAGGCATAATTGTTGTATTCCTTGCAATTTCCACAACCCTTGTACATACTGTGAAAATTATCCACTGCTAACACCAGTGGTACCACGGAACTAAGGATGAACACATTTTAACTGCAAAAGCAGCCAGCAGAAAACAGTTGTGATGCTGAAGCCTGGGTTTCTGAACTGATAGTTCTGGCTTGTTCTTGACGATGCAAGCTGAAAAATAACATTTCTTAACAGCTCTGTTCTGTTATTGTTAACATGATATCAGCAAAAATAATTTTTTTTCCTGCTATAAATGTTATCTCTTGCTTACTTGGACAAACCACTTAACTTGGACAAAATGCCCAAACTTAAATATATCTAACCTCAAAATGTTACATAGAATTAATTTTAACCCTTATTTTCAACTTTATCCCTATCTCTAAGCAGTATAATAAGCAATGAATATTCACAACAGTAAATATTTTGGAAACTATGCTTCAGATTTTATCAAGAATAACTAAGAATGGCAGCAAATGCCACTCATATTTCATTGCCATCCCCATTAATGCAACAAAGTGTCTGAAGCTAACTACAGGGTAAAAACCTTTTACTTAGTGCCATCCTTATGAATGTTGATCATTGAGTATGCAGTTAAGCAGCAAGCTAACTCTGCATGCTAACATATCAAGGTGTTTAACTGACGGCTGAGTCAGTATTTTAGATTCTGAGCTATTTCAGACTTCGTATATGAACACACACACAAAATTGAGGATGTAAAACAATGTTTTTTCAGGTCTGGCATCAGTGACAGAAGAGACTACTGTCTGAAGATACCTGCCTTTTACTTTATGTGCAGAAGTATGCTCTCTCCAGTAATTTAGCAAAGCTTTGCAAGGTTTTAGCTTAGATAATTTAAATCGATGATCCAAGACAGTCTGCTTAATTTTTGCCTTAAACAAATGAAGTGATTCATATGAACTCCACTCCCAGCAGATCAAGAGGGTCATTAATGAGCACTTAGGGGCAGTAACCTCTTCCACTGACACATCTGGATTTTGAAGGGAACATCTGCTCTTCATCTCTGGCTCGCTGGTATAAAACAGCTTGAGATCTACTGCATCAGAAGCAGAGACTGAACTATAAACCAGAATTTCTGATACTGGCTCCTCTGCTCTTAATCCTTCTTCCAACTTGCTTATACAGAACACTACAAAATCCAGACAGACAATTCCACAGTACAGTATCACAGCACAAAGATGTGTCTGGTAGTGACATTAATCAGTATTTCTCCTTGCTCCTGTGCATGCCTTGTGAGGGACAAAATATACAAAACACAACTGCTGCATGTTAAAACCTGGCTGTTTATAAGATTTTGCCAGAAATGCTCAGCATCTAAAAAGAGCATCCCAAATATTATGAGTACTAATGGCACACGTGCTACCTAATAATTTGCATGGTCTAATAATGAAATTCTGTTTCTTTTGGACTATAGCCCTAAAAAAATAGAGTGCATATTTTTTTTCTGAATGAAAACAACGACCCAGCACTGAATGCTAAAACAGAACTGTTTCCATTATGTTTTGCCACTTATTGTGGAAGATGCAGTGTGCAGACTTAAAAAAAAAAAAAAGCCTAGATTATTTGTATAAGCTAAAAGGTCACGAGTAATTTTTCCTGCCAAATAATATCTATTGCCAAAAAAAAATTATATTCAGAATGAAGTGTATTAAAAAATTTTGACAGCATAGAAGACCTTTATCTGGGAAGGAACAGTGTTAATTATGCCACATTGATTTAATCTCATGGAGACCTGGTGCATAATTTAAAATTCATGCTGCTATTAATTTGCTAGGTATGTTTTATAGCCATCACATTTAAGCAAATGCAAATACTACCATTGCCAATGAATTGCTCTCTTTACACATTTTGCAGAGTTGGGGGAGTGTGTGTTTGGGTTTTTGTTGTTTGTTTATTATTTTTTAAAAAAATATTTTTCAAGTAATATTGAAAAGACCTTTGGCCCAACAGTGAGCTGGGAATTGCTGATGGCTGGCTGGAACACAGTGCGGGGCTCTGTGCTGCACGAAATTCCCTGAGTTCCTTTGCTAGGTTACGGAAACATTTGCATGGGAAGTACACAAACAGCAACAGCTGTAAGGCAGCTTATTTGGTACTCTGCAATAGCATGTAGGTATCTCTTAAGTGGTAAAACTTTGTTATTCTGGAGAAGACTGTCACAGTGTGATATCAAAGGCTGAAATAAGTTTTTTGTTTTTTTTTTTTTTTTAATGTAAAGCAGAGATACAATCACTTTATTAAAAAAGGTATACTTAAAAACATGATACTTGCTTCTGGAATATATGATCAAGTAAATGCCATAATTACTTTATCAATTAAAGTAGCATTTTAATTAATATGAAAAAGCATAAATGTTTTCTGTTCATAAAGATCTCAGTTCAGGCACTTTATCATGGTGCATGACTTGACAAAGATATAAAATTTGACTAGCTGATCTAGCTAGTTTTAAAAAATTATGTTAATAGTGGAAAAAGAGCTCAGCTCAGACAGTAAAAACTGGAAAAAGTTCTCATTTCATGTGGGGTACAAAATACTGTCCATAAAAAGCACTAAGCTCCCAACAAAGAGAATGTGAATAACTGTTATTAATGTACAGGGTAAATTCAGGGTAAAATAATTAGGAACATAAATAAAGATGGAAAGGAAGTGAGTGGATTGCAGGGATTTAGGGGATGACCAGCTGAAAAGGAGGCTGGGATGTCACGTTGCTCCAGGAAGTGCAGCACAGCAGTGGACCACATAAGCCACCAGTAAGACTTGCAAGATGTAAGAAGTGATCAGCTTGTGTGTGTAGTGTTGGGCTTCCCAACTCCTTGCCTGTTTCATGTTTTATATCGCTCAGAGTGTCTCCATTTTGTCATGTTTTTAATATATTCATAGGACAGTATTTCCATTATCTGATCTCTTTCACATCTTGCACCACTCTGCAAATCTTTGCATGTCTCTTCTATGATCAGTATTCTTTCTCCTATTTCTAGAACTTGGCTGGATCAGGAGAGATCATACAACCTGGGTAGTGAACCTGCTGGGAACTGAATGCATGTTGTATAAACAAGAGGATATGTTCTGCCCTTTAATGTCAGTGGTATAACTGGTGGTCTGTGGACCATGGTCCTCTGACTCCAAAGGAGATAGAAGGCCAATGTTAAGGACTACAGAAAGCCCAGTATTTTGTGATGTGTCTACCCTGTGTCTGCAAAAGGGTGCATCAGACAGTTTGGTTGGAGCAGCTGAAACTGCATCAAAAGAAGGGAGCTTTCAGCTGGTGCAGAGCTGATGGCTTATGATATTGCTTCCAACCTGGCCTTGCCACAAGGGCACAACCAGAGCATGTGGGGGTTGAGAAAATCTTTTGGACCATTTGGCTTCTCTTGAGAAGGTCCTAGGTTTTATTGACATGCAGTAGAGCTAGCACGGGATCATCACAAAGTTCGGGACATACAAATTTCTCATCACTATTCCTGTGCCAAGGAGATCTTAGCACAACAGGGAGTTTGAGCTTTTCACATGCTGAACTGTGTAAACACTGACAAATAATTTATTGTGAAATTCATCCAGTTCTATTCTGGGCCTGGGAAAAGGACAGTCTATGCATTGGTCATTCACATTCCTGACACAATGAGAGTTTTGCATAAGTAATGTTTAAAAATTATCCTTGAAGTGAATAGAATTCCTAGCTTCATCCTTAGAATAGGACAGCACTATCTATGTCTGCCTGGTTCCCCACTCCATCAGCTCCACAAAGGCTTCACGAGTAGGTGAGAAAGTTGTCCTTTTCATTAGAAGAAAGCACAGAGAGCAGAATACAGGTGCTTGCTCATGGCAAGAAATGAGGATTCAAGTTCATGATGTGAGAGTCAAAAATAACCACACTGATGCACTTTATAATTTACTGCCCTAGTTAATCATTAGGATGTACAGCCACAGAGTTCTATAATTTGTAACATAGTAATGAATTAATTGCAGTCATCAGGCATTTTTCCCCATTTATTTAAACAGTATGAAATTGCTCACTGCTATTTATATTCTCATTCTTCTTTTACATTTCTCTATCCTCTATGCAGTAATATTGATACAAATAATTCCTTTTGCCTGAAATATGCATCTCTCAAACCAAACCATATTAATGCTCCTACTGTACAGCTGTTAAATAAGCAGCCCAAAGCCCTCCATTTACTTGATTTACATATATAAAAATGCGAGAATGCACAAAGGTATTCTTCAAGCTTTTGTCATATTAGTTCCATTATATACTGGCCCCTGAAAGTAAAGATTGAGGTGATGTTTTTTTCTTCTTCCATCTTAAGCTGGGTTTTTTTTTTATAGTTGATTTGACATATAAAGGCAATTTTGTCTTTTTTCCTCAAGTATTCTCTCCTGAATTGGTAAACATCTATAATTTCTGACAAGGTCACTTAATTATCGGTGGTGCTGGCTGAAAAGGAGCTGCCTTATCTCTGTTGTTTCTGCTTCTTCTGCGGAGCTGAGCATTACTGAAAAGCCTCGTGTGTTCATTAATTACTATTCAGAAGCCAGCCTTAGTGCATGCAAGCATTTTGCCTTCCTTAAGATTTGCTTGTCATTATGAGTGGATTATCTCTGCGTTAAACATCTGTCTCTAGTGTGCCAGTTCCCCAAAGATTCCAGGTTTGAAAAAGGAATATAAGAAAACAGTTATAAAACCCCCAAATAATAGGAGTAGCTGGACATAGGAGAATGAAACAATGTACGAGAAAACTGAGGGAGTTTGGTTTCTCTTAGCTTGTCTTTTCTTTAAGGAATAAGGAAGAGGAGTGGTTTGTGTTTAAAGTTCCAGATTGTGACTTGGGAACTTCAGGTTCAATTTCCACCTTCATAATGAATGTTTTATGAAGACTGCAAAACATTAATTCTTCCTATGTCTCATTGCTTCATCTGTACAGCAGGGATAATAATCTTTTTATCCACACTACTCATGTTACTGGCTTTATGTAGCTGAGACATCTGTGCTAAGTGCACCTCTGTGTTAAGATGGGGGCTCTGGATGTCACCAAAATAAAATATAACTTGATATATTATTAAGAGTCAACTGCTGCCATAAAGTGTTACAGAATGGAAGTACTGCCAGCCATTTACATATCTTAAAATAAATAGCCACATGTGGTCTCTCACTCCTCCTCTATCCATCTTTTGTTCCTTGCCAAACACATTTTAAGCAGTGAAATCAGCAACAGAAATGAGCCCAGAGATCATCTCTCCAAGAGCTTTCTGCTTGGGCGTGATGTTGGTGTCCAGATTATTTGGAACCAGGTCACAAAAAGACTTGGGAATGGTTTTGGATAGTTGCAGGAAGCCTTCTGCTCAGTGTACAGCTGTGGTTTAAAAACAGGACAAAAAATGCTGCTAATATGCAGAACAGGACAGAAAATGATACGGTGCCATTATGGACACAGACGGAGCAGAGAGACAAGCTTTCTGCATTAGGAGATGCTGATTTCAAACTGTAAAATTACAGTTCTGATTAATCAAACCATATATTTTAGATCTCATCATTTTATTCTCTTCTCCATCCAAAGGGGGGAAAAAAGGTCCTATTTAAACAAATAGCTTCCCTATGAAATGAGGCTGAAAAGGATTAAGAATGTTATCCTACAGGAGATCCTCATAAAATAAGAGTGTATGAGAGGTATGCAAAATAATACACAGCATGCAAAAGGAAACTCCTGTTTACCCTTTCTCATAATACAAGGACAAAGGAGATGGATCACTTACAAATTTTAAAAAGGCTAAAAAGAATCAGATTTTTTACACAAAGAAAATTCAGATTACTAGATTACTGAAGACAATAAGTAATGACGTTTTACAATTACATAACCTCTCATCCCTGTGCATTTAAAAATTGTTCACAGAATTTCTGATAATTTTACCAAGGAAAGGTTTGTGTTCTGGGACATAGTGCAAACTGAGGAGGTCGATCTAACACTGGGAGGGGGGTGATTTTTAGCCAAATCCTTATGCCTTCTGTTCTCTATGTTCATTTGATGCTCTCAGTTTTCTTGTTCATTTTCATCTGGTCTTGTAACTTCCTACGCAATGCTCAGTTGATTCTGGGAAGTCAAAATTTTGTTTTTCAGATGTTTGTCACACTCAGCAATGATAAACGGATAAGACCATAAAAAGATATTGCTACAGGGACAAGTCTTAATTTTTAGTGTATGCTCTTTTATAGATTACAAAGCTATTCATTGTAAATAATTAATGCCTGACCAACATCTGACAAAAATCTGTTGATTTGGGTTTTTTTAACTGAGATTTGTTTAATATTAGAAGAAAGTCAGAGAAATGGAGGAGGATAATTACATAGCATAACTGCTTTAAATGCTTTTATACCTAAGCTGCTAAAAGGCTAACTGTGTAAAAAGGAAAGTAACCATGATAAATATGGCATGAAACAATAGAGAACTCAGGCAGAAAAAGAATCTGGTACGGTTGCACAAGACATTTTTGGCAACAATTCCATGTAACTCTCTCAAATGAGTACAGGTACTTAATAGGCAATTAAAAAGAGAGCCAATGTAAATGATTTAATAGCTGACTCTTAAAATGCATTAGCTGCTCTGTAATTAATAGGAAATTATAAAGGAAATAAATGCTTGCTTACAGCTTTATTAAGATCTGAATATTACATCTGAATTGATTGGGATGATAAAAAATTCAGGGGAAAATATGGAAAGCACAATTAAATACTTGCCAAATCTCAGCAAAATTTCAATAATGTGCAATCACTATTCTGTATTTCAGAATACTTATGGAAGATGACATTCAGAATGTTTGAATGTAGGTACTGAGAGAGTGTTATTGCAGTCCTGTGGGAATTTGGACAGCAATCATAAATGAAGTTCAGCAGTCTAAGGTGGAAGGTATCATGCATTATTCAATTAGCCCAGTAATAAATTAACTGCTACATAAGCTCAGAATCAGTCTTGGGTGTCCTAGTACTGTATAGCTCCATGACATGCCTATCCATATACCAAATTAATCTTCATTTTTCATTTCCAGGCTTAGTTCTGGGCTTACCTGTAATGCTTAAGCCAATAGTTCGGTTGCCTTTCAAACTTGTATTCTGCCTCAAAGTTTAATACAACTTCTTGTACAGTAGTTGCTCAGGTATCAGAGGTCAGGGCTTTGTAATACTTTCTATAAATATTCTGTCCTTTATCAAATATTGATTAGGAACTCTTGGAGTAACAACTATCCATTACTTAGTGCAAGTAAGTGCAATGGGGTTCTAATAGGAGCTGGCAGCTGTAATACAAATAGTGTCATAATGGCAAAGTAACTTCCATAACTGTCAGTGTGTACATACCACTCATGTCATCTGAGTGGATTGCATGATGACTGACAGTTATGCTCATATTACTAAAGAAAAAAACAAACAAACAATAACACAAAAAAAGCCCCCCAAACCCAACAAAAACTAACAAACATTAAAAAAAAAGCACATTGTCTTTAGCTGGAGGTTCTGGGATAAGTATTTGAAGGCTCCTGGGTAGATTCTGCTTCAAATTTAGTTCTCTTGACAGCAATAATGTACATTTGGTATAGAATCATAATAGCCTGTATGAGAACAAAGCACTTTGCAGATGCTTCATGATCTAAGACATAAAAAGTGAACGCTAATTGAATAGGGCTTTCAAGTGGCATTCTGGCCTCAGAGCTGCTTTTCATAGATGTTAGTTGCCCATCTGACCTGTATAAAATTGTTGATGTTTCCCTGGCAAACAACTTGATGCAGCTAAATTAAAGGTAACCTAATTCATATCCAGTAATCAGATCAGGAATAATAAGAAAGAATGGCAGGGAAATAACAAAAATCACTTGCAGAGTAAAAGAGAGAATAAGGAACATTCATTTCAAGCGAGATACCTGCGCAACTTCTGAAGTGATCCGCAAAGTTTATCTTGTGCGTTATATCAGAGCAGAGGCACATTGTGTGTGTGTGTCCTTGAGTTCAGGTATAGTTTTAAATGTATCCTGAGAAGTTCCAGGAATTTCAGAATGGGATAAACTTAATGTTTGCATCTTTCTTCAAGACCAAAATTATTTTAAGCACTCTGATACCATATTGCAGTACCATGGTATTTCACCCAAAATTTAGGACGCAGATAAGACATAGAAGAACTTTAAGTTGTTCTATCCTGGAGCAGAATGTGCAATAATATCAATATCAGGAGTTTCTGAATGTGCAAACAGCAGTAGCTCTGCTTTTCTTCTTACCAGGTATGTTAGCATGTATCCAGCAGGTACATTTTCAAAGAGACTTTTGCTGAGCCTATGACCTTGGAGAATGGCAATTGAATTTTTAGGACTTCAGAATGAGGCAACCTTCATTCCATCTTCAAGTATTTAACCCTCTGTCTGCTTTGTCAGTGCTCATAATCCTGTCATTTGAAATTACATTTTGATATTGCAGTTTCAGATTTCAGTGTGTTGACTGGAAGGTATGAATTACATCTGCAAAGGAAAACTGAATTTATGAAATAATTTATCTGTTTAAATTGATAGTACTCTGTTATAGAGATTTAAATCAACCTTTGCCAACTTATTAGTATTGCAAGTTCATTACTAATATTACAGTTATATTCGGTAGTAATGCTGCCTCTTTCAGATTGTTCCACAGACTTTTCTCGAAAGAGAAAAGTACTAATTCCATGCAATCTTATATAATCTTTGCTAAAGCCGCCATCTTCTTTTTTAAAATAATGACTAAGAAGGATCATTCAACATGTGTGCGAGAAGTTTCTAGCATCACTCAAAAATAAAATGCTATGCTAAAGTGCCATAATAATCTCTTTTCACCACTTATTTGCTTCTCTGAAGGCTACAGAAATTGTTTCAAAAGAAGGGGAAATATACTTCTGAAAAAATAACACCTTTTCATATTTTTCTTTTCCTGACTTATTTTCAGATAATGAGTGAAGAGCAAATACACTTGTTCTCCACCTATTTTAAAACAACCCTTTCTTTTTTTTTTTTTTTTTTTTTTTTTTTTTTTTTTTTTTT
>WHYT01017566.1:1138235-1158002 GCA_009806455.1 Tetrax tetrax
ATGTAAAATTCTTAGATGTAAGGTGTAAGGTCATCACCAGCTGAGAAAGCTGCAGTTTTCTCTGTCCAAAACTTTTGGAAGTTTTGCTGACCTCCTCTGGTCAAGTAACTCTTAACGTGTTCTGAGTGATGTTACATTCTTTTAGATCTTTTTCTTCCATAAACTGTACCCTATCTCTGTTGTTGAATGTGAAAGCCAAGGTCCTGGCGGGTTTAGATATGAAAAGTGAAAGCAGCTTTAACATCTGTCCTGAAGAAGCTGGAGAGTCTCATTTATCATGGATCTTATTCTCTTGTCACATGTTTGAAATTGCCCTAATCCTGCAGCCCACACGATTTCTGTGCCTCACCATAGCCCTTCATTTTCACATGCTTTCCTTCATGGATTTACCTGAAGTTTCAAAGCACCAAGGGCTTTACACAAATAATCTGTCAACTCAACAGATTCACCTATTGAGTAGCTCTGCTGACTTCAGCTGGACTATTTGTGTTTTGAGGTCTTCAAATCAGTCAAAACTACACAGGCAGCAGAACTTTAGCAATGTAGGAGTTGACTTGCAACACGTGCTTATAGCAGTAGTCAAAAAGATAAATTGATCTCAAATTATGAGGTGCTGACATGAAAATGTTCAGAGACACTGGCCAATTTTTTATTGGGTAAGTTTTCCCTGCCATCTGACAGTGTGGCTGAATGTGAGCTGTGTTTAGTTCTGTGTTCCTATGCCTTTGGGAAATTGATATCTACAATTTATGTAGCCTCTATCTAGCCCTGAGAAGATCATAAGTTAATAACAGTGGGAGACAGGTGGTAAAGTGCACATGGCATGTTAGATTGGCAAGCATTCTAGGAGGATGACAAACAGTAAATAGCTCTTGTGGAAGTTGCTGACAGTCTTGTATCATGCACATTTCAACACATGTTGTCCCAGATGCTTGTACAAATCTCTGGTGCACAACTCTGGTATAAATGGCACAGTAATTAAAAACCTATCTAAAATTATCAAGCCTGGATGATGGGCATTAATCTAACACCTGGGGACTCCATTTTATGTCTTGCTAGTTTTTTAGTGTTAACCATTGCCTCAGCTTCAAAATCTTCAGAACAAATCTTCTGCATGGCCAAATCATCAAAGGTTGTGCTATAAAGTGTGTACTGTGACCTCTGTGGGAAGTTTTCAATTAAACTCAAAGCAAAACCAAACCCCCTTGGCTTTTGAAGTTTGTTGCCAACCTGAATGAATGACAGTGATGAAAGGAGTCTTAATGGTCATGTATTTTTTTTCCAAACATTTCAAATGACTAGCTGGAGTTTATGGAAGGTCTTAATCTCATGTGTAGTCTTTCATTAAAATCATGATGCTGTATTGTAAAGCAAAGCAACAAAAATACACCTTATGAGTTAAATAAAACTTTTGAGTTTATGAAAATAATATGAATGGCCATAATAATAGTAGTAATAAACATTTCCCCATCAATCAACTACAAATATTTGCCTTTTTTAACAACAACACAGGTAACTGAAACACGTTGAATGACCAAACTAAAAGCCACAACTGTAGTTACTTAAGTAGTCACTAAAGTCCAAAGTTATGTACAACATCAGAGAAAAGAATGCTGCTAGATTTGTCAAAAGTATTATATAGTTAATAAAGAATAGATTATTTTCTTTTTCAAAGAAAGGGTTGATCAGACTTCCAAAAAAGAAAAAAAAAATAAATCACTGGACTTACTGATAATGTTATAACCATACAGCTGAGGGCAGGAAATAAATCACTTTGTATGAACTTCAAAAAAGGTCATTTGGCAGAATTGTTTTCATGCAAGAAAAGCCCATACTTAAAACAAGGAAGATTTAGGCTTCCCCCTGCTTGGAAACATCTGTTCATACTTGTACCCCAATATTTAAATGCTTGAACCTATATCAGTGAATAGATAAGCTGCAGGTAGAAGGCCATCAGTGGAGAGAAAATGTATTCTGTATCTTGGAGTTAAAAGATCGAATGAGGGGTTTCTGTATCTTTCCTTAGTCACTGATACAGAGTCACTTCCAAATAACAGAATAACCAGAAGGCAGTTCCCTGGTCTGGGATGCTGATTAAAAGGAACCCTGAGCCTTCACCAGACATAGCTCAGACTGCTCAGAGAAAACAAAAATGCTTCTGATTACCAGAAAAACAAGTTAATTTCAATATTTGTAGCCAAACATTGTATGGATTATCCAGTGATAACTGTTTATATGACAACTGGAGAAATAAGTCATTGAGGAAACAGTGAAATATTTCTCAAAGACTCTCAGATTCTGTCATCAAGGCAGCAGGAGGAATTTATGGTTTTGCTAGAAGGTCAAATGTCAGGTGCTCGCGTAGGGATTTTGTTTACCCTGGACTTTGTACTGATGAACAAACCCTGACCTTTCCCTTTAAATTTTTTAATTCTCATATCCTCTTACGGAAACCATTCTGTTTTCTCTCTGTTTTCCTTGCCAGTTTGCTTCAGTTCCGCAGCTTCCCAAACACTCTTAGAAGTGGTAAGCATCCACACAGAAAAGAGCAGGTACCGTTTCAAAGGCAGCTTTGTTAAGACATCTTTGAAAGCAACAGGGAAAAACAGCCATAAGGTTGCCAGCTCCTACATGGCTGTGACAGTGAGTAAAAAAAATATGCCAAGCCAATTTTCCTGGTGAAGCGCGTGTTTCTCAGTCTATAGCCTTGGATTAGATTACATTTAGCCAAAACAGCTGTCACAGTTCTGTCACTGTCAGTAGTAGAGCTATCCTGATTTACAGTAGCTGCTATAATTGAAAAATCATAAATGTGGAAAGAAGTCCTTTCTTTAAAGCAATACAGATTTTGGCCACCTCTCCATTTGAGTCTACGAAGGACACCAGCTGAGAGACTACTGCTGAACTCTGGAGTTAACATTTGCTCAGGATGCTGTTCTCCACTCAGATGTCAGGAAACTTATAGCAGCTAATTTAGTCTGAAATTATGGACTGATGTGTTTCCTCATACAAAACTTGAAAAAGACTTCATTGTTTCTTTTTCTTTAATTTTCCTGCAAGTGTTTTTCATCACTACGAGACTGGCATCAGGATCTCTAAACTTAAGTGTCTGTGTGATAGGATCTAAATTAATCCTCTAGAGACAGGCTGGCTCCAGTGCCATGTAAGGGTGGATGCTGGCTGATCATGAGGTACAGGGATTTCTGTGCTGCATCAGATAGCAGCTGGTTGTAGAAAGAACAACCATGTTTTCTACACCTGCAGATATCCTATGCAAGCCAAACATCCCAGAGTGTTTGTTTCTACAGTTTTCCATCTTCTCCTTTTGAGTTCAGCTCATCCTACTGCAGTGCTGTCCCTGCTGGAATTCTGCCAGTCACAGTGCACTTGTTCACTTGTATCAACAAGAGAGTCTCTCTCCTTTGTGGCAAAAAAGTGTTAAAAAATGGCTGGATTTGAATTAAAAGGTGATAATGAAAAACAGAGACCTGAATTTATCAGTCCTCCTGATGCCTACAAAACACTATCGGATGTCTCAAACAACCCAAAGCTGTATGAAAGCTGTCCAAAACCTCATTTATAACAACAAATTCTTGAAAAGCTTACCTGGGAGGAGGGGCAGGTGGGTAAAGAGGAAATAACAACAAAAGCCTGAAATAAAAGTAAGAAACAGCTTTTTACAGGCTGAACCAAAAGACTAAACCAGGATTGCAAGTGAAGCCTGGCTATTAGAAAGAAAATGAAATTGGAAGATTTATTCTTCATTGCTTTTCTGCATTTAATTTGAAAACATTGAACATTGTAATGAAAGTTCTCCATTCCTCTCCTTCTTAGAATGATCCTACTTGTATTTTACTCAGTGCAAAGGATTTTTCAGTGGTTCTTAAGTTAGATTTTGCAGTAGTTGAAAGGGCTGAATATTGCAAATGCTCTAAAATTCTTGCATTTAAAAAATTTTGATCATGAATCTTTACTTGCTAACACTACTAGGAGCCTGTTAATATAATTGGAGTAGCTTTTGTTTGGCAATGGTGATGGGAAAATCCACCCCAAGGTGTATTTGATTGAATAACTAATCAGATGTCATTAATTAGTGAGACATCCCAGCTTTGTGAAGACCTACAAAGATAATTTTCAGCTGAAACCAATACTGTGGCCCCTAACACATCCTGTATCTGGTGGTGTGATCACCTCAGTGATTGCTGGGTTCTCAAACACAATGCATAGGACAACCTGACTACCACAGTCCTCTTTCCTTCCCTCCCTGCTGATGTACAGCATTCTCTTGCCAACTTTTTCTATCTCAGACTGGAGTGAAAATTATCTGCACAGGTAAGATGACTTTCTTGCAAACTTCTACATTATTTTTCCCAAAGTGATTCCAGGCAAGATACTAATTCTTCCATAAATTCTGGCCTTTTTGTCTAATTACCTGAAGGAAGACTGAAGAGTTGGGGCATGAAAAATGCTATTAATCCTAAAAATCCTATAATGATCTTAAATTCTAACCTTCAGACATTTTTACTTTTTTACATTAAGAAAATGAATCACAACCAGTGTGCCAGCTATAAGTACCAGTGCCTGTGACAGGGCACAGGGAGAGCTGCTGCTTAAGGAGATGGCTGTGGTGTAGGAGCTGGTCTGAGAGCACACTGGTCATTGTCCTCGCTGCAGCTTGCCACTCCATGGGTCCTACCAGAACCTCCTCAAGCTGGAGTCCTGAAGAAAACCATATGTAAATATTACCACTAGACTATGCTGTTCATCTTTAGAGCTAGAATAGTTGGAGTACTTCTTCCTTCAATTTTTTTCCTTATAGTTTGTCTATCTACAGCATTTCTGAAATTTTCTGAAAAGTCATCTTTCCTACTGTGCTCTGAGTTAACCATGTGGTTATGTATCGTGCTGCATTACACTCAGGAGAGATGATGGGATCGAGTCTCAGTCCTGCAACTCTAAAGAAGCAGGGTTCAGTCTCTGAATTTCTCTTTCACGCTTCCTTTGCAATTTTGAGAATTTCCTTCTGCTCCAGTTGAGCATTTGTGAGCTAGGATTAATAATCCAAGCAGCTTAAAAATTGTATGATGGATCCTTGTTTCCATCAGAAATCTTAACTATAGAGGGGGGAAGAAATAAAGGCTGTAGACCCTGACTCTATATATGTCAGATAACTTAACTCAAAAAAAGTGAGCTATTTTATTATATTTTGACCTTTTTTGTAATTGGATATTTTAATATTTGGTTTCATTATGCTTTTCATTTTTAGATTATTTTAACTAAATATAGTGTTACAAATAAAATATGTGCAGAAGGTTAATTCCATTTTTACATTAGGTTTTCCAGGAAATACTTAATTTTATTTTTTTTTAATCAGATAGGAATAGGAAAATAACATTACTGTGGTTTCCTACAGTATTATTGTTTTCAACAGGAATTTTGGCTGTCATCCAACTCCTGTAACACTACTCATCTCCAATGTTTTGTATCCTTGTTCATTCACATAATAAGGTCTTCCAAGGCAAAGATTATGCTGACAGTAACCGTGGTAGCTTAATCGTATTTGAGAACTGTAGATGTTATCATAAATATAATCATTTACATGCCTCCACCAATATAATTAGAATCTTAACGCTAGTAAGAAGCTATAAATCTAGTCAGCAAGTGATGCTGACTTTTTATATTTATGGCATTCAGGCATGTATTTGCTTTGTTTCAGTATTTTCTAGGTCAGAAATTTTAATCTGAACTGATTTAACATAATGATGAATCACCAGTGTCACAGCTGATTTCCCTGTGATGTGTTCAAATCTCTTCCAAGATTAAGATGTGCCTAGATGCCAAAGAGTACATCATGTACCTCAGTGAACAGTGGAATAGGTCCCATATGTCTGTGTGCTCGTGATTTATCACAGCTTAGCTAGCCCTAGTGACCCCTATGCTTTTTATTACAGTCCTGTGTACAATTTAACCTTAGGTATGTAGAATTAATCCACTTGTCAACGCATATTCTGAGTCAAAGAAGTCAGACAAACCTAAACTCTTATTCTTATTTTCTATATAGGTACATATATAAACATAAAAACTTACTGATGTATGAATTTCATTAAATCACAGAGATGCAATATCATACATTTTTATTCTCCGTACAAAATGATAGGGCTTGGTTCCAGTGTTTTGTATAAAGCTGTACATCAGAAGCCACACCAATGTGGTAAAATCAAGAAAACTGAATTGCATAAATACTGTGAGCAACACCATTCATACATGAAACTAAAATGTAAGAGCAGTTTAAGGGGCACAATTTTCACTTGTTCATGTTTAACAATGAGCAGGTAGTTCTGCAATGAAAACATCTCATTTCAGAAGATGGGGAGATGGTTTCCAGATGAGGTTCTCCTGGCTGCATTTATGGTCCTACTTCCCCATTTAATAATCTGAATTTTTATGTTGTTAAGACAGAATTCCTCTGAAGATGTGCCTACAAAGAAAGACAATTCATAGGAATATCTAAGCTGCCTTTATTTCAAGACTGTGTACTTTCAGATCCTGAAAATCTTTCTGTGATTGTGATTCTGCCAGCTTTTTTTTCTTAAAAATAAACTATTGTGAAGTTAAAACTGTTGCTTGCAAGTTGAGTTATGGACCTGATAATACATTGAAAGACCTCAGCCACTGTGAGTGCTCCTTTATGTGTCAGAGATAGCAAGGGTTAGAAGAGGTGAACATAATATTCATCTGACCACAGCCTTGTAACATGGATGTCTGATGCTGCACTCAGAAAAGGCAGTAACTTCTCCTGACCTTACCAACCACTGCATCAAGCAGAGAGACAAAATTTTATATGGACCATCTATAACTTAACACTTGCACTTTTCATTTTCAAAAGCAACCTGGAGTGTTCAGGACTCGGCTAAAGCCTTACTCCCTGACCTCCCGAGGCACTCAAAACATTCCCTCACTGTCTGCACTGCCTATGTGTTGTTTCTGGTTGCAGCCCAAAAATCATCTTAGCGGATGAGCCTAGGTAGAGATGGGAGAACTCATTCACACTTAAATCTCTTCCTCCAGACTGTACAGATTCACCTAGTTTGAGTTCTTCATATAAGATGCAAGGACAGCAATGCAGATTGGCATGTAAGGCAATACAGAAACTTCATGTTAGGATCAGCCACACCAAGTACTTCAGCCCTGAAAAAAGGGCCTCTTCTAATATCCATGTGTAGGAGGGAACTCCAGCAACCATACCCATGCTGAGCAGAGGCTGGATAATGAAGAACCCAAAGTTGTGACCTGTGAAAGAAGCAAATTAATGTAGCCATCACAGCAGCAGGCATCTGTCTGTAATTTCATGTCTGCATCATTGCTGCAAGCTCCAGAAGGTACCCCGGCAACCTGTTGTAGTGTGAAACCTGTAATTACTTCATGTACAACACTGAAGAAAAGACAGGCCACTACGAGGTTAACAAATCAAGCTCTGCTAGACAAATAGGAATGGTGAATTGGAAGCCCCTGGGCCCGTGTGACAAACATGCCACTCCAGAGTGCTTTCATTTATTATCGAGGGAGCATCAGCACCTGTTAGTGCACAGGTGCCTTTGGGCTGTTGCCAATTCCATGCCTTGATTTTAAATCACCTGTGCTTAACGCTGAGCTCCAGACTGAAATGGTCTGTAAGATGCCACCTTGTGTATTTCTCAGGTCTTCCAAGCACTTGCAGATGTATTTTCTAAAATATCACTTCAATTTGGATCCAACATAGTGCAACAGTAAAACTTTCTATCTCCTTTTTCTTGTCTGTAGCTGCTAGACAATTTTCAGATTGTGTAAATTGTTTATGCACTTTTTATTTATGTGATTGCAAGATGCAATCTGTTTCTTTCTTGCTTATGAGCGTTACAGTGGGAAAGTTTACTGAGTTCAGTTAAACTTTTCCTGATGTACATCAATATAGTTGAGAAGCAAATTGGAACCTCCATGAAGTAAAAAAAAAAAGAAATCCAGGATAAGTATGTTCTATTTCAGTCCCTGTTCTTGCTGTTAATGTATTTCCCATTATCTGAGCAGCAAAATGATACCTCCTTATTTAAAATTGCAGGTCCTAACAGAAATGTGTATCATTGGGCTTTAAGAGATGTTTTAAAATCTGTACTTGCAAAAGTAGTATTTGTATTTATTTTACCATCACAAACCTTAGGTTCTCTTAAGAAATCAATACTTTATTTCGTGCACTTCCGTACATCACTCTCTGAATAACTCTGGTAAAATAATTTTTTGGTTTAAAACTTTTTTTTCATTTTCCTCTGTAATTGTGATTGCTTCTCATGCAGCAACTTCATCAGCCTCTCCCTTCTAATCTGTTTTAAGTATTTACTGACTCAATAATTAGTATTAGAATTATTAGAATAACTTGCCTGAAACCGAGAAAAGAATTAATATTGAGGCTGTAAAGAGTAACAAAAAAATTGCCATGCTGTCCCTTACGCAGGAAAAGGGGTTAATGTCCTGAAGACAATACTACCGTTACAGTAGCAAAGCCCACCCTTTATTTCATGTAATAATTAACTTCCAGTCACATGCCAAATGCTTGTCTTGTTTTCATACTGCTGAAAAGGAGGTGCGACATCTCTGATGCTTTCCCAGATATTTGAAAACCTGCATCTTTGTGATCATGAAATGCTGCTTGAGACTGACAGCTCTGGGCAAACAAGGAAAGAAAAATTACAAAGCAGCTTGGCAAAACATGGAACTATGAATAATTATTTGTTCGTCTGACGGAGAGATTTAAGGGCCAAGTTTTCCCCTGAGTTATGCTTGCTTCTAATCATTCTAATTATGTACAAGGTAAGATACTGGTGTATTAGTAGGCTGCTCCTACTGTGAACAGAGCTGGACAATCCATCAGGTGATCTGGGTTTAGTTTCCAGCTCCTCTGCTGATGTCCTGCGTCATCATAGCAGCTCATGTTATTTCTGTGTCTCAGTTCCCTGTGTGTGAATCCGCAAGGTGATGCCTTACCAAGCCCTTTTAGTGGTTAAATGAAAAATATGAACACTCTGATTTTAAAACAAACATACACACCTATACACCTTAAAGTCACCAGGATTTTGTGAAATGTTGGAAACATAAAGCAGAGGTGAAAACATTTTAATTGCTAATTAAAGAATTAACTTTTTTTTTTTTTCTGTCTATTTGAATTTGCACAGATCATCCTACATTGTTGTCACTGGTGGTTAATGTGGACTTGGATTAATGGCCAGTGACTGAAAACTCTAAAGTGATTTCATCTTTTCAGCTAAAAAGCTTAACCTACCTTTTGTCTTGCCTTGAAATAGCTACCCCCAAAAAATAATATTGGACTTACGATGTAAGGGATCTCCCTTTTTTGTTTATTAGTTCCTATTCTCTAAGATAACTAAGTTTCCTTTAATTGTCTTTCTTTTTAAATTGGAGCACGTGAAAAGCTGTCAAAGAGATGATTGCAAGATGGATGAGGCTATGGGGAACTGTATTTCTGGCGATGCCATGGATCTCTTTCAATGCTGGGGAAGTTGCTTTGGTCTTCAAGCTAGTGACTCTGTTACTGTGTACCAGCTGAGCCATAAAAAAATTCACCAAATGTGTGCATAGGCTTAGCCTGTTGCAAATGTAAAATAAAACATGTTAGTCCTTGTTATTTACTTTGAGATGTAAGCTAGCACATTAGTCCTCTGTTTACTGCAGGGTGAGCATTCACAGTGCCTCCTGGCAGCCTGATGTAGGTTGACTTGCTGAGCTACTGGATCTTGTCCTTGCAGTAGAGAATATTGGCTGCATCATTTCCTTGCAGCAAAATGTTTTGCTGTGGAGCCTGTGAGATCCATTGAAGGTTTTG
The DNA here is from genome assembly GCA_009806455.1 of Tetrax tetrax. NCBI lineage: Eukaryota > Metazoa > Chordata > Aves > Otidiformes > Otididae > Tetrax > Tetrax tetrax. Next base: position 1,148,107 of record WHYT01017566.1, read on the forward strand.
CTGGCAGTCTCAGGGACCTCCAGCCATAGGATTCTTGATGGAGACTCCCTGGGAGGGAACAGTCCAAGTTGCACAGAGTCTTCATTCTGAAGAATGCAATTTTCTGCTCAAATAGAGGTCAGCAATCACTAATTTATATTCATAAGAAGTGTAACCTGGGATTTCCATTCATATAAAACCCTCAGCATATGTTCAAGTAGTCTTGTTACATGGCCACACATAATGTAGTAATGAAAATCTGAATTTTTAAAAGCTGCACTTTCAAGGTTCATTTCAAAGCTATAGTGAAGTACACTCAAATGGAGCTGGGTGGACAGTGCATTTTTCAGTTTGAACTGAAAAACTGTATTAAAATGAATTGGCTTATATTAATCCAAAATAGAAAATATTTTGATTTATTGGTGAAATATAAATCCCACAGATTTAATTTTGAGCCAATCTGAAATATTTATTTATACAATTAGCAATTTTTATTATTGCTTTATATTAACCTTTTCTTAGCCTCTTCTTATAATCCCTCCATCATATTATAACATTTTTAAAATGCATTATTGAAACTTAATGCTAAAAAATTGTATTTTAAAACTTGTTAAAATGAAATATTTTAACACTTCCTGAAAATACTTAATTCTGAAAATGTCAGAATACTTTTGCCCTTCTCAGTGTTTAATTTATTAACAACAGACACAAATAACTTCTGTTGCTGTCGTACTAAGTTGGTTTTACTCTTTTATTCTAAAGAAATGCCCAGGTCTAATTATAACTGTTGTGAAGAAATACTACAAAATGCTCAACTGTATTTTCCTGATAGGTTCTTCAGAGCCTATTTCTCCTAAAGTTTATTGCACAAAATATTTTTTTTTTCTCAAGTGCTGCTTGCTATAACTCTAGAATTAAGTATAAAGTGAAGCAGAAGTGAACCACTGAATACCGTGTTGGTTTTTTTATGGCATTATCCCCCAAAAGTATCTGATTATTTTCATTGCCAGGTTAGTCTCTAATACCAAATCAATAAAATGCCTTTTTATATATAAACCAATTAATTTGAAGACTTCTTACTACTTTTATATTAAACCAAGCTGTTTCCCTAGAGGGAGATGAATGCTTCTGTTAATAATAAGAACATGTAAAACTTGTACTGAGGGAGAAGAGGGGAAGGAAGTAACAAATCAAGGATTTCTGAAAGGAAATGTGCCTTCTAAGACAGCTAGTGAGGAACCTTTAATATGACAGATGACTTTGTATTTTTCCCCTTCATGAGTACTCCTCTCAACTGGGTGGTAAATGGAAGGATACGATTGCGTTAATTGGGTACCACTGACATAAATTCCAGACAGGATGTGAATGTCAAAGTTACATCTTTTGCTTCCATTCTACCTGATAAGGCCCAGCCAAGAACTCAGGAAGTCAATGGGAGTTAACTGACCTTTGTTAGTCTAGTTATGAGTTAAGACACAACTCAACAGTGTATTGCAATTGCTTAAAAAAACTTCTCTTGATGAGGTATAAATTCGTTGAATTTTTAGTCAAAATAGTACTAGAATATGTATTATAGAAAATTTATGTGCATAATCTCTCTAACATCTGAGGACAAGAGCACAGTGAGGTACTGACCTTGAAAACATCTCTTCCTCATCAAGAGCCTTTTATTTAATCTCTCCTGCAAGCAAAATACAACTGCCAAGTAACAAAAATCATTCCTATGTCAATCATCATATGGGGTAAGACCTGAAAGACAGTGATGTTCGCTTGTACCTATGGAATAGCATAAGCCATCAGGTGAGTTATTAAATAAGAAATCCATGATTTATTGTTTTGCAAAGAGAAGTCAAAGTTTGGCTTTTCTAGACTTCCTTAGAGAATATTAAGCTATCATACTAAAGCACCTCACTCCGTCAAACTGTTCTGCACTTATTTTTATAGCTGTTTGCCTTTAATTTTTTTGTGTAATGCACCTTTAAACTCTGAAAGGCGTTTCTGTCTGCAGAGATGCATGGGTGTTTCAGTTCAGCATAGATGGAGACAGAGACACCCACCTTTAGGCAATGATCTCAGGAAAGCCTCATCTCTGTTCCATCTTTTTTTTCTCTTGTTCACGTCAAAGTCATTCAAACTGAAAACAGCTGTTGATTTTTGGTTCTGTAGAAATCTAGCACAGAGAAATCAGCAGAGACTTTTACATTTTACTGAATTGTTTCCTTCCAGCACTAAAAAATTCAGGAGTAGTATTCTGTATATAATAAATCTGATAGCATTAGCTAAATGTATCCCATCAACAGAATTCATTAATAAGCCATTGTGTTGTCTTTATGATAGTTAGTGGTGATTAGTACCTGGATTTTCTTCTGCATTCTACCTAAGAATCAATTGCGACATCAATTTAATGGATTAGTGTGTATTTATCAGACACGTGCCAATAAAGCAATGGGTTTTGCTACCAGCGACTATCAGTCTCTACTGTAATTGCCAAGCCCAGTAAGTAGCTGCAGAAGTGATAACAGCATTGTGAGCTAATTCCTTTCCATATCACAAGCCATTCAGCAGAAACTGCCTCTTTATTATTCTTTCCCCATGTGTTGAGCCATTGACTGTTAATCTGGATTAACAATGCTGAATAGGGACAATAAATGCTAACAATTTTGCTTTTTAACACTTAGATGATGTTGATTGTATGAGTACCTACCCCTCTCACAATATAATGCTAAAGCTAGCATTGTTATGGTCCTTTTAGAAATTACATTTTGTAGGGCAAAACCAAAATTATTTGTATATGGTAGTTTGTGCTCCTAGAGATTTAAGGAATATTGAAATAATGGAAAAGAATAGAGTTTTTAAAAAGCATAGTTGCTGGGTTTTATTTCTAAGTAGGCTGTTCCATAAAGCATCTCCTCCAAGAAACTGGAAGGAGAGGACGAGGAATGGGAATATCAAACAAAATGTAAATATATATCAACTCCAAACGCATTTATTCAGAATACCAAAGCAGTACACGAGGAAGTAGTTGGTAATTCAAAGGCATTTAGAAGAGGAAATTCAAATTTTGTAAGCCCTGACAGGGAGAGCAAAACAAAATAGAGAACAAGAGGGAGGAGAAAAACCAACCTTCTGAACATAGACACAGGGCCAAATTTAGAAACAATGAGACTTCTTCATATGTACCGCTAAATAAAGACAATATGTTTTTATTGTGTCATTTGGCACAGGCTAGATGAAAAGAACAAATACTGGCTTGGAAGATAGCATAAAAATGTATTTTTATGAATCAGAAATGCAGAAACCTTATTATAATTCATAACTCCATGCTGGTTTTATTGTTTTCAAATCACACATCAGTGCTTGTGCAACAGAATTCTCAGTTTAATATGTAATGAATATACTATTCAGTGGTGTATTTTATTAGGCATTAGAAAGAGTTATGGAACCATCTATGTGATGCGCATTACAGAATGTGTCAAGAAATCAACAATAATTTTTGCATCTCTGCTAAACAAAATAAAAGTTAAGTAATTACTATTAAGGACTTACCAGAAGGGCTATTTTTATATAGCAGAACAAAATGGAAAAGAAAAGGAGAAAAAAAAAGAAAACAGAGTTGGCTTTAACAGAAAAAGGATTAGTTTTATTTATTTTTACTAACATGCAGTCTTAAATTTGATCTTGTGTAGAGAAATCAGAAGATGGACCTTTAATGTTAGTTAATACTTAGTTTTCATGAAAGAAAACTAAATGTGCTCTAAATGTTTTTGGATTACTTCTATGGTTAGAAAAAATTCTTATAGTTTAAAGTAATAAAGTTGGGCAGAACAAAAAACCTGACAGATTGGTAAAGTTTTGCTTGTGTTTTGAGACAGGAGGTTGTTTAGGAACTGAGATCATAGGACTACAGAGCTCTGAATTTAAACGTTTGTTCCAGAGTTTGAAGACTCTGAATGTCCTTGCATTAACCAGTTGATAAATCATAAAGCCCCGCCTCCTCCTTTTTATTTTTTTTTTTGTGTAATTTCCTTGTTTGGTTGTTTTTATGAGTACTGACTACTTACGTGATCTTTGTGCAGCACCTAGCACAGCAAGAGCTGCTTTAAATTCTAGTGGATGACAATTGGAGCCTCTATGCCCTGCTATAGTAATAAAAACTATTTGTTAAATTTTACTAATATTTGGCATAACCCTCGTTCAGTGTAAACAGGAGAATCCACCGAAGCGTCAGTGTTACACTTCAGTTGCCTGCTGTATTTTTTCATTATCTTTGAGCACTGTGTACCAGAACCCACTCACTTCTCAAACACAGTTTTAATGGCTATTTTCCTAATCTAGAAATAAAAAGATTTTTCAAAATGAAATGAGTTAAAACAAGAAAGGAAACCAATATGTTTGGTTTTTTTTTTTCTTTTTTTTAAAAATAATTAATACTTTCTCAGCTTATTCTTTACTGGGTTCCAGTACTTCAACCAAAGCACAGCTTTGCCATAGTTCTTGCTGGTGTATGAGAAAGGGAGCTGTGTTTGTGTGTATTGCTTGACCATCTCATTCAGTGGTACTCTGTCTCCTACCATACCCATAATTTCAGGAAATGCTATCCTTTTATACATAGTGCAACCAGTCATTTTCAGGAAGCCTGTTAAAAGGTGCTTCCTGGTATTTCCATGGGGCATTACCTTTCTAGAAACAGTATGGTTCAGCCAAGGTTTTGATATTATGTTCTGTTTGATACTGGTTGAATCAGAATTTCCATACTGCAAGATTTTGAAGATTCTTGCAAAGGACCTATGTATATGTGAACTGTAAGGACATGTAAGAGCTCAAATAAAGGGCTCAAACTTAGAATAGAGCCGAGAAACACTGTATTTAGTTTCTTTGTCTAAAAACATAGTGTATCTTCATAATTTTTTAAAAAATCAATCTCATCCTGTAAGACTTCATTGATAGAATAGATATTAGGAAAGGGAATTTGTCTATTTAGAACAAATTGAACTTCAACCCATATTATTCTTCCTCAAGCAGAAAAAAATCTTTCAACAAAGTAGCATGCTCCATGTAGTGTAAATTATGAGCAGGTTCCTCAAGTGCCAAAGTGCTTTACTTTATCACTTCCATCATATCCACAGAGAGAGTCATAATTAACCTACACGTTCTTTAAAGCACCAATTCTTTTAATTGGTTAAATGTTAAAAACTTAAATTATGTAAATACAAGGAGGGCTTACTGAAATTTGTTCTAGTGATAATCCATCTGTTTTGGATAAAGGCCAATGTACGAGCAATTGTGCCACTTTCAAAGCCTGGTAGAAGAAAGATTTCTTTTTCTTGTTCCACATGACTCAACATGATCTCTGTATACTTTTATATTCCTAGCAACCGTCACAATAGCTGTTCTGAATAGGATGCCAGATACTCTTTAACATGAGCAGTTTACATTCACATTGCTATACCATACTTTAGCAAGTATGTTTATCACTGCTTGGAAATTGCACTATAAAAATGAATATGTTTTATTCTTTTAAAACATGCATAGTATCAACTCCTTGTAGCAGCTAACAATTTTCCAGTAGAGAAAGCTCTACCCAGTTACTCTAAAAAAGCAGCATGACAGAAATATGTATTTTCCACTAGCATCCAAATGTTAAAAGTAGGCAAAATAGAAAGATAAATCACTTACTGCTGTCTTGCAGCAAGAGAATAGACTGTTAAAGTTTTTATAAGTGCTCTGCTCTGCTTGTTGGTTATATCTGATGGGTTTTAAAAGGGCCTGATAATATCTTAAATTAGATGGGTACACACACAATTTAATTTCATTGGAAACCTACCTGCCGTACGCTCTCTCAGTCCTTTATAAACATTTCTGTAGCACGCTATAAGTAGTAGGAAGCTACAGTGATCATTTCATTTATTCTGCTTTAGAAAAATAAATGCTGTATGTGGAGCCTGGCTTTTGTATGGCATTTGTACTGAATTTTATGTGAGCTGTGTCCTAAGAGACACTGCAAAGTGCTCAGCAGTCGTGTGGGGCCTGCCTGGCCAGAGAGCCTTGCCGACAGCACCAGGATTCTCAACACCTGCTTGTTCAGAGGTAGCTCAGGCCTCTGAATCTGCAAACCACGGTCGTGTAAAAATATCTGTAGTTTTGGGGACAACTCCTTATAGGTTAATCTTGTAAGGGCTGCAGAATCGAGCGTTTCCGTGCACGGAAGAAGCACTGTACTCCAAGGCGTGGTTTGGAGGCTGGAGTGGTTCGCACAATCGTACAATATACGTGTTTCCATTCCAGGTGGCACTGAGAGATTGAGAATGAGTAAAATCACACATTGGAGTGTCCCACTTTGTTATTAGAAACACTGAAAGTGCAGAAGATTGTTTTCTAAATTGTTTCTGAGATCTTATTACCTTTCTCCTCTCCGAGTGACTCTTGCAGCAGCCAAATGCTCTGTGCTGTTAAAATGCTTCAGATGCTGCCAGTTGTTTATTGTTCCCTTGAAGCAATTTATTTCATTATAATGTACTCATGAAAGAACATTAGTGTTTAATTATCAGGAGAACTGTTCTTTAGCAAGGTTCAGACTGAAGTATGAAGTCCTTGACTGTTAGTTGCTGCTCATCTACAAACTGATGGTTGACAAAGCAAATGTCATGCTGGTTAGTTCAATGATCTCATGCAAATAATATCTGTTGGGAACTTTATCATTTTTCCATTAACAATCTTTTTGAGAATAAATCTTGCCAATTCAACGTACTCTGACTGACAAAGGGAAAACTCACCTGGAAGTAGCATTGCAGCACTGCAAGGAAAAGCACAATGTGATAATATCTCTGCATGGTGAGGTGGTACCAACAGTGTGTGAAGGGAGGGACAGAAGCGATCACAAATCTGGTTTTGCCCTCTGCACTGACAGAGGAATTTCATTCTAGTTCACAGTGTCAGTTACTAATGCTGATTCCCTAGGTATAAGCAAAAGATTCAAAGTAATGAACGTGAGAGACCTGAGCTAATGGAAGGAAACTTTGATGCGAACCCTGGTCTTTGTGCTCTAATGCTGTATATCACTTCAGTTAAGGAATTATCTTATTTATTTACCCTTAGTCATTCAAAAGCAGTATTGCCATTTTTGCAATTTAGCTCCAACGTTCAGAATATCAAGAATTCCTTGGTGACTGTACTCAGGAGTGTAAATCACTCAAATAGTAACATTAGTATCTGGTTGTATAGCGCTTTGGATGCAAAGGCCTATCAAAGGATAACAGAATGACTCAGCAGTAAGGAAAACAATCAAAAGCATAGCAGGAGGTATCAGGCTTGCTCAAAGAGGTGAGGCAGCAGTTGTAAGGGGAGAAGCACTAGGGAAGGAAAATTATAGAATGTGATTGAATGAGTACACACACCTCCTGCATATGGACTGCCTCCAAAGCCCAGCGAGGTTCACTGGAGTCTTTCTATTTCTGGCCTATTTCTTGTCCATAAATCGATATAAACAGTTTGCTCAAACGTCAGACAGCAATGATAAAAAAGTGATAAACGTCATTACGAGCAAATACTGAGTAATGTGAGATGATTTTTATTCATTGCTTCCATATATAGTACCTAAATATGCATGGTATTCTCTGGATACACTGGGATCAATACTACAGCACACAGTCTCCTTAAACTTCAAATAGCAAAGCATACTGTTTTCCTGTCTCTATGATTTCTGCATTTCACTTTTAATCTTGCCCTATGTTCTCCCTCTTCTCTCCTCTGCTAATAAAATACTATGCCCTCTATATGCAGCACTGTGATGGAAGAGACAAATCTTCTTTGAATTTAAAATGCTCCTGGATTTCATAATCACTGGAAAAAAGCAAACCACCTAATTTCTTTTTACTCCCCCACAAAATCTAATTCTGTGAAAAATCTTGCCTTTATCAGCAACATCAAAGCTGAAGCTTATTCTTCAGGACCTTAGAACTTGCCCTTTAATCATAGCTTTGGCTAAATACCTTGCACAGTGCAAAACAAAATGAATCTCGAGTGTCTGTATGTTATTCGCAATCCCAGCTGATTAATCTTTTCATTGTTCTTAGAAATGAATGTTAATTGCCATGTGCGTATCTACACGCTGAAGCTGCCAGCGTGCCAGCGGTGTACCCTGCCCCCTGTGTGTGCAATGCACTGCACAGGTGAGTGTGCCCTGTGTGTGAACAGTGCACCCCACCCATGGGCATGCCTCACACGTGAGCAGCGTACCCCATGTGCAAGCATGCCCCACATGCAAACGTGCCTCAAATTTGCAAGCATGCTCCATGTGAGCGCAGCCCATGTGCAAGCGTGCCCCACGTTTTAGCAGTGCACCCCCACATGTGAGCAGTGCACCTGTGCAGGGCAGACTCAGCTCTGGGGCATGGCAGGCAGCCCACCCTGGCCCATATGGAGCTAATGAGAGCTCGTTACTGGCCCCATGTATGCTGGGGAGGGATGCTGGAATGTGGCAGAGTGTTCTCTCCTCACCTGCTGCAGCAGGAGGGTTTCTGCTTGTACTGTGCTGTGTTCCTGCCATGCCCCCAAAGGTAAGGGAAGGCTTAAGCAAAAACACTCGAAAGTATTTATTGCTGATGGAAATTATTCTTGTCCTTGTTCTCCCCTTGTGTTGTAGTTGCTTTTGGCCTCCTCACTGGTACTTTTTGTGCTATGCTGGGCTGATGGGAGAACCCTGCCTCGCACAGCTCCCTGATGTGCTGCTTTGTGACCCTGCAGTGCTTTTGGGGGATTGCATAGGGCCTGTTTCTCTTCTAATGTCTGGGTGTAGTGGCAGTGTTAGGGTGGTGGTTGTTCTGGGCGTCAGGAAGAAGTGAGCATTTTTCCAGGGCAGCTCAGCTGAGCAGCAGATTTTGTGAAGAAAGCTGCTGTTGTGTTTCAGGCCGGTTTTATTTCTTTCAGAGGAAGTGGAAAAAAAGAGCTTAGCACAGAAATGTCTTTGCAACCATAACTATAGTGCTCGCTATACCATGAATGCTATAATATGTATTGATTTGTTTGCTTTCCACTGTAAAATGTTTAATGTTGCTGCGTGAAAGATGATTTTTTTAAAAGTATGGTGTTATACTGAGTTGGTTTTGACATCAAAAAATCAAGAGAAAATGAGCAGAGGAGCGAGCAGGAACATCAAAATGATTAATTGCTGCATTAGCATTCAGGCACTGAGTATATTTTGCTTTACAGATTGCTTGTTTCTAAGGGTATGATCGTGGCTTCTGGATCATATTAAAAATGTGTGTCGTACATTGATGTTCAATTTTGGAGGGATTACATTCCTGTAGCATGAAGGAAGGAGAGAGAGCAGAAAAGGGAGAAAAAGGTTCCACAATTAAATATCAGCCCCAAACAACACAGTGTGGAGCCTAAGACAAGCTTGACCAGCCAGCATTTGTGAAACCATGCTACTACCCCAAAAATAAATTTTTTATTTATTAGAAATAAATGAAAATTGTTGTTGCCATGTCTATTGTATGAGAAGTGGGTAAAAAAGTCATCGCTGTGCAGTCTCCTCGACTTTTGGTGGGGTTTGTGGTGATCTTCTAATTCTCTGTCTGCTTACTTGGTCTGAGTTGAGATTCATTATTAGGTCATTCCTTTGATCATATTGTAGAGTTTGGGGAATTGTTCAGGAATCTTTGTACGGTGATATATCTTTGTTGTTGTTATTCTTAAAAACAACATTATGATTTGCTCCACTGTGATCAAGACTTCAGTGTTAATATCAAGTACAGATGTTCTCTCTGTTTTGGCTTGGTAGCTAAACCTACTTCTAATTTTATATGTAAAGCTGATCCCACTGTGACCACTTATGCTTAGCAGTAGCCACATGCTTATGCATTTTATTGATGTCTTTTTTTTTTTTTTTTTTTTTTTTTTTTTTTTTTTTTTTTTTT
>WHYT01017566.1:1158022-1202602 GCA_009806455.1 Tetrax tetrax
AGTCTTTTTTTTTTTTTTTTGCCACAGGAAAAAAAGAAAAGCTGTAATTTCATATCAGATTATACAGCTTCACAATAATATTTTTAGAAACATCAAAGTAATAGTAAAGAATGTGTAATATATTGTAGCAAGTTGATTTAGATAAAATAGTCTCACTGTATACATAAGTTGCAGCCCCAAAGACTCCCTCTGACAGTTCTCAGAAGATGGAGGGAGAAATAAAATTTTCTCTTCTTTTCTATCTTTGTATTTTCTCTTCACTTCTGTCTTTTTTTTTTTTCTCCTCATCCCCCAACACCTCACTTAAAAACTCTCTAGTCTGCTTATCATTCTTATTTTTATTAACAAATGCAGCAATTCTGTATGCATCCCACCACCACACCTCAAAAGTAATTCTGGACAGAGGTGTTACCTGCTCTATCCTGGGTTCACTGAGGGCCATACCATAGATGTAGGGTCCAATTTTGGGAACTATAGCACCCAGAAGAGCTATGCTGACAGTTTCAGTTGTTCATTATTTTGCTCCTTTTTGCCAGTACTGTGACCTTTCAAGGAAGCTCTCTGGATCCCTTCGATTGAAGGTCTGTGCCAAATACAGTATGAATATGGACCGCACCAAGTCTTGCTCTATTCCTGCCCTGACTGGTCCCCTGACTCTAACCCATCAGTTCAAGTCGTGGGTGAAGCAGGTTCTTAAATAAATAATGTTGCAGGGGAGGTGGGGCTGGATGTCTCAGTGCTGATAAAAAGCAATGGAGAATGCCGAGGTTGAGAGATGTATGGAGTCCTGGCATCTGGGGCATGACAGCGCTTCCCATACAAAATGCACTGCCCTGAATCTTCTGGGCAATGACCACTCACTCTACTGTGGGTAGCTTCTTGAGGTTGCTCAATACCATTAGTTTTGCTCCTCTTGTGACTAAATTGAAATTGGTGGATGAAATCCACCTTGATGCAAAATGCCAACACAAAACACTTAATTTGTATGGGTCTGATCTTCTGCAGGTGCAAATAAAGTTCTAACAGGAGTTAGAAGATACTTAATTTGTCTTCAAAGGCTTCTTGTATAATTGAGGCCAAGGCACAGAGACAGTATTTTGAAAAATATTTCCCCAGTCGTATCTCCCTTTCAGTGTATAGTCTAATTTGCTGCTGGGTATGGTTTGGAGTTTGAGTAAAAAACTTCCAATTGCATTAGCCTTTATCACTTTTAAAAATTAAAAACAAAACTAAAATGGTGGCTAATGAGGATATTTGATGATTTGTGGTGACTTTGATATAATAATTGTCTTCTAATATATGGTTTCAAAGCAGTCTGATAAGATTCACCCTCACAACTTCTGTATCTGTTCTACTCCTAACTTGAATGTCTATTAAAAAGAAACCTCTCAATTTCTTTGTACTAAAATTCCTTTTATCATTTGAAGATTCTTGAAAAGTGTAATAGGAGAAAGAAATTACCATGAGCGCACTTGATTAATTAAAAAAATAATTGAGGCTAATTTAGATGACATCAGATAATTATGACTTTCATTAATAAATAAAACTATTATCAAAAGGAACAAGCATTTTTCCTAACTTTGAGTATACCTGTTCAGTTCCCATGATATAAGTAATAAAGGAGTTACTTCCCAATGATCACCAAGGGTGCACTTCACTGTGGTGGAATAGACCTGCTTACAGCTCAAATATTCAAAATAGTAGGAGATGTCTGGTGTGTAAAGCTTTGTCCTAGATGTCTGCGTGAGGGTGATTATTTTAATAGCTCATATTACAGTGGCAGCTTTTGCCCCAGAAGTATATTCTGAAAAATATTCAGACAAATATTGCTCCTGATGGCTTAGAAGTGTAGTTATGTTGTGGAGCTATTACGGGAACTAAGGCAGACTCCCCTGTAGTGGAGTACAGATGAATTGGCTTGGGACACTGTGAAATTTCTCATTTGCTGTAAAATCAATAGTATTAGCCATCTGCCCCCTTTTCCATTTGTATGGTGAGAGTTCCTAGAAGTTCCTCTTCAGCTTGATTGTCCAGTTGTGCTTGGTGCTGTGCAAAGTGCAGAGTAAAAGAAAAGTCTCATTCTAAGTTGTGGTCTTACAGGTGAAGGCATGTAAAGGGGCAGATGAAACTATTCACCTAGAATTACATGAATCACTGGGAGAACTGTTACCTGAACCTGCCAGGGTGTTGAACCTGAATATGTATGCCTATGTGAGGAAAGGTCTTCCTTCTAACTTCCATAAAAGTAGGACAGGATTCAAGCAGGTCAAGAGTATGGCAGCAATAATGATGGGGAATGCAGAACAAAGATACTTTGCTTGGATGACTTCATTATTTTAACTGTCTTGGAGATTGCTGTATCTTGATTGCCATTTCTTCAAGCCCTGTGTGTAGAAACATCAATTACTAAAGGAGCTGCAATGTTGGCAGGCAGGCAGGTGGTAATTTTGAATGTTGTAGCCCATAGAAGGAGGAGTTCAAGACATTACCATGCATGCAGATAAACTGTGTCTAAAAGGCTTCCTTTGCCAATCAACCTGTGAACCCCGATACAGAACTGATATGTCTTCTGGTGGGTCTGTTCGTACAATGTGCAGTAATGCTAATCGGAGCTGGTTTCTACAGCCCTCCTCCCCCTCTGCTCAGGCTCTATCTGCCAACAGCCTCTGCCCCGCCATTTTTATCGTTATGCCAGATGATAATGGTTCAGAGAGGAACCAGCTGGAGGAGGGATTATTTTTAGATATTCTAAATACTTCAGTCTTATATAACTGGATTTGAGCAATAGTTGATGCCAGACTATCTCACATAATCAGTTACAGAGCTCCATCAGTTCTCTTCTTGTATTCACAGAACAGTTTGTGCCCCAGAGAGGGGGTTAGGCAACAAGCATCACATCTAGAGCTGCAAAAACTGCAAGAAAAAAGTGATGGGTTAAAGATTCCTGAACAGTGAGCACATACATAAGAAAATCAGAATATTTGGGTAATTTCCAAATGGGAAGAACTGCACTGTAAACATACTCAGGTTGGAGTCCTAAGGTTCAGTATTGAAAATTTTTTAACAAGCATCTCCTGAATCCATTGATACCTTCTTCTGTGATGCTTTGGATAAACTGTCCTGGTAGAGGCTTTGCGTTATGAAACGGGAGGACTGCTTTTCTGCTATAGAAATGAATACCGGGAAACCCACTCGCACTCTTGGTGTCTGGTTGTGTCTGGCGTGAATTTCATTTATACAGTGGCTTATTTATCGCACTTTGCTTAGTTGATGGTCTTTGTAAATGTTTCTGTGTTTAAACAAATTAATAAATTCTGCTTTATCCATGTGGCATATATGAGATTCAGCCCAAGAACTGTTGGTAAATTCTTACATTGCTCAGTTATTCTCAGTGTTTACAGAAGTCCACTGCTGTTTGTTCCTCTCTATCCAGTTCTGTGGTATATCATCTACTCAAACATTTTGTGCTCTCTGGAGGAATTGTAGAAATGGCTAGGAAAGACAAAAGTAGAAGGTCAAACAAACTCCACTGTGCAATTAACCTGGCTACAGTTCCTAAATCACAAATGGAGGCTATTTTCTAAAAAAAGGATCAACTTTATTATTGTTACACATGAAGGAAAAATAAATGTTGTCTTGGGCTTTTTATGCTGAATTGCTTATCACTCCTTAGCAGTTTGGTGTAGTATAGAAGGCCAACAAGCTTGCAAAGGTCCCCCTCTTGGAGACCAGGGCCAGAGCATTCAAATGACATTGGTTCAATTCCAGGTTCAGATGATGTTGACTTTTAAACCTCAGCAACACAGAAGGCTTTAGGCTATGTGAAAAACATTACTCCAACTCAAATGTCGAGGAGGGTTGAGCATGACTGAGACCAGTCTTGCATCTTTGTAGATGAGTATTCAAACCCTGCACACTGTGTTTGTAATGTTTGTAGGTAAGCCTGAGGTGCAGACAAGACAGATTTCAACTTCTTTCCTCTAGGAGGCAATGTATGGGTAACTAGAGATGTGGGCATTATACAAACTTTGCAGTGTTGTCAAAGAGAGAAGGGTCTGTATCTGTAGTATGGGAAAATGTTGCGTGGTTTCCTAATAGTCTTCAGGTGAAATAACAGGAGAAGTTGCAGGTTTGATGACAAATGTAGCTGTTTAACATATCAGAAGTAACTCTGGGTCAGTTCTGTTCTGATCCTTTCCCATCCTGTGCAGCTGCCTTTCTGGGTAGATTCTTGTCTCTGAAGGCCTACTGCTCACAGGCTTTATGTGATTTGGTGGAGAGTGTTACCCTTGAGAAGCAGTAGAACATCAGAGTAGGTAGGAGACTACTTGAAATTCTTCTGCCACAAGTAGATTTAGTGCATTAAAGAAGTACATAAGCAGAAAATAAATGGAAAAAAAAAATATAGTTCAAGTCCTATTCTCAAATGAGAGGCATCTGATGTCAGGAAGGAAATGATAGGTTAAAGAAAAATCTGTTTGCCTTGTTTTGATCAGGAAAGGTCATTTTTCTTTTTGCAGCATTTATTTTTAAACAGTTGAATTAAAATTAATTATTTGATGTCTGATAACCCTTTTTGCACAGAGACCTGTCTGAAAGAGTCATTGATTTCCCAGCTCACAGCATGTTCACCAGCCGCAGTGTGAGTGCTTCATCTTTTAATCTCCAATATGAAAGGAACAACAGAGGTCACTGTGGACTTGTATTGTTGAAAGCGATTACTGGCAGAGCTGAGATAGCTTGCAACAAGGCCAGCCTGTTCTTCATTTAAGTTAATATATATTTATTTTTCTCTGCTTCCCCCCTCACCTGGGACCCACATGCTCATGAGTCCAGGGAGAGCTAATTAAAATGACTTGTTCCTTTTAAATAAGTCTACTAGCAGCTTAGCACAAAGCCAGAACAGGAACCATTTTAATATACCTGCTTTAAAAATTATTATATTGTCCTTTCCTTTCTCTCGAGTAAAACACCTCCTGTTTCTGTTCCTCCTTACCCCTACCTTTAATTACTGTTTATTAGAGACATTGAACTCACTGCTTTGGAGACCTGAAAAACAACGAAGTGGAGAGTCTGTTGGAGAGCCTGCTGTAGCAAATGTCATGCCTTTTCTATCTCTGGTATTTTACAGTAGACCTCATGATAAGAAACAGCCCATGTCTGAAAAAGCTTCCAATAACAGGCGGGACACGTAAGCATAAAGAAGAAAAATTATACTGTGAATTATTTCCACGCCATTTAACCATTCAAATCTGCTGTTTTGAAAGCAAATGCCTTCCTCTTTCTTTGGACTTTCACATTCACTTGTACTTGCAAAGATCCTGAAGCAAAAGGACTAAATGAAAGAAACTAACTATTCTTTCCCTGTTGTGGAAAATGTATAACGAGAGGCAGCAGTTTCTAAGTCTGCTTGTAACCACAAAGATTATTGTGTTCCAGTACATTCCAGAGCTAGCAGTGAAATAATAGACAATATACTGAATCTCTGAGGTGAAGATAATACATCGCTTTATCATCAGAATAATGATAGACATACTAAGCTGAACCTTGTGCTAATAAATTTTATAGAATATTTACTTTCCTTAGTCTCTCTTTTGGTAGCTTTTACTGCAACCAAGACAATAAAACCCCAAGTTTATTATATTAGTATATTTTTAACTTAGCCTTTCAAGCCAATCTGTCCCCTAATAAAGAACGGGATATTACACTGACTGTGTGGAGCAGTCTCAAGTGCATGTGTGACTTTTTTTTTTTTTTAAGAGTGTAACAGGTATCTGGAAACTTTGGATAATCATTTTAACAACAAGCCAATGCGGAAATGTCTTATTCTGCTTTTTCTGATCCAGGGTTAAGGGTTTTTTTTTTTCACATCAGAAAGGATATTTTTGTGTGCAAATTGAACTGCAAGCTGTTTTTCCTTCTTGAGGTACAGGGTAATGAATTCAAGTGCTAGCTCAGTTTTAATCTGTGGTTATTGTCTTTTGAGATGTTATATGGGTCTGATAATTGACTTTGTTTATTTAAAAAATGAAGCTTTTAAAATATCTGTTTTAAAATTCCATGGTAATTCTTAGAAACTAAATACCTGAATAGGAGTTACAGATATTCTTGAGGATGTAAAACAAATATTTGTTTTCTACGCGTCCAGCTAGCAAAGTGCGACAAAGGTTAGACACTTGAGTTCAGCTCTATAATGATGGTTAGGTACCTTGTGGGTTTTCCACCCTAGCAATACAAATTTGCAAGACCTGAAGACTTAGCCACCAGCGTTTTACCAGCTCTGTGATTACTATAACATTTTTGGCTTTCTTTATACTTAACTTCTGATTATCCAGTCATGGGGAGGGGCACTTGGTCTGACAGCTGCAAACATAACCTAACATTGTCTTTATTTGATGTTTCAGGCAAATGTTTAAATTGGTGTTTGCAAAACTTGACTGGCTGCTGGTAGCAATGAGGGACAAATATCACTTATCAGATTATATTACACATTCCAGAAATGCCTTTTCTGCTCTTCCAATGCAGTAAAGAACTGAGATGAATATGAAACCGAGAAACTTGTTCTGGTTCTTTACATGATATATTATATTGCTGTCTTACCCATAATTACAGTGCTTCCCCACAGACTTGATATTTCTATTACAATAGAACCATAAAAAACATTTTAACTGTCCATTGTGGTGGCATATTCTACAAACTCCTCCTTTTTTTTCCTTCTCCATTCAATTATGTGGGAAATTGTAGCTAGACCTAATATTAAAAATGCCTTCACACATTAACTTAATACATTGCAGCTTCACTAATAGAATGCACTGGAAGCTAATTCTAACTTTTAAAATAATAAACTCTATTTAATCATCAATACAGCATCTTTTGTATGATACATATTGTATATAAATTATATAGCAATACTCTGTTGGACTTTAGCTATTTCTTCACTCTTCTTGTTTACACTATGCTTCCTGACATTTTAATAACAGTTTATTTTGCAGTAGCTGCCATAAATAGCTCATCACTTTCTTCTGGGTGTAAAGAAGCAGGTTCTTTGGTTTAAAACTGGACAGTTCTTAATGCTTATATGTGAGATGTCATTCCTACGGGTGATCATCCTTACTTCACCAAATGTACTCACAGTTTGTTGTTAGGAATGGATGACTCCAATTCTGTGCAGAAGAGTACAAGATCTCGCTTCTCACTGTTTAGAATAGGACTTAAATGCTGCAAAGGAATCCTTTGCCCACAGTGAACTTCATCCTAACACTAGGGTGACAACAGCTGGTCTGAACTTGCCAGCTTTTTTTCACTCCCAATTCTGTAATTCAAGTCCAGGGAAGTGAGCACAGTACAATTGATTGCTCCGTGAAACACCCAGTTAGAGTAGATTATCTGAAATGAAAGAATGGCAAACAAGAATTTATTTTTCTTTGTCATTAGGGAAGGTTGATAACAGAATCACTGCAGAGCCAAAGAGGAAATAATCAACAGAGGTGAGATGTATTTATTTTAAAACATGCATTATTTTTCTTCTTAGCAGCTTGGTTTTACAAGAGGTTGTTGAGTTCTTTTGTTGTTTGTTTGTTTGGAGTTTTATTTGACTGCTCATTTTATGTACATGGCTTGGACCTTCCTTTGCCTGCTGATGTCCCTCATCTTTACATCTTGATAGTCTTTGCTAGTCATTTACATAAGCAATGACAGTAGTCAATCATTTCTCTTCCATTGACTGCTCAAGTGAGATGAAGATTGCTCCCCACTGAAAGAGAGTACAAATGCAAACTTGGCCATCGGTGCTGAGCTTAGATATTAAAGTTCATTGTTTTTAAGCATTTTCTTCTGCAAAATCACACTGACACATTTATTTTTCTTGCTGTGTTTAGTACCATGACTTGGTTTATGTTTCTTTATTGAGATTGCCCTTTGCCAGCATGGCAAGACCAGCAATAGGCCACTCATCAAAATCCTGTGTCTCCCAGCACTCATTAGTGTTCTGGGATGATTTCTCCCCCTCCCTTTTCTCCTGTGAATTAAACTGTCAAATTATTGAGCCAACGGTTCATGACCAGTCTAAAAATACTGAAGAAAGTAAGTTCTACATGATTTATAACAGAATTATGGGTCATCTTGGATGACAGAGAGCAGTAGGCATTAGATCATTGAGGTTTTTTACTGCCACCTCTTTCTCGTGATTATTCAGAAGGGGTCGGCTTTTGCTTAAGCTCCTTATCCTCCTGAGCTGCCTTCTGTTGCTCTCCCCACACACTGCCAAGCTGTTATTTGTGAAAGACAGCAGGCATCTGCATGGGTGGGACGAGTGGTCTGCCACACAGACCCTCATCAGTGCTCGTGTGCCAGCCAGTAAAGAGGACCCATTGCAGCAGCTATACAAAGTCCTTTTAAGCTGTAGAATAATGTCCTCTGGGGATGTGTGAGCATTAGGCTGGTAATGTTGCTCCCAGGAATAAACAAACAGGAAGCAAAGCCCCATTTGCTTGCTCGCTCCTAAGAGCCCCACCATCTGTCATCATGTATAGATTTTCAGACTTGCTGGTTTGCTAATTAATCATATTGGGTGTGAGGGTAACTTGCATTTGGCGTTTCTGCCGGGAAATAAGGTAGAAGAGAAAAGTCACTCCAGCATCCCTGCGCTGATTAGCTTCGTTACAAGGGACAGCTCATCAGAGATGGTGAGTTCCTTGTGCCTGCTGTGTCCCCTATCAGGCGAGTGGGTAGGCAAGGAGAGGCTGTGTATGGAGGTTCTACTCTGCCTGCCCTGTAAACGTGAATCAGTGGTTGTAACACGCAAAAATTATCTGTGCCAGATAAAGGGCTGGTAGAGATAACATCTCTCAGTATAACTTTGTGGTGATCTTCCAAAGGTTTTCCTGTAACTCCACAGATACGCCATGTCTGGGCTGAAAGACACACATAAAGAACTGAATACCTGACACGGTGTCACTGCAGTAAATGCAGAGGGAAAAGCTCTGTGTTCCCAATATGTTTTGTATATGGTACGATGAGCACACGGTGAAGAATGAAAAGCATGTATTGCAGAATATAAAATGTCTCTGGCTGCACATAAACTATATTTCAAGTGTTCTGCGAAACTAGCCTATTTTTATGAATCTCAGATATATTGACAGGCAATATATAGGCAAAATGTGATTGCAGCAGTTCTAAAAATCATTTTAATGATGTGATGTAGCAATATTTTTCACCAGTTATAAAATTATATTGGCTTCCTATAATTCATTTAATGGCAATTATACTGAAAATACTTCCACTTGAAGTAAGTATCTGTAAGAGCTTCACAGAAGTGGGAATGTTTGCCAGATATTTGCTTACACAAGCTACACCTTCACAATGTAATCAAAGAAGCAGTTCTGCTATTAGTTCTGCTTGAATTTATAGCCTCCAAGCTGCTGGCAAGATGTGGATGAATAATACCAGTGTCAAGGCACTGTGAAGGCTCAGAAGGAACCTAAAATTCCTTATATTTCAAATTATTCTCCAAAGCTTTCAAAATTTGATTCAATTGAATGAATTCTTGGAAAGAGAAGGTAATAGCTTGTCTCCATTTGTAACTGGGCCAAGCATAAACTACAAGCTTTACTGCTGCTTCCTACACTGCTCAGGAATTCAAAAATATATCTGAATGATGAGCAGCTGAAGAGGTTTTGCCAGTACTGAAACTGTGTTACCTCTGCCTTGAATCATTTTTAATGTTTGACTCTGCAGAGCTTCAGACAAGGAATCAAAGGGCTGGATTCCTCAGTTTGCTAAATTGAACCGGCTGTTGAATTGGCTGTTTCCTTGTAAATGAAATATATTTGGCCAGAAATGTCTTTGTAAGCTTCACATGTCTGTTAGTTCTGGTGCTTGTCATTGCTTTTCTATAACTCCCTCTCCCAAGTCCCACCGAATCTGGGCTGCCCAGAGCTGAGAAGAGAGAATGTATGAGGGAGCAGATGGGAGGAGGGGAGACCATGGGAAAAGTTCAGGACAGGAGGCTCAACCACACCTCCTTATCAGCTGGTATCTGGTTGTGTCGTTTAAATCTGCCTGCCCAGAGCTTCGGTGTGGGCCAGGAGAACCAAAAATGAGGTGGGAACAACCTTTTTCAGCTCTGAAACTTGTGCTTTACCTGGTGTTTAGTCTTGTGTAGTGGAGAATAGGTCAAACTGGTGAAATACGCGGTGCCGGGTGCTCAGTGTGCGTTGTAGCTTGGAGCTTCTGATGTCCCTTTTTAAACTTTATCCTCTCTTGCTCTTGCAGGCCTCTTCTTTGTCCTGGGTTAGAGAAGTAAAAAGTGGTTTTCACTTAGCATGATGAGTCACTCCATTGTGATATCAAAATTTAGGCATTTATTTGGAATTGAAGCAAAATCATTTATAAAACCCTGCAGAAACTATCTTGACTGAGATGATAAAAAGACATCATTAAAATTAGAAAAAAAGTACCTTCTACTTTAATACTTTTCTGGCCTGTTTAACTAAGGAATAGAGATACAGCTGTGAGTAAGAAAAGTGATTTAAAAGAATTCTAACACTTTAAAGGGCAATTTCATACCAGTTTGGATTAACAAGGCTGCCTTGTTTCTACCTACCACATGAAATTCTCTGAGTATAACTGTTTAATTGCACTAAATCATAGCAAAGTTTTTCTCACTTTCTAGGAAGCCATAGCTAAAATATCTGACACCAAACTTTCTCACTTCACTCATTCCACTTAGCATTAGTTCCTAATTTAGAGCAGTAGAGAAATGTTCTTTGCAGTTAAAAAAAAAAGCTTCCTAAAAAAACAAGGTTAAAATTAATAAAGAACCACAAAGATAACAAAAACTTATCTCAGAGGTTTCTAACTCTGTGTCAGGCTACTTTCTACTCTCTGTAGAGCTGTCAAAGTAGAAAGCAACTGCTCTGAAGCCATCAGCCATGTCATATCGACTCAGACCGAGTGCCTTGCTCTGCAGCTCGGGCTATTGCATCTCTGTGGCACCGTGATGTGCTGTGCGAACGTCGCGTGGCTCATTTGGAGCTGGCCCTGAGTACCTCCACACACTACTGGCTGCACTGTTTAGACATGCAGACTCAGGGCCAAGTGCCTACAGGCAAATGCATTGCCAACTGCCAGCCTGGGTGCTGGAGAGGGTGCCATAGGTAGGTTGTGTCTGTGGTTCTGAAGATATTTTCAGAAGAAAACTCTAGCCTGATCCTGCATGCGCCTCTGAGTCTTGATTCAGAGCCTTGTGGCAAGCAGAATCGTGTAACAATTAATCATGAAGAGGATGGTGCTCCATCCTCTGCATGCCTTGCTTACAAAATTTTTGTTGCTCTGTTTGCTTTCCCTAAAGAGCAGTTCAGCCAGCAACCATGCACCTGCGTAACAAAACACAGCTTCAACCCTTCCACTCTCATGGATCTCCTAGAACTATACAAGTATGCTAAAAATTTCTTAATTCACTTTCCAAGGTTGAATCTACCTCTATTTTCCCAGGAATGATGCAGCCAGTTTTTGGCAGCCGCATTAACAATACCCATAGTTACATTTTGTGTTAATGATACTGGGTAACACCGTGGTAGACCCATAAATCTCAAAAGACAAAAAAATTCCAGAGTGTTTGCCAAACTGTGTTTCAAATTGGTTTAGACAGCGTTCTTCTACTGGTAGATGGTTTTATTCTTTATATCTAACCTTGTGATGTCACCAAAACGTTAATCTTGATTGAAACTTCCTTAATTTGTACACAGTGGTTTCCAAAGATGCTGGTCTATGCCTCTTAAAACTATGTGGTTTATATTGTAAAAACATAAGTTTTTTTTTTTTCTTGTTGGACTGACTTTCACCGTTGAATAAATTCTATTCCAGCCACTAGTACTATTGGGTTGCGCTGCTGGTGGGAGTCTTTTATTGTGGGGCTGTTGAAATTATGTTATAGATTACCTATCATTGCTTTCAATAGCAGATAGCTTTGGCTAGCGTAGTGGAACTAGAATTTTTCCCCTTGATGCCTGCACTTTCTAGCCTTTTGTTCAGCGTGTAATAGATGGAAAGTAATAGAGAAGCATGCATCAACCATCAGAATATTACAGTCAGCTATGGCTTCAAACGTATAGTTCACAGAATAAACAAGAATGTCAGCTAATTTAATATCTGCCAATTTCCCTGAGTTCTATGGGATAGTTTCTTAGGGATGATATAATGTCTACAGTTAAGGTCTCTTGTCATTATTGAACTTGGTGTGTGGGAGTAGATGGCTGTTAACAGAAGGGAATAAAGACAAGGCTCTTACCCTGCCAAACAAGCCGTGTTATTCAGTTGAATTAGAGTCAGTCCAGCTCTATCTAGCCGCACTAGCTCACTTGTCTCGTTCCAAGTGCACCATGCGTGCTGGAGTTTGCTACTAAGGATGAAATGTGATGCTAGGAGAGATTCTTTAAGGCAGGAGGAAGAAAGACCCATTGGGGTTAATGCAGGTGAGGAAGCGAGGTGGTTAGAGCTTGTGTGCAAGTGCCAATAGCAAAACCCTGTGGCATATATTTTGCGATGAGAAAGTCTGGATTTAAATTAAGGAACAGTGGTATTCAATATGATGCATTTATTGAAACAAATTCGCTAGCATAATTATGTATGATAAAAAGCAGTTCTCACCAACCAACACCTTAGGTGTAAGGGGACAGAGACACTCATTCCAGAGAAGGTATGCTTTGTCAGGTGGGTCTGTGTCGGCTGTGCAGACCTCTATGCCTTTTGTCATATGTCCAGCGGCAGAGACTCTTAGGAATCCTGCACCTGGAGCAAGGACCATGAGAGGCTGCTGAGGAATCTACATTTATCCAGCTGTCTAATTCTGTCAGTGCAACAGTTTTTTCTCATAAAGGTTTATGGTGTTTGGCAGATCTCTACTCAAAGCGGAAGCTACAAAATAGATGAATATACAAAAGGAGACAAAAGACATGAGAAGTGCTTTTAATCTTCCCATGCCAAAGTAAATTGCCAACTGACCCAGTTTTTATCTACTTCAGTCTCTTGCAATGCTCTATGAGATGGGTGAGCTTTTAGGTGTGAACTCTTTGCTAAAGACAGCACAGAGACAGAATGCCACTGCTGTTGGAGAGGCAAAGGACTGGAACTTGAATAGACCAAAACTCTTAAATTTTAGTTTTCGAGAGCTACAGTCTATAATGAGATAACTTGTTTTCCATCTCTTTCACCCTGTCCTCAGAATTATGTTTCTTGGATTTGCAAATTTTGGAATGTTGTTCTTGGGGAAAAAAAATTGTTTTACATATGTCAGCACATTCTATAAGCTCTAATGTGCCAGAAAATAGCAAGTGCTGCACACATACAGGAGGGATGAGAGAAACTGGGAGACCTCAGGCATGGGCGCATGTGGGGGAAGTGGGGTTGCTCTTGACAACAGCAGACTGCTTGGTTCTTACTTGACTCTAGTCCCTAGTACTCACCTTAAATGTTCATGTACCTTGTTTCAAAGCAGTTTTGGATCATGTTAGAAATTTCACACCTTGTCTGTTGTAGCTTCTGTAGCTGACCTGGATGTAGCTTCTGAGATATTTCAAGACTGCCCTACTTGCAGGAAATGGTGTGGGAACTGTTTCCCAGGGAGAAGTTAAACACTGTTTTTTCTAAGGCAAAAAGCATCTACTTACAGTACAGAAGTACTCACTGGATGGGACTGAAACTCATCTGCTGCCCAACACCTCGAGGTTTATTGCCAGGCGCAGTGGCAGACGTACAGTGACATACATGGAGTATTCAGATGTGTCACTGCCTAGGCATGTTATATCGTAAAGCCAAAATACTTGATTAATATAAAGTGCTGAAAGGAAAATACCCAAGGCTGGCTTCGAGTTTTTTCGTGTTGCAGGCAAAGCATGTTTTTGGTGCCCCAAGGAAAATAACAAAATAATATGCAGAGGCAAACTGTCAGATTTTGGGGTCCTCCCCGTTCCCTGCTTGGCCCTCCTTCCATCTGCTCTCTGTCTTTTCCCTGTAGCAAATGCAGTCCCTGTCTCTGTAGAGGGACTGGGCAAAGCTGATAGCTCACTGGGGTCCTTTTTCGTCACAGGAATCAGCAGGAGATGGGTACTTGCTGCTTACAAATGCCTTGCAAACTGTTGAATCCCACTACGCTCCAGTGGTAATGTATCACTTCACTGCACCTACCTGTTGCACTAGCAAGAGAGGATGGGGAGGCAGAGGTAGGCTGGGCGTATGGTAAAGGGACACGTTAAAATGCCTGTGTCTTAGAGACAGCCCTGCCCTTCTGCATCACCATCAGAACAGCATTGAAAAGACAACTGGGAAATAAGCACAGTGCCTCAAATAGCCAAAGTGGTGCTGATTTATACCACTGATCTTTTTCTGTAAGGATGAGCTTTGCCTGTTCAGAGAGGAACTTGATCCACTCTAGACATAGATTGCTTAAAAGGCAGATAAACGTTTTGCTTGGGTTTTTTGTTTGTTTTTTTTTTTATACTCCAGTGGTTACTAGATGAGATGTCAGATGGTTTGCATGGTACAACACCACACAAAACAATGAAATTCCAGTATTTAACATTACCTGCACTAAAAGTATGTTTGGTTCCTGTCCTTTTCTGACTTGGATGTGATTATGTACTCTGCATGTCAGTGTTCAGATATCATTTGTTCCATTAATCTATCACAAATTTCAACTGATGAGTGTGCATGTGGATTCTTGAGCCAGCCTTAGAGCACCTGTGAAAGCCAGCAAGAGATTTGCGTTGTAAACTGCACTCTTGTAATTCCTGGCTTCTTAGTAGTCCTGTCAAGATCATGCAAGCTAAGCCTTGCAAGGTTGAAATGACAGAGATCAGTGAAGAGAGAGCAGTCACATTGATATAACAAACCAAATGAGATTGTGTGTTTGATACAAACAATAGTTTTATTAGCATTCTTATTTTTTAAAGAATGTTATCTGCAACATCTCTGGTGGTTTTCTGAAAAAAAAAACAAAAAACAAAACAAAAAAAAACCCCCAAAAAACCCCAAACAAAAAAACCCTCTTTTGTCAGTGGAGTTTTGGTGCCATAAAGCTAATTTGTAGCAAGAAAGCAGAGCTCTGTATGAGTCCAAAGATGAATTGCCCTATGGTGTTTCAGGTTTATATGTGATATTTTAAAAGTGAAATGCTGCTGGGAATAAGTGGGTTGTTATTAACCCTTTTTTTTTTTTTTTTAGAAGCAAAAATATCTGAATTTCTCCAGCAATAAAAAGCCTAATTCTGACCTTATGCAAATGTAACATCAGCATGATCTCAGTGGATTTCTGTTTTATACATCAGGAATAATTCCAGTGCTAGGTAAAGTCCACAGCACTGCATTCTGGATAGCAGTTTCCCCCTGTGTAAAACATGAATGAAGCAGAATAATGCTTTAATGTCTCTCCAGATTCCCTTTGTTGAAATCACTATAGCAGACACAGAAATATCCTAGGAGAAAATAAAGTCTAATAAAATTGCACTTGTGTAAATATCATGCAAGTGTGAAAATAATAAAGTTTTAAGCTAAATAATTTTTCTTTTGTGCCTGTTTGGCTATTACACAGATTTTTTTTTTTTATAAATATATATATATATAGTTAGTAATGAATATTTTTTGCTGGAAAGGAAAGTATTATAGAGTGCTCAACCTGAATGTGACAATCCACACAAGCAACTTTCCTACTGCCGGGAAGACATAATTTTTGATTGTGAATATGCAGTAAGGATAGAAAAAAAAAATTACCTGAAGTAGGTGCCTGACCATTGAAATAATGCAGACTAAAGCAGTCTGGATGAAGACACATATGCCAAAAGAATCTGACCACTTTCTGAAGAGGAAGCGAACGGTATTAGACAGACACCCAATGGCTTGGTTGCTTGGTGCTGTCAACTGATAGAAGAGGAACCAGTTGACAAATACTCTTCATGTTGGGGTTTGGTGGGGTTTTGTTTGGCTTTTTTCTGTTTGTCTGTTTGGCTTGTTTGTTTGTTTGGGTGTTTGGTGGTGGTTTGTTTGTTTCTGGAGTTTTTTTAGGTGTGTTTGACGTAGGACAGTGGTTTCCTCTAGGCTATTGTATACCATCTTGAACTTTTAATAGTTGCTCTGTCTAATTGATGTTTGGCTACTGTAGGAACCAACTGGGATGCAGACTTCTCTGCTGTGAATCCTTGTTGCTAGGTCTATCCCTCCCCTTCCCTGATAGGGAAAGGATACCAATATGTTGCCCCAGGGGAATCTTCTGTAAACTGGTTAAGTCAACTTTTCAGCTGCTAAAGAGTGACCCATGCTTTCTAACAAAGACTGCAACAGCTCAACACGTGGCACTCAAATTGGCAGACAATTTTATTTGCTGTGTTGACTGGTAGTGGGAGACAATTCCCTTTCTAAAGAGCTTTTGCTTAGATCACAGAGAAGTAAATGTCACTGTTCCTATTGCAGAGGTTTGGGACTAAAGTGCAAATAATTTGATTTATTTGTCCCAGGGTTTACAAAGAAGGTTGTTACACAGATGGAAATTAAACCTATTGCCTTCTGCATCTGTCCAAAATGCCAACTATGCAAGCATGTTCCTGTTTGTTCATTTATATCGTAACACTTATTGCTGTTCTGAATGTTGGCTGCATTGTCCCAAGTCGAGCTTGAAACTCTCCGACGTTGTCTGCCATTCGGCATCTCTTTTTTTTTCTCTGACAAGTTATCTACTGCTTACCAGGCAGGTGAAGAGCCATTCTGAAATTGTCACATGCCACGTTCAGTCAAGAGGCTGGTATTTTTCTTTCCAGGAGAGAGCAAGAGAACGTGTCACTTTCTTTTCTAGACAAACTTACAATTACTTCATGTGTCTACCTTAAAAAAATTGTTACTCTCATTCCTCTCTTATCTCTGAAAGATTAATATACCTTTGAGCCAGTGATAAGCTTAAGCCTCCTGTGATGAGAGTGGGGATAAGTAAATTCCGTGCCAATCTCACCTTCTGTGACCTCACTTTTTTGGCTCTGAGTAACAGAACTTCATTTTCATTGCTAGTATAGCTTCAGGGCTACTTTTCCAGAGCTTCTTACACATTTCCTTCCAGTCCAGTGCATGCTACTCTTAATTATCATCCTGCGTAGCAGTAGCACTGAGCACAAAAATAGCTTCTGTAAGCCTTGACACAATATTGCTGTGAAATAAGGAAGGTTGTGTGATGGCAGCTCTTGTCTTGGGTTAACAATGCACACTGAGCTACATCTCTACTGGTCAGTTTGGTTTCACGATTAGTGGTTAAACAAAGGATAGAAAAACTTTATTGATCACCTTTACAAATGGCATCAGGAGAGGTTTCTCAGGGAGTGTTTGTGAACAGGATAAATGTGCACAAAAATCTTCCTATCCATCTCCATGGGATCTTACGTGGACTCTCCAGACTGGGACTGGAGTACAGTGTGATGCCGTGATTACATGAGGAAAACAGGAATCTCTCATGGGTTCTCTAGACTTTTACTGCAGAGCTGCAGGACCCAAAGTGTCCTGTGAACCCATTTATTTCCTCAAAGTGGGTAGCCAGGGACTGAAGGAGCAGTGAAGGTAGCTTAGTTTCACTGGCCAGTGAGTGAATAAAATACAGCTGGAGAGAGAAAAAACAGTGAAAACAGGGAGAAAACTGTATTTTATGGAAGTCTGTGAGTCACAATGGCTGTTTAATCAACTGCACAAGGACAGGTAGCTCCAGGGGACACTTGACAGGACTTGGCAGCCAGAACCTTTGTATTCTTTCTCCTGGAGAGCCTGAACTAGCACAGAGTTCAGTGTCCAAGCAGTTGTCTGTATCTTGTATCTGGTGATGTTGAGTCCTTTTTTTTTTTTAAAAAAAAAATAAAAAAATAAAAATCTCTTTTTGTCTGCCTGACGTTAAAAATCCCAAGTCAAATGGAGGAGTCAGAGTGCTGGTGCCTGTCCCAACAGCAGGGATACTTCAAAAGGTCCTCTAGGAACCAGCACACTTGGATATATGAGTTCTCTGAGAAACCAGCTGCAGTTGTACCACTCTGAGCAGGCTCTCACAGGCGGGTAATATCAGCAGGCAGCTCTCTTGTCCTTGGGGCTCGTTCTCCCACATTGCTTTCTGTAGTGTTGCAGACACAGTGTCCCTTGGTGCAGAGCAGCCTTGGGCTGTGTCACACCCTGCATCTCTCCCTACAGACCTTCCTTGATATCCTTAGACAAAGGCAGTTGTACCAATCAGTGCTACAGCTATGTTGAGTATCCTAGTGTAGTAGCGAATGCTTTAATTATTCAGGTGGAATCTGGCCATCTTCTAAAAGGTTTGTTGGAAAATAAGTGACAGCATAATTTGACCCTGAATTCCCTATATAATATAACTATCAATTCTATACAATAGTATCTGGTTGTGAATGGGAGACAGTTATTTAACATGGGGAAATGGGAATTTTTTTCATGCTCTAAGGAATTAATTTAACAGGAAACAATCTCAGTCTGGCTCTGACTCTCAGGTAGCCTAGAGCCCCTCTTGCTGCCTACGGCTAAACCACTCTCAGGGTGCTCCAGTCAGCTCACAGCACTTATACTTCATTTCACTGTCACTGCCTGAAATATTTAAACTTTGTGTCAAATACCAGCATGCTCCTGTTTTGTAACTTAACCGAATAATTCTTACTGAAAAAAAAAAAAAGAGCACTTGGATAGGAATCTGAGTGTTTGGTTCCAAAGCTCTAATGTTGTCCAAAGGTTCCCTTGCTGCAATGCAGTTACCAGCATGTAAAACAGTGATCATTGATTCAAGAATCAATGCCTACCAGTAGCTATTAGATAAAACATTTGCTTAAAGAAGACATGATGACTCAAAAATATCAGATGCTACCTGATGAAAAAAGACTGGATGGCCAATCTGGGAGTGTAATAGCAGGAGCTTCCACCACCACCTTCTCTTGATCCATCTAAAGACATAGAGAAAGGGAGATAACAGCGTTGCACTTACAAGCCACGATGCTGGTGAGAGCCAGCTGTTTGTTTCTGGTGTCCCAAGAGGACTGGAGCAAAGGAGGAGGACCGTGGCCCCTCATTTGTACTGATGACTTGCTATATATTATCCAGGCACAAGATGTCTCTGTGGGCTCTCCAGAAATTCTAGGTTTTCTTTTTTTTAAAAAAAAAAAAAAACAGGACAAATCTGTAGCTCAAGCTGTGTGGGAAGCCTGTCAGATTGTGTTTGTAGTTTTGTTTGTTTTCTTTAACAAATGCTTCCAGTGTTAAACAGGCTGATACACTGTATTTTATAACATCCCTGCTGCCCCAGTCCGTGGCAAAGGAGACGCATCCATGAAGTGAGTGTAGTAAGGGCTTTGCATGTGGTATACATTGTGATTGCAGGGAGCTTAGGAAGGAGGCCCTCAGAGTTTAGGGGGAATGGTTAGATAATAAAGCAGTTAATCTTCTGTAATTTATGTATTGAGAAAGACATTCAAATTGCCTAGTGCTAAGTTTTTAGGACATCAATAAATATGGTGTTTGTAGCTGAGTTAATGCAGCTGAAGAAAACTCCAGGTTTGAAATTTCCTACAGACTGGATGCTTAATTTGGCACCATAAAAGTTTAATTAAGAATTAATTCTGGCATTCAGTATTCTTTAGAAATGTATTTGGTTTAAATAATAAGTCAGTAGGAGTTCTTTGTAACCTTAAAAATTGCTACAAGCATTTAGTAATTTCCAAGAAAAGATTCTAAAAGAGTAACTTGTGAGCTGGTGTTTCACCTCTTTGATCTCAGATAAATATCTTTGCTTTCTAGGTTTGATGGCCCCTTTGGTCTTCCTGATTGTTAAAACCCACTCACATTAACAAAAGCTGTGTTCAGTCGTGCTCAATGGAGCAAGTCATGGTTTCACACTGGGTACAAAGTGGCTTGACAAGTCGCTGACTCTTGGCTAATTTCCACCTCAAAGTCTCTGGCATGCCAAAAATCTAACAGACTTCTGGGTATTAATACATCTTTTCAGCACAAATGAGGGAAGCCCATCAAATCTTGCTAAAGTAATACATTATGCACAACAAAAGTTAGTGTCTCTGCAAGACTCTCCCTTAACTCCTTGAGTTATAATGTTACATTTGATTGAAAAATACAGATTTCTAGATGCTTGAAAATCTACCAAAGTTGGAGAAAATGCATCTTCATGTGAAGCTTATTCAGACTGATTGCAGGTTTTTGAGATGATGGTTTTTAGAGCATAGCATTAAATTTTTATTCAGTAGGCAAACTATAACAGTGATTATGTGGAATAATTGTGTTACTGTGCTGGAAAAATAATCTTCTCATAGGCAATGCACGTGATTACAAGCAGATTAACGTTTTTAAATCAGTTGTCCATCACCATCCTCCTACTGCTTACTTAACCTTGCTTTACAGGCAACACATTTTTATTTTTGTAATCACAGTGTTAGAAAATCTGTAAACAGTGGTTGCAGACTCATTCTTGAATTTGTATACATTTCGAAGGTTTTACAACAAACATATTTCATTTGTGATAGTTTAGAAAGAGTTAGAAATAGAGGAAGAATGCAGGTATAACACGCTGTAGGAGTTGAAGAGAGTATGTATGTTGTGGGCTTAAGGATGACTACATCCTCTTCTGGGACAGTGTAGCCCAGAGTGTGTGCTTACGTTATTTGCAAATATCACATGTGAACTGTCTGTGTGCCATACAAAATGCTTTTATAGGCAAGTGAAACAAGATTTCAGTAATCTGAGTGATTTTACTCATATTGGTTACTTAAACAACTTAGCGGATAACTAAGATGATGTAGATGAAACAAAGCTTTAACTGTTCAGATTGAATGGAGATTTTTCCTGAAGTATGTTTCCCTTTTCAGTTTATGCCCTAGTGAGTTTCAAGTTAAACACATATATTTCCTTAAATTAATATTAAAAAAAAACCCCAGCAAAACTACATTTCTCCTAATTTCAAATAAAATCTAAGAATTTTATACACATTCCTAAGGGCTGTTGAACTGGAAGTATCATTGGGACTAAAATAATCAAGGCGAGAAAATGGTGAGGTTTTTGCTACATTATTATTTAAAGTTTTAGTTATGAAAGGAAAAGTAATGGGTTGTAATTGGACTTAAAAAATTAACCATTGATTAAAACTCTTGGGTTTTGGGTTACTAATGTCCTTATGACTGTCTATGAAAGAATCCTAATCAATGCCTGTAACATGCTCATAACATCTGTATGCCTTGGATCTTCTTACTAAACCTAGTTCCTTCTGCCTCTGGAAACTTTTTATTAACCTTAATGATAATGCACTGATCATTCACTAACCCTTTATACATGGCAGCTTAACTGGAAGTGTGCTGCGGTTCTGCACAGCTTGAGTCTTTTGAAAAGCCTGCTAAGCTTCTGCGGCACCATCACCTTCTGCCTTTCTGCACTCTTTATTTTCCTTTGGTCTAGTAACGCTGACAATTAATTCTGTGTGGCACTAATAGACAGGACAAGTGTTTTATCACTCAAAATAAATTAGCATGGAAGTAAATACCAGCTGTAATGTGTCCTGACATTCTTGTAAATCACACAAGACTTCAATGATGTTTCCTCCTACGACTTAGCCCTTAAAGTACTTTGCATTTTGACAGGATCGAGTCAGGAATTAGCTGAGCACCCAGGGTTCTTTTCAGTGATGCAAGATCTGTTCCAGCCCTTATCTACAACAATTACAATAATGTTTGGTAGAAATTCAAACTCTTTTTAGCAAAAGACTTATCCAGACTGCGCCACAAAAGTATCTGTGAAAGAGTCAAAATGCAAAATTAGGTTGAAAAGTATATTTGGTTGAGGCACGTGTATTCTTGGTTAACTGTCAACACTAGTAAACTTCTGAAAATACACACATGTGCATAAGTAGTCAATCAAGTCATGACCTTGGTCCTTTCACAAGCTATCCTTTTCACAAGATAGTCTGATACATGAGCAGAGCTGAAAGCGTATTTTCAATTATGCTGCTAACATGTTATTTGATATATGAAGTCCATAGGTTTATCACCATATAATTTATTTCTTTAGTTATTAAAACTCTGTATAAAACCCAGGAAAATTATTTGGGTCATATCTGATTATTGTCCTATTTGTTAAAGCTTACTCTGACATTTTGCTATGAAGAAATCCTGGGGCTTCTTTCATCATTTTCTCCTGGCATTTTTCAGGATCAGCTCTATACCCTTTGGAAATTAGGTATTTTAACTTTTAGAACAACATTCTACAGTCTGCTAGGAATAATGACTTCTCAAGTCATCATTAACAAAAATGTTTCTGAACCATAAAGTGAAAAAGCTGCAGGAAAATAAAGACAACGGTCTCACCTCACCATCCCCTTCGCATCTTTTGTTTCTGTGTTTGTAGTGTAAGGGCTGTTGTGCAGAAGTATAGTCTCCCCAGCGCTTCAAGGACAAATCTGAATGCATCTGAATGCTGAACTTTCATTGTTGTAATGTTCATTTGCTTTGAATGCCTTGGCAGGCTGGAGAGGTGGGCCCATGCAAA
This sequence comes from Tetrax tetrax, assembly GCA_009806455.1. Lineage (NCBI taxonomy): Eukaryota > Metazoa > Chordata > Aves > Otidiformes > Otididae > Tetrax > Tetrax tetrax. Next base: position 1,180,579 of record WHYT01017566.1, read on the forward strand.
CCTCATGAAGTTCAACAAGACCAAATGTTCAGGGGTCGGGAAAATCCTGAGCACAGATACAGGCTGAGCAGACAATGGATTGAGAGCAGCCCTGCCAAGAAGGGCTTGGGGGTATTGGTTGATGAGAAGCTCAACAGAAGCTGGCAATGTGTGCTTGCAGCCCAGAAAGCCAACCCCATCCTGGGCCGCATCAGAAGCGTGGCCAGCAGGTTGAGGGAGGGGATTCTGCCCCTATATTCTGCTCTTGTGAGACCCCACCTGCAGTGGGGTCCAGTCCAGCTCTGGAGCCCCCAACATAAGAAGGACATGGACCTGTTGGAGTGAGTCCAGAGGAGGCCACAAAGATGATCAGGGGACTGCAGACCCTCTCCTATGAGGACAGGCTGAGAGAGTTGCTATGAAATACCGTCTCTGTCCCCAGCTTCTCTCCAAAGAGTGCCTGATAAAAAACAATAAAACCACAGAGTTTTTGCAATACGCTGAATCTGGAATAGCTATATGACACTTCCTTGTGAAAATTTCAGGCTGCTTTGTCAAATTTAAGTGGCTAAATTAAGTTCTGATTAAAACCCCTTTCCTCTATTTGATTGATATTTCACAAATGTAGCCCTCTATAGGATATCTGCTCTCCTTATTAGAGAATGAGTTTTTTGCAATAAAAATCTCAAGATCTCAGATTTATTTAGTCTTGAATTCAAACAAAATAGATTTTATAAAATATATATATAATAGGAAGTTATTAAATAACTGTGTTGAACTATTACAGCTCAGCTACTTTAAAGAATGTTTTAAAAGTATTCAAGATGCATCAAGATAGAAAAATACTGTGAGATTTATGTTACTCTAAAATGTTTGAATTTCATTTGGTCTATTTTTAAACATTGTAAAGGATATAAAATATAGTGGAGAGTTTTAATCTAAATTACTGACTTATTTCTGCATCAGTGTGGTGCTGGGCTCTTCATAAATACTGTCTCTCATGCTAGAAGTAGTGAAGCCTGCAGAAACTAAGTTATGTTGTACAAGGCAAGGATTGGAATGGGTTCTTGAATCCACCTGAACCATCCTTGCTAGAGCTGATCTCATTAGGAAAGAAACAAATTTAAGCCTGTACATCTTCACCTCTTCCCTTTTAAATCTCCAAGGAAGTTGAGGTTAAAAGCAAGACTTCCCTGCTGAAACCTTTGTCAATCAGTGTAGATGCTGCTTGGTGAACTAAATTGCGAGGAAGCAGTTGGAGCTACTCAGTCTGGGATTTGATTTAGCATGGTCCTTAATTTGCTGTGGTTTTCTGGTGTTCCTAAGTGTTCTGTTTCACATCTTCACATGACAAGTATTCAGTTCAGTGAATCTGCTCAGGGAGGACAGGTGTTTCCTAAGCCTTAGATGTATCTTGGTGGCTGGTTACAGATACTTATTCACAGTGAGTTTTTCCACATACAATCATAATTTCACAGTATAGCAAGATAAATCTCAGAAAACGCTTCCAAGAGGTTTAGTTTCTGTCTCTTTGTGGCTGAAGATCAGGAGCAGTCCCTGACTGTATAACAGAAAGATTAGCTTATGTCACTGTCATTGTAGTTCTTCCAGCTTATAGGACTTGCCTCAAGAAGTTTATTTTATACAACACAGAGGTCGAGTATAGAGGAGGATGTTTAAGGCTAATATGAAACCAGATGATGTGTAACTGTTCTGGTTTCCCTTAAGTATTGTATTGAAAATATTTTTAAAGTTATAATTTATTTTTTTTTTTTAAATTCAAAACTTGTGCTTTGGTTCCCAAGGCAACACAAACCAGGAATGATAATTCAGAGATTCTTCTAAGTAGCCTTTCTTATGAAAGGGATGAGCAGCTGTAGGTTGCAGATTTGTGGTTTGGAGACCTGTTAATGAAAGCTGTCAATTATAGAGCCCGTATTGTAACACAAACCCTATCCTTAAGCTTTCCATTAATAACACTGCACCATAATTTTAAAGCTCTTTATTACTAGTCATCGTAGGTTCTGCTACACATCACTAATCTCTGCTGCCTGAAAGATGCTGGGAATAGCAAGTGTCTATACATCAGAGTAATGTTAAGTTTTGCTCTCATAATGAATGGAAATTGAATCAATCTCTTCTGGGACTTACTCCAAGATTAGACGTTAAAGCAGGATTTTTACACACACACCCTACACACACTCCTGCAGTAAGCATAACTTCAGTTAATATTCCTAACAGCTACATTTTCTTCTCAAAACTAGCTCATTAGCTTGTAAAATATACAGGATTCAGGTGCTTGATAACAAATAAAGCCTTTAAAAAATTATGTTTAACCACTGGGGATTTTAGGAGCCTGACAGGAAACAGCCATTTCACATACAGCTTTTTTGAGGCACTCTGAAACAAGTTCAGAATTCTAATTCTAGAGTTGAAAAATTTTCAAGGTTATTCCTAGGATAAGACAGGAGGAGAACATGCTGCTTGGAGGACCAAAGTCCTCAACTGCAAGTCAGAAAATGCCATGAGCTGTGACTGCCTCTAGACCGAGACATGATTATATCCTCATCAAGACAGAGAACTTTTCAAGGATTTTTTTTAAGTGAAGAAAACCAGAAAGTGAAAGGAAAATGAGAAGGATTACAAAATGTTTAACCTTCAGTTACTTTAGCAGCTTAGGAAAGTATTCTCTATGCAGTTCAATTTGCTGAGTGTTGCGAAAAGGTAAAAATTTAAGAGTGAAAAAGGAAAGCTTGCACTCCTTTGTGAGGTGAAGGTGAAATATAGGTGTTGAAATGAAATATAAACATAGCATCTTCTGAAGGTTTCAAGGGTTAAAGGGAACTAAGAAACATTTCTATAAATTATTTATTTTGTGGAATCCCTATATAAAAAGAGATATTGATTACTATTTCATGCTTCAATTCTCTTTGCTATTCTGACAAACACACTCGTAACTCTTTTAGCCCTAATTCATAGCTCAGGCTCTATCCTGTCTTGTCCTTTTGCTTGAGAATGGAGCCATTGCTAACTCAGTGATGTAGTCATTCTGTGTACTGTAGCCTTCCATGGTTACTTTCATCCCCTTGGGTTGAGAGGATCACAGCATTATTCTAAATGGCGAAAATAAAGGCTTTTGTAAAATCAGATTGTGAATGTCCTGGGATGCCCCATCTCTAGGCATCAAATTTCAGCTTTCATGCATTGCTTTCTTAACAAACTTGATCTCAAAGGAGTTGTTTCAGCAAGGCAGTGGGACAAAGTGGCAGACTCCAAAAAAAGGCATGATAAAGAATATATAAGGTCTTTAAATTTAAAAATTAAAATGGTAAATCTGGCACACTCCAAAACCTGAAACTCCCCTGTTCTGAGAGAAGAGCTCACTGCTAACTGCCTCAGAGATGAGCATGAAGGCTTTTGCTGCAGAGCTGTTCGCTACAGCTGAGCTATTTTCTCTGTTTCCACAAATACCACCGCTTACTGCACGTCTGTATTTTCACATTGGTAAATCACCCATTTCCTCAGACTGACACCAGCTGAGCATTTAACTTATTTTTTTTCTATTAAAGTATTCTTAACATCACATGGTTAAAGTTGCTCTTGAACTCCAGTACCTCCTGCTGGAATTACAATCATGCTCTTCTCTTCCCCACACCAACTCTAATCTAGTCCCTGATTCCTAAGGTTAAATACCTTTCAGAATTTGTATGTGGATGGTACCTAAGTGAACCTTGCAAAAATTAAAATAAAGTAAAATAAATCTTTACGAACACTGCACACATTGGTGGTGAGGTATGTTCTGTATCTTGCATCTCCCCACTTATACGATTGTGATGCCCTGTCAGTCATTGCTGGAAGTTTTAATCCCAGCAGATCCAAAGAACTTGCTGCATTCCTTTGCGCTTCATTGCTTGCAAGGGCAAAGCTCCCTTCATCAAGAATTTTACAGCAAATATAATAGATTAATAAAAAGGGGAAAGAGCTGTGGTCTGTTATTTATCCCTGACTGATATTTATTAGCAAAAAAACAATTTATGCTGGGATTCCTTTATGGGTCTGTGATTGCAGTAGCTGGGGCAAGTGGTAATTAAAAAGCTGCAATGTGTCCTCTCACCTTAAAATTGGGTTTTAGAATGATGACAAGATAATGAATGGTGAAGTCTAATATCCGTATTAATTTCTCTGGGTGTTCACATGTGTGGCTGTGTGTTGTGTAGGTGGCTGGTAGGTTCAGGGTATTTGACAGCTAAGACACATTGCTGCTGGCAGAGCCCATCTGTCTGATTAGCCTCGGTTATGTGATGCGAGGGTTCGTTTGCGCACCAGCCCAAAGCATTGGGTTCGACTGTTAAATCTCAACCAGATTTCCTAATGAGCTGTTGCCCCGTGCACATCTAGAACTCATTTTGGTCAAGGAACATGTTAAAGTAGTACATTGATTTTAATAGTTGGCAGAGCCTTGTGTATTAGATATTCCTCAAATTTTACGTATAGATAAACTGAGACATAACTGCAGTTGTCCAGAGTAAATTGTTAAAGCACATTTGGCCTTTGAAATAAGGAATATTAGTTCAAGTTCATTAGCTAACCTCCATTTCCCACTGAAAGCAGGAGCTGAAAAACTGCTTTTGAAAGATTTTGAAGAGTCAGAACATATTGTATCACCTGGCCTAGCTCTGCCTGTCTTGTGCTATTCCCCTGACAGAGAACAGGGAGTCCTGGACTCCTGGCAGCCCTTGACTGTCCCACCATTGCATAGGATCCCTGGTAGGGGAGTTTAGGCTCTTATCAGAATTTATAGCCACAGCATCTGTATTACAGCAGGGATGAAGCTGGCTCAGCTGGTGGGAAGTAGATGAAAATTACATTGGCGTGGATGTTTTCTGAATTTTGTACAAAATCACATTGTGGGATAGGTAGAAGGCACACTCTCAAATAAGCTTTTTCCTGGTGATTTAGGTATGTTACATGTATTTCAACTCACTGAGGAGACCAGCATCCACAAGATGTTCTTCCAGAAAGAGTGATTTAGCTCCATGTCTCCTTCCCATCTCACTTAGGTGTTTTGGAATCAAAATCAATGCAAGGCAAAGAAGGACCATGCAGGTTTCAGTCATTGAGGAGGCTCTTAGCCGAAGGTGAGACAAGAACGTTTCTTTCCTACAGACTCATAACTAATTGAAAATGATCTAATCCTTTTGATCACATCTTAAAGGAGTTAGCAGAGGCTACTAATAAAACCAAGTGTGAATTTTTTTTTCTGTTATGTGGAAGATAATTTCATTATTCTTTTTACCCTTAAGCAGGAAGAGAAGTAATGACTCGAAATCATAATTCCTTCTTTTCTCTGGATTTTTGTTTTTAATGAAACAAGTAAAACAACAGATAGTCAGTTGAAATAATTTTTATTAAATTCAACACTTTTCTTTTCTGCAAATAAGCCTACATACTGATTTTTTTAACTTAAAGCCTATCAACTGGGAGATTCTGACAAATGCAGATGTTCTTCAGATTGATTAATTCAATGATACTGATGACTCCTTATCAAGAACATTTTTGATTTCCACTACTGGGTACTTTGCGATGTTGAATTTCTATGCAGCTTTGTTACTGTTGTGTGTGTTAATAATGTCCTTGCCAGTGGTAGCACAGTTGAGAAGAGCTCTCCCTTTCTTGGAGAGGAGGAGGAACTACTTGAGTTTTGCAAGACTACCTGCAATCAATTGCACGTGCAAAGGAAAATGTGTATGACTTAATGAACTTTTCAGAAAAGCTCGGCCACTGACATTCAATCCTAATGCTTGTACTAGGCAGAGTTTCTGTTCTGTTTCCCTGAACAGCTGGGTTACCAGGTCATTGTCTACTGAGAGGAGAGGAAAGAAGTCTCTCTGCTGTATTGCCGACATGACTTTCTGCTTTAGCAGCTAAGAATGCTGTTTCATTGGGGTGCGTGGCTGGAAGTCATCAAATTTTTGATTAGGAAACACCCCCTTGGCTGCTATGGGCTTAGGTAAGCATACATCCGCCACGTTTAACCTGCTGTCCAAGGCAAAGATATCTGCAGAGTGATATTGGAATATTTTGTAGATGAGGCAAGAGTCTGGTGAGGCAAAGAAAAGCTGCATGTGTGAAAGTTTGGGGAAGGTCTGTGAGGGTCGTTTTGTCTTATATCTTATTAGTTTTTAAACCTCCAAATAATTTTCAGTTGCTTTTATCCAGTCCCTAATTCTGTGACCTAGAGATGCAAACTACTTAATAACTCCTCCTTCTATTCCCTTCATTTAGTAGCCTATTTTTTTAAAAATCAAGAAAAGTCAATTCTAATGAAAAATGTACTTGCGCAATGACAAAGACTGCTAGTTTATGTTAATTCAACTGATCAGGCCATTAATGTCTCTACCCCTCAATTTGATATAGTTACTTTACTATGAGACAACATAATTTCTGTGCTCGGAACACATTAGAATTTAATTAGTACTGGCACAGAACTGTAGCACCTTGAGTAGAAGAAATACTAAATTGCTTCTTTTCTGACATAGAAAATCAATGCATTCTCTATTCAAACTTGAATTTTTTTTCATTATGCTTCTAAATAGATTTACAGGAGTCTATTTAGGATTTTAATATAGCTAGCACATTAAAAATTAAAATACAGCCAGGACTGGGTCATTTACCCAGGTACCAAAGAAAATTGTATCATCATGATTACAGAGTCATTCATCCATTAAGTTCTTGTACTTCTCACTCTTTTTGGTAGAAGTGATACTTACAGACTGACACAAAGTAGTTCACTACTGCTCATTTCCACAAGTCTCACTTTACAGCAGGCTTATTGTTGCTCCCCAGTCTGAACCCTGAGCATCAGGGAAAGAATGGTCCTGTCTGGTTCTGTTCTAACTTTCAAATGCCCAAAGCTAGTCAATGTGAACAAAGTTTTTAGTGCAAGATCACTATTTGCCCATAAGAAAATCCTGGGTTTAATAAGACTTTTTTGAGGTTTGAATAGCCTGGTTTCAGAGATGAAGTTTAATGAACCCAAGTAATCCGCAGCCCTAACTTGCCTGCTTGGCTATAGCAGGTTGGTTACACCTGCCCAAGTGAGCGATTCAGTCTCATTGGTCTCTCCCTGAAAATCAAATCCCTTCAGCAGCATGGAGCCCTCCCCTCTCGCTACATGAATCTCAATTATATCCAAATCTAGCCTGAAGCTAATATATCAGCAAAGACAACTCTGATAGGGAGTTAGTGCTGCTTTAAAACTTACCTGTTTTATGAGGTCACCGTCTTTGTTCTCCGTCCCCTTTCCAGGAGCAACACACAGTTATTTAACGACCTCATCAGCAACCTGGTTATTATTTCGTATTTTCTGAATACTTTTTTCAGTCTGTGCTGGTTTCTGGTCTCCTTTCACCTGCAGTTGAAGGGCATTCCACTGATATATATTTTAATCAAGTCTTGCTGGAGTGCAGTTGGTTTCCAGTGTTCAGGTACCAAATTGATTTCTGCTCCTGCCCACAAGTAAGCTTACAACATTGGAGAGAAATACATATGAATAGTAGAAATTTCTATATTCAAGGATACTCTTCCATTCTCTAATGATATTATTTTGCTATTTTCAAAAAAAAAATGTGCATCACTTTTCTCTTTTTTTGAGGTGGCACCTTGTCAAAAGAGCGAAGGGAAGTATGCATCCAGAAACAGAATATTTCAATAAATAGGTTAGTCTGCAATAAGAAATTGGTTAGTAAAAAAGTTGTTAGCTTTGTGAAATCTCCAGAGCTTGTTACACAATTTTTGGAACTTAACAAGCCTTAATGTGCTTCTTTTGGCTGTCAGTCAACAGACAAGCATATCTTAAGGAAAAAAGCCCACATATAGTGTAATCTCCTTGATGCGGACCACAAAATACAATGCCAGCTCATGCTCATTATGCCAATTGCTTCATAAGGAGGCAAGAAGCAACTGTTAGAACTATCAGACAGGTTTGTGGCAATACGCCTTTTTTTACCTTTGTGCTTGAAACTTACAGCAATTAAGGGATAGCTCTTTGAAACAGTAATGAGGATGTTTAAGTGCTTGGATGGAAAGTGGGTGGAATTTGGGGTTTTGATTTACTCCTAGATTAGTGCAGAAACTTTCTGAGGGAACAGATTTGTCAGCAAATCCTCAGTTGCGGCAGATATTTGCTTTGAAACGTTCCAGGTTTGATGAACTTTTTTCAGATCAGAGGTAGGGTATTCTAAGGGTTTGTGTTCATGACAGGCTGCAGAAACCTCCCACAGGGACCAAACCATGTTTTTTGTTTGATATTGTGTTGCATGTATTTGTTGTGATTACAAAGTAGGTCTTTTTGAGTGTTGCCCAAGTGACTGCAAAGATGAGGACTGTAGCCTGTAAACACCTCCTTGGACTGTAATGGTGTGTCTTAGCTGGAGACTGATTCCTTTGGAAAGGGAATTATATAATCACAAATGAATGCAAGAGTTCAGGCTACCTTAAGGCTCCTCCAATAATCTAAATATTTATATTCCTTGAATTACAGTGCTTAATCCTGCAAGTGTAACAGTCAGAAGAACTGTAATTTGTAAGGAATGTACTTCTTCCAGTTCAGGGAACAGCTGTGCTTTTAGTTCATGTCTGTGTAAAAGATTAATTTACAGTTACAGACTGTTAACTGATGCTTTTGGAAAGTTTTTCTGAGTTTTAATCTAATTGAAAATACAGTATTAAGTACTTTCCGTTCATCATTACCGATTTCCTTTAGGGCCTGTGGATCTCTGTAGGACAAGAACAGGATTTAGTTTTAAGTAAGACTGAGACATGATGAAAGCAAGAAGCAGAGGCTGAGACCTTAATTAAAACAGAGTTACATTTCAGAGAGTTATTGAAGAAGAAGGAGGTGCTAGAGGCTAGAGTGTAGCTATAAATGTTTTTTTCAAAGCCCATTTGTACAGTGAAACAGCCAATACAACAGCCCTGTTATTCACCTTTGCAATGTTAGTATTCGTGAAAAGCAAACTTCAAACAGGCTCAGAGCTAGGAGCTCCCTGTCCAAGGCTGATGGGCACATCAAGGAGTAGGGATGAAGGAATGGATGCTAGCAGCTGGAAGCACAGAAGCTCCTCTGAAGTTTGCTAATGCTTTTTGACCTTGCTAGAATTCATTTCACTTTATCTTCCTCTCGATTTCAGTGTGAGGTCTGGCAGCTTCTCTGCTGTGAGGAGCTTTTCATTTATTGTACCTCCCTGTTAGAATTCCCTTGCGCTTGGTGCCCGTGCCAGACTCCACCATGACATCCTGCGAGATGATGAGAAAGCCGCCTGGTTCCTTAAAGATGAAGCAAATGCAAAGTTAAACCAAGCCAGTCAGAATTGAAAAAAAGCTCAAGTTGATCTGGTTTACAAAAAGAACCTGAAGACTTAGGGTATTTTTTGTTCCTTCTGAGCTATATATATGTTGTATCAGGGTATATTTCCTGCTATAAGAATCAGAATTAGATCTTTCTGATATAATTTTTAATAACGTGTATTATTAAAATGTAGAAATAATTTAAAATCTTTCACTGGCAAGTAAATGTGTAATGGCAGACAGTATCTGGAAATCATGACAGCAACATTTCATGTCCTGCAGACATGTCTCCCTACCATGCTTTCATTCTTCCAGAGTTATCTGTCATTATCATCTTCTAGGAAACAGTCTAAAATAATCTCAGACAGGCCCACCACATGTTGTAGATATGTCAGCTAGTTGCAGGCTCTTGGTAGAACAGGATTAGAAATAACTCGTTACCCCATGCCAGTATCCAAAAATCAAAAGACACCCTAACATCTTCGGGCCTTTTATGCTTATTCATCTGAATAATGGCTTTGACCAAAGCTCAGGATATTTTACTTAAAACGTCAAGCATTGATATGCTTTGTGATTAAGAAGAGAGAGGTGTTGGTTTCTTACTTTAGGGAATTATCTGCTCAGCTATCGTCAGTTTTCCCTGCAGTTCTCTTGAGAGTATCTGAATTAAATATTACAAGAATTGATGAACTATGCTGGAAAACCCCTGCAGGCTATCAGATACTCATTTACAGGAGCAGAGGGAATCATTGTCCATACTCTAGTTGTGTTTTATCACATAAATGGTACTTTAGAGACAGCTTTGTGTATGCCATCTCATTTCAAAGTTGGTTTGGGTTGTTTATTCTCATTAGGTCACACAATTTTTGGAAACTACTAAGAATTTATTTTTGTTACAGTCCTTTGGAGTCTTTTTTTTTCTACAAATCTGCTACTAGTCCCTAATAGGGGACTAATTTATATATATGATGTATGTGCATATATATAATATATGTATAAAAAGGAGTCATATATAGAATTAAATTTCCTACATAAGTTACTGACTTTCAGTTAGATTTTTACACAGCTAGTTCTCAAGGAGGTGATGGTGGTATTTGTTTTGATTTGTTTTGTTTGTTTTCCTTGTTATTTATGAAGGCTTTGGAATATATTTTCACACTTTCTGATTCAGAATATTCAGAATGTAGTTGTTGATCAAGGAAAATATCTTTAGGTTAATAGTTGTCCACCCAAGCAATACACACAAAAATTTAATAAGGATAGAAGACAGTAAAGCCTTTAACTTCCTGGCAAGATCAGGAGAACAAGCCACTTAAGGCTTAAAGCTTGTTGCTAACAGCCTCTTGCTTTATCATAGATTTAAATGTACCGGCTGGTCAGGCAGTAAGATATTAGTACGGAAGGAAGATGCTTTTGCATAGTGGCACACTCATGTATACAAAAACCTATTGCCACTGAACACTGGTCTCATCCTGTGGTGGAATAATGTATTGCCACAAGGACATGGATCTGAAACAAATACCTGTAGCAGGTTGTTTTAACTAATAGGCTTGATAGGAAATAGATCTATGAAATTCTCTGAATCTGCAGTCAACCAGAAAATTTATTCTTTTTATGTGACTAGTTCATGAAACACATTTTACTGTTAGTAAATATCCTGTATCCTGAAAATCTGTTGGGATGGGTTGTGCAGAAACCTTTTTCTATGCGTGCAACTGTAGTAGTTTCTTTTAAAAAAAATGCTTTATGTTTAAGATGCCTGCTAATTCCTGCTGCCTTGGTGAAAGCTATTAATAAAGCCGTTACAGGACTGAGTCATTCAGTATGCTACATGGTGGTATACTCTCCCTTTGGACTACTAGAGGCACTATAGTTATTTAAGCATCTGAATTCAACAATAGTTAAAAATTCTACCCTAAAGTCCTCAGAATAATTTGATTTGCAGTAAATGAATGTCTTTCTAGACTTAGTCAAAGCAATTATATTCAACTAGATGCCATATTATAGCATGACATTTATCATCATTTAAGCACTGCAAAGTACTAAATAACTCAAACTTATCTTTATTTCCATGCTGGCAGTTTGGTGGTCAGGCTGACTTTGCATTACCTGGTCTGTTCATTGGTAGGAAGAAATGCGAAATTCAGGCAGAATTTGGAGTGCTAACCCAAATGGGAGCAAATATTAGGTAGACCAAGGTTGATATGGTTTTTATTTACAAATCAATCAAGTTTACAATACAATAAAGTTTATATTGCGTAGCTCTCTTTTTCACAAGGATGCTCCTGATTGTTACAGAACATGAGTTATACAAAGCCTTTTTTTTTCCTGCTGTTCTCTACTTACAACTTCTCTGTATGCTTCACCTCCCAGTAGGATGTGATTGTCATTTTTTTGCCTATGTTAAGTCTAATTTGAATTATTAAAGTGAGCATTGCCTGTGCACACTTCTATTGCTGTATAAAACTGTATTAAGACAGCTGCTCAGACTCTGCAAATGCCTGGCTGTGCATCCCCTTACATTCAGAACGGCCGGTTTTGATTTCTGGTGTTTGCAAACTGGGCTAATGACCCAGATAAGAGCTTGCATTCTAAGATACAATAATCTATCCGGTCTGCCAAGGTCACGTATAAGAAAAGTTATTTGCTAAAAGGATTGCATAAAGGTCCAAAGTGAGGATCTCCCTAACACTAATGGGCATGTATACTTTTGTAATCTATTTTGTATTGTAAGGTATTTACAGATGTTACATCAAAGGAACTTTTCAAAGGCATTATGGGAAACTGCCTCACTTCAGAGATGTGTTTTGGTGAATATTTTTGACGCTTTTCCAGAATACAACTCCATAATATTTTAAAACTTGAAACAACTGAAAGCGCGTGTGTGAACTGGCATTCTTTTGAAACAAAACAAAGTATTTGAACCTCAGTTTGAAACAGGAGGATGTTTGTTGTTAAACATCCAAACCTTCTGTGCTCTCTATTAGTGCAACTTTCAGTACAACCTTCCATTAAAAAAATAATGAATACAGTATCATTATACAATTAAAACAAAGAGAAAGTGGTTCAATATTTCTTCTCATTTTAACCGATGAAAGCTAATGGTGATTTATGCATTTTTGCCCTTACAATAAGTATAAAAAAGATTTATTATAACTTGTAATTTTTATTTTCCAACTCTAATTGTGGAACATGGTTGCTTAGAATGGCTAGCTGTTGTAGTTTAGGTCAAACTGGGAGGAAGGATTTCCCCCATTAATCCAATAAGGAGAAAGAAACAGCATTTCATGCCACAACTAATACTTGCTTGTTAACATGCCATTAGTATAAAGCTTTCAATTTTTTGTTCAGTAGATAATGCAAAATGAAGCAGAAGTAAACTCAACTTCCAGTCAAAGCAGATTATGCAAACTCTTCTACAGGATTTGAATTGTCTAATGAAAGACTCCACAGGCTACCTAAGATCTTAGTTATTTTGCAACAAATGTAGGGCAGTGGAAATCTGTGTTTTGTAGATCCACAATCAATTTTACTGTTGTAGTTAGACTACGTTGGAATATGTTACTGGGATGATCAATTAAAAAATGTTGCTACTGTATAACTTTCTGCTGTATTTCACGCACTCGGAGCCAAACATTACCCCATACATTATCTTCCCCTCTTACTACCAACCTCCAGATACAAATTTGGAGGAGGTGAACATCTCTATGTGATTTCCCAGGCCACTTCTTTCATTACAGTCTTGCTATTAAGCTTCTTTAAAATTCTGATTTCTTCATCTCCATACACCTTGGAAATGCATTATCTTTTTCGGTATTACTCCTGTTGCATTGATGTCAAAGGATATAAAAGCTTCATTTAGTTTACCATTTCAGTTCATTTTCTTATGTAAGCTAAGTAAAAAATCTTGAGATTCTTTTCTTTGGTTACTTTTTAAACAAAGGCTTTTTAAGGGATTAACATGCAGAACAACATATGCTTTAATAGTTATTAGTTATTTTAACCCCTTTTTTCCTCCTTGAGATTACTGCTGCAGCATAATTACTGAAGCAGCAGTCTTCTCCATCCCAAGTCCTTATGACAGTTGCAGCTGCATGTGAAGTATTTGGAAGAGTGACAGGAACATTGACACAGAGGAACGCTTCTGGCTAGAGACTAGTGATGGTGAAGTTGGAACAGGGATGGACAGTACATAGATTTCAGTCTGCTCCAGGATTTTAAAGGGTCTGAAACCTTATGTGTCATGTTCTGGAGGTCTCTTTGGAGCTCTTACTTTCCTATGTGAGCTGAATAACGAGTACCTGTTCAGTCATGGATCAACCTCTAACTGCATGTGTGTGTTGGACACCAGACAGCAGAAAGCAACTTCCCTTGACATTTGAAAGTGTTCACATCATGGTCTCTGGATTTGGCATTTCGCTTCTAATAGCATCAGACATTAGCATAAAACTGATGCTAGTGTTGCACAGAATTGCCTTTGTGTTACTGAAAGAAGCCCCTCTACTGACAACCTATCACAATAACCTACACATCCACTCTTGAGGAAAGGCAGATCTTTTTACCTTCACAGACACTCTGAGATGTACAGACTTAGCAGATATAGTAGAAAAATAAAATTAAGAAATGACACATCTCTCGTCCAAATAGACATCTTCATAATTGAGCAAGGCATTCCTTTGCTGGGAATTATCTAGGAGTACTTGCATCATTTAACTGTCCATCAGCTTAAGGAATGGGAGAGAAAAACACAATTTGATTTTTAGAGCTGCTGCAACTAGACATGTGTTAGCTTCAATGGAGTCATAGTTATGTTTCAAGGAGGAACAGGCTTTGCTTGTGAGGATATTTTTGGTAACTGGATGGTTTTAGTTTTGCAGGGTTTACTATGTTTGATATTCTTTCTAAACTACACCAGTGAGAAAATGGAAGGATTAAGACCTGGTTCTTCAACACCTCATGGCAACATTTTCTTAACTTAGAGGCCCTTAGTCTCTTCTGAAGAATAAAGTCTTTGAATCAGCTTCCAAAAGCTATTGCAAACCCACAGGTTTCTTCTTCATAATCCTCTGCCCTTCCTTTTTTTTTTAGTTTATTTATTTATTGCATAGTTTTATCAAAAGAAAGTCCTTTTCCCTTCATATTATAAAAGAGAGTGCCTCCATCAGTCTCGCTCAGAAGCAGAATGAAGCCTGAGACCTGGTGAAGGCAACAGAGTTAAGAATTCACCCTAATTTTTAGAGGGGCTGACTGCTCTCAGATCTCATTTCTTTTGAAAGTGGGTTGTGAAGCATCAATGCAGGATCTAGGTCAAAGATGATCAGAAACTCCAGCGATTTTTAGGACAGCAGAGAACATACTCTAAACTATTGAAAATGCTCTTTCAAACCAGTGTTCTTAAATATGTGAATAAGACTTTTCTCATTCCTAGTGAGAGGTGAAACACTGAAAGATTAAACAGGAGATTTGTAACAGTGAGCTCCTGTGCCTTTTGTCCTGTGGAAGGTTGCAAATCCCATGGTAGGAGAGTGCTTGGCTTTGATTCAAATAAGTGTCTAAGCATGCACATCTTTCTGTCTACTTCAGCTGCAGTGGGGGTCTTCTGGCCAGGGAGGGTGGGGTAGCTTCTATCTCTTGGCCATCAAATTCCCTCCAGTGGAGCGTTTTTCTGCATCCAGCAGTTTTTCGCATCCAGCAGTTTTCCACTGGCATCTGGACACAGAGTCGATGCCAGGCTGCAGTGTATGTAGCTCAGTAAGGAAAAATTCAGCACTCAATGACGTGAAGAAGATTAAGTCTGGCAAAACTCTGGTTGCATATTGTAAATGGTCTCTCTGTGACAGTGGTTTCCTAGTCGACTGGATCTGGTTTCTCCCTGTTAGATTCTGTGGTTGTAGATTTATTCACGTTACTGTTTCTTGTTAAAGACAATGCCCTGAGGGTGTTAAGATCTTGTTTGACCACAGAGCTAAAATATAAAGCTCAAAATTCCCTTCTCCATTGTATCTAATTAAGGAATCTCATTAACCCTCTCTGTGGATAGATTGAGAGGATGTCTCTTTTCTGCAGGCTGCTAATAGGTTTTCTGGTAGAACAGCACACTCGTCTGACCCCTGGTATTAGGTGCCATTTTAAATGTGCTCTGCCAGCTGATGGCAGAGGCATTTCTTTTTTCACCCATTCTTTCTAAGAAACTTATCTGAACTAAATTTGATTCTTTAGAGCTGATTTTTCTCTTTTCTCTCCCTACGTCTGGAGCATTGCCAGTTCAAAAGCTGGGAAAACAATTGCTGAATCTCATGGGAGTTTTGGGAATTCAAAGAGCCAAGGACCTGCTTGGGTGGTGGTGGTGAGTTAAAATTCTGGGTCAGTTCCCTCAGTTGACTCTGCAGTGATAACTGGACAAACAAACTTGGCACAATGCTGGTCATAATTTTTCCTGCATGTCGTCTCTGCACCATAGATATTTCTTTAAGGGCATCTGTAACAGAACAGTCTGTATTATATCGATGACTCTTCTATGTTTAGAACGTTATCCAGTTCCATTTGTCAGGAAAGCAATGATCTGATAGTTTCTTACATTCAGCTCTGCTGTCTGGGGGCTGCTGAAGAAAATCTGGGCAGTGATAAGATGATAAAGGATGTGTTGCTGAGCGTGGTGCAGGAGCATTGCCCAGCTTCTGCAGGGAGCCAGCTCCAGCCCAGCAGGCTGGTGGGTTCCCGCTCGGCACTGGCCTGCTAGCTCGTTATGACTGCAGCAGGGGTGTCGTACCCCTGACGTCCCCACTGCTGAGACACCAGGGTGGGCGCAGGGCCAGGCATTCTTTGTTCCACAGCGTGCCTGTGCCAAAAAAAACTACCAGAGCACCAGGTGCTGGGAGGAGATGCGGAGGCGGTGGCTGCATGTGGATTCCCCTTTGGTCTGGCACGATGGAAGCCAAAAGCCGAGCTGGGCTCGTGTGGCATAGGAACAGGAGCTGTATGGCTCTGCTGCAGGAACCAGAGCTGGTCACCAGGGGTAGGGAGGTGCTTCTTCAGGTACTGCATGGCTGAGACTGCTGAGTTTCCTGATTCAAGAATATTTGAATTTGGGTAAGGAGGGGTAGTAGCTAGGATGGTTGTCAGGCTTCTAAGTAGGCAGGTGAGGCTGGGCAGATTACCAGAAAAAAAAAAAAGAGGAGCCACAAACACTCCACATAGTTAAGATACCTGGTCTGTACTGGACTCAGAGCATGGAAACTTCAAAAGATACCCATGAATTTCTGTTTGCTAAATAAACAAATCTGTGGCTCAGTTCTTCCCCTAAGCTGCCGTGAGGATTTGCCTCTGAAGGAGGATGTACTGCTTGCCTGGCCTTTCCCTTAGCAGATGGGGAACTGATTCTATTGAAGTGGGGTTTAAATAATAAAATGGAAAGGGAAAGGGAGGGAAGAAACAAAGTTGCACTCATTTAGCACAGAACCAAGAAGCTGAGCAAACTTTAATAGGGGAAGAGCATGAGCAGAAATTATTTAATTTTGTCTTCTCCAGTGGAGAAGAGGAGTTGAAATATTTACAAATGAGCTGTTTGAACTAGCTGGTGTTATTGAAACCTGTTGAGAAGATTCACGTTTTTGGAATGTTATAAAAATGCCTGTAATCCACTAGGCAGAGCAGACTGAACAAAACAGCAGGCAGGAGCGGCTGCCAGTTGGTAGCAAATCTGGAGCACTTGCTGATTCATATTTATATAACAATGCAGGGTTGCCTGCTACAGACCACCATAATACTCCTGTTAGTGTTTGAAGAAGTCCCTTGCAGTCAATATTCCCAGTTCAAATCCCTGCCCATACTGGCCTTCCAGTTTACTCATCCCTGGGTCCTCATACTTACCAGCCCTTTCATCCTTCATGCTAATGGCCATAGGTAGCTCTCTTGGGATGATTCATGTGCATTACTCCTCAAGGAGAATATGCTACAAAGTGGAAGGATTGTTTTCTAATCAATGATCATAAGCAAGAATCAATCATGCACCGTAACCTGCACATATCACAGAATGGGACACACGTTGAGCAATGCTTATGACCTGAACAATATGCTGATTTATTAATTTTCATGAGTTTTTTCCAAAGACACATTAACTCAGATAACACAAGGTCACTATGCAGAGAGCTGGACAGGCGCCACAAATTATTTTGCACAAATATAAAAGAATTCTCTTAGACCCTGCTCATCCTTCTGTATTGTTAATCTCTATAAAATCCTGAGTGGTCAAGTTTACTTCTTCCAGTAGGTTTGCATATGTTATCCATATAGTTTCTCAAAGCAATGTTTAAGTCCCTTTGCTTAACTGTAAATGCCAGCAATGATGCTGGAGAAACAATAGCACATGAATTACACAATTAATGAAGGCAACTGGGAATATAAAAATACCTGAGGGACCCTTTCATTGAGTGGAATAAGGGAGAAAAAAAGTCACCTTAGCTATCAGAGTCAAGCATGAAGTGATTATATTTAAGTGAAATACCAAGACCAGTATTAAGATAAAACTGTTCCCCTGTGGCCTTTAAATCTGTGGCCTTTAAATCATTTTCCTGCATCCATTGAGCTATTCTGAGCCACATAACCTGTGCAAAGTCCTCTTAAAATATTAGGAAATATCAGTGTACGTTTTTCCCAATGATCCTGCCTATTTACCATGCAAAGGACGAGTATGGCATGGCAGAGAGGATACGGGGGACCAGGATAGGTGTATGGCTTCTGGATCAGAGCTGGTTTGCAGGAGAATGGTTTCTTACTGAGAGAGGTTTGGTTCTGTCTGTATCTGCCCATTTTTTTCCCTCTTAGAATAAGGTAAAACTAGAATTGGGCTTGTTTAAATAGCTCTTCTGTAGTTAGATTTTCCTTCTATTGGTAGAACTTACTTTTATGATAGGAAATATTGTATATTGGAAAAAAATAGCAATAAACACCTTTAACAAGAAAATCTCTGCAGATCTAGACCATTGACTGCCTCTGTGACCTGGTAGACGCAAAAGACAGATGCTGGGTCAGCTTTTACTCTAACCAAACAAAACTCTCAAACGTGACAGGTTTTGTCTTTAAACCATTTGTAAACTGGACTAATTGGCTTTGTGTATTATTTTGCTGGCTAAGATAATAGATGTCTCATATGATCGTACCATTAAACTTTAAAAATTCTTAAAGATTAGATTGGCTTTGCAAGACTCCTGGGGAACCCAGGCTTACTTGACTAGTGTATTAAACCTGAAGCATCCTAATTACCTAATTTACAAATATTTCAAACCTGATGTATTGATGCACTACAAGGTTAATTGCTCTTCTCTAGTCAATTAGTAGGAACCCAATGCTCTTTATTATATAAAAGTAAGCCATTATCACTTTCTACATTTTTATATCCATGGTTCAATAATGACAAAACTTTTATGTCAACTCTGCAAAACCTTAATTGGTTTCCATCTGAATACCTATTTCTTCACAAAGCCCCAAATCTCAGTGTCTTGTCCATATATATTAGCTCTGTGATTACAAAATGGTATTCTTAAGTAGGCTTTTTGTAAATTTTCTAGGTGTCTTGCTTCAGTTATTTTTTTGTAAGCTTTCGTATTTCTACAAATTCATCCTCTCTACAATTGCAGGCTTATCTGGCTGTTTAAAGATAATTTTTACCTGGTAGATCAGAGATGGAGCTTCTGAAAGATGCTTTTCTAGCATCCATCAGATTCTACCTTTTTTCAGAATTGAGGTGTTTCATGGAATACTTATTTTAGTTTTTTAGTTTATTTTGTTGTGATCACTCAAATGTGTTGACCAGATCAAAGGGAATGGTTTAGATATATTGGAACACAGTATTGTAAATTTTTGTTTTGAAATGACTTTTCAGTGGAAAAATATTCGGGGGGGAGGGAGAAGGGGGTGGGTGGGAGGAATCTACATAAAACATTTTGACTTAACTGAAATAATTTTTAAGAAACTTCTCTTTTTAAAAAAATTTCAAAATCATTCTCATGTTTTTCTTTGGAACAAATCTACAGAACAAATTTGGAAATTAAAATTTTTCCTGGAAATAAAAATTCTATTTCCTTCTCAGATTTAGTCAAACCCAATAAGTTGGTAGGTTTCAACCTGTGGTCTGCAGGTCATAGCAGGGTGTATGGATGGGGTCTGTGCGAGACAACTAATAGAAAACCGGGCCATTATTGGCAGACTGAAATTCATTATAACAGTGTCTGTTCCTCAGCTGGAAAACTTTGAGATTTGCAAATTGGGAAAAACAGTGATTTTTCAACCTCCCAGGGCAACAATTTCTGGTGATACCTTCCTAAACACAAGTAGATGCTGGAACAAATAATTTGTAAGTAAATGGTGGTTGCTGTTGAAAGCCTTTGATGCTGCACACTTATTGCCATCAGTATCTGCTTTTTGTCATTGTTTGTTTAGCATTCAGAGGATTTATGTCATTTCAAATCATCCTGTGATAGCTGATAATGTTGTAGGTTAACTTGTCTAAATAATGAAATACTTGTGGGTCCTTTGACCCAAACTCAGTTGAACACAGATGGGCTGTCTGTGATGAAAGAGGGAATCAATAGGATATTCCAGCCGGAATAAGTCAGTGAGTCAGATTTCATCTTCCTTATGCTACAGTTCTCTGATCTTCATCACTCCTGAAATAACATCATGCTCAGTTCATATCCTAAAGAAAAGAAACATATTTTCCCAGTCCACCTTCTTAGCAAACGTCATCCTGTTGTACTGTCTTAATGCCCTCCAAGTGTTAATGGGTTGGAGACATTACTAAAATAGCTGTCACTTTATGTATTAGTTCTCTGCACATTATATGTTCATCATTATTTGAGTGTGCTGTTAGGGGATAGGGAAAGCACAGAATTGTCAAATCCAAATTCATTATAATTCTGAAAGATAAAAAAAAAAAAATCCTCTTCCTACAGTGGAACAGCTGTGAGGGGATGAGATCTGGCCAGGAGAGCTCACCTGGCAGCCAGCTCAGAGTAGAACAAAGCGTGCGTGTGGTTTGGTTTGTCTCACGAATAATATTCAGCACAACTGTTCCTCTGCTGGGATCGGCCCTGTGAAGTTACTGCGGAGGCAGTGAGTCCCCCAGCCTTGCGGCTTTCCTCCTGCATGGGCTTCCCATCTATTCTAGCAAGTGAACTCGGTGCAAACTGTGCTGTGCTAAAGAAAAGGCAGAGCTCTGATCTTCTGCCGAGCTAACAGAATGGGTTGCAGCCAAATTCTCCATCACTGTATTTTTCCACACTCCACTGAGAACCTGATACACTTTTCACTCTCTCCTATTTAAATAGCAGCCCTGATCCTCTTCAGACAGCTTTAGGAAGAAGTGTTTAGTTCTGGAGCTTCAAACCAACTCTTGTTAGTGTGTATACTGTGCATTCTCCTTGGCTTTTATTATGCTGTTTAAAAAGAGCACCTCTGACTCTGCCTGCAGTGAATGTGCTTATGCCTTCTTCTGCTATTTTATGTGAGCAACTTCTCCCTTCAGCCAGCCCGCAGTCCCCTTTAATCAAAAGAGAAAAGCTCCAGAAAAGTTTGATCCCCTGTCACTCCCACAATTGGAAATATATTTTTAGGGGCTTTTGCCTATGATTGTGGGGTCAAAGACAGGTGATGGAAATTGGAACTGACTGGAAGCAAGTAGAGTCTCGGTCAGGACTAGAACTGGCCTTAAAAATAAAGTAAATAAACCTTCCTGAACCCAGAGTAGCTCGCAAACTGGAGAGAATTAAACCCTGCATCTTCACCTTTGCCTTTTCTGTGTATCTGGGCACATCATGCTAAAAAAAGAAATATAGTCATCAGAACAGTAAATATCCTTCCAAAGCATTTTATGTCATCTGGGATTCTCAGAGCATTTCTCAGGCCAGAGCCACCACCCAGCAGCAAGCACCATGGCATGACTTCTGTGCCTGTTTCATGAGTGGACCAGACAAATGCTGCATTTAGCAGATGCATCTCCAGGACTCAACGCATTATTTGCATGCCTAATCCATAGTAATCAACAAATGCAATCCAGTAGCACTGCTCCTGGTGGTTTTTACCATCCCTCTGCACCGAACAAAGGATGATATCCATGCTTTCCCCAATCATTTCTTTCAGGCTGTAATTTGCCCCTAAGAAGCCATTTATAATCAGTATGGTAGATAGTGACTAGTTCAGTCACCACTTTGGTATTCTAAGGCAACTAACAGTGCAAAACTAGCTTATAATGCAAGCCACAAAGCATTTTATAATCGCTCTGAGAACTTTCATGTGTCACCAAGAGGTCTTAGACCCTCAGAGTATTTTTGTTCCTGTGTGTAACTTGGCTGTCCCAATATTTTTCTGCAGTAATTTCAAATGCAATTCAGCCTCTGCAATACAGATTGTAAGCAAATTCTCTTTCATGTCTGTATGGAGGCTTGCTATTATCCTGTAACATTTTATTTATATTTTTCATATGCTGTTCTAAAGGACTTTCAAATGACTGTCAATTATTTATTCATATCAGGTGGAGCAGACATAGAGGAACTGCCATATCCAAAGTTAAAGAGCACTATCTCAAAACTTAAGAAAGAAATAATTCAAATTTTAATAACCTTAACTTTTACCCATGGGTTTTTTCCATTTCTAAGTTTTGTTGTGTTTTTTTTTTTTTTTTTTTTCGTGGGTTGATTACCAT
>WHYT01017566.1:1203617-1249980 GCA_009806455.1 Tetrax tetrax
TTTTTTTTTTTTTTTTTTTTTTTTTTTTTTTTTTTTTTTTTTTTTTTGCGTGGGTTGATTACCATATGTATCGCTGTAGGTGATTTTGTTTGAAGGTAGTTGAGTGAAAAATAAAGATTAATTTTGACTGAAATTTTAATCATGTTTGCAAATAAATTGCAGCAACCAAATACCAGCTGGTGTGGGAATGCATTTATTAAGAACATATGGAACCAAAACTGAGGCAATTGGTAACTTTACCAGCTTAGCAAGCTCCTTATGACCTGTTCCACAAAATTATTCATTTGGTAAGTGATGGGACTGGCTTTAGGAAACCAGCATTGGGGAAACTTTGTATATAGCAGTGTGGTGATGCATGGGGAAAACGACAGGGGATGGGAGAGTGGAGAACGCTCCTGGGAGACTTGAACGCAGCCTCTGCTCTTTCATAGGCTTACTGTGGTAGCAAATTCCTTCTTCCCTTGCTGTAGCTTATTTTTCTGTGAAATGGAGAGGAAGGCACTGCTGGCTGTCATGTGATGCTTGGATAATGTCCTGATGGAGGACCAAAAAATGTATTTGTGAGGACTGAATGAAGCAGCAGGTAGGCAACTGGGCTGATGCATGTGGCATGAAGATCTGCTTTGTGGCAGTCCTTCAAATCCCTCTCTGTAAATTGACACGCCCAGTGTTCCTGAAGGTCCGGGGAGAAATTTGTCTCCTACCTGTCATTTCTCCTAGGAGCATCTGCCTTATTTTCTCTCTTGTTGCACTCTTTCCTACACTGTTCTTTGGATACATGAAGTGCTATTGATTCACCTCAACTGTTACTGCCTGCCCCGTTTCACTTCTGGTAATCCTTTTTAAGCACAAAGGCGCCAAGCTCTGTCCCGGATCATGGTGGAATCGCTCTGAACATTTGGCAGAAGCATGATCTGAAGGATTTTCTCTTGGGACATTTTAACTTTTGGTGATGTTACTCATCTTGTGCAGAAGACATAATGGTTTTGAGGATTCTTAAGGATAGTTTTGGTCAGATGCCACTCTTATTGAAATTAGCATGATGGTGATTAGTGATTCAAAGGAATCTCAGTATTTTTATTAACAAATCCTATTTCTAAATTTTGAGTCATTGTAGTCTGCTCAAATTAGCATATACCATCAATCTGCAACTTTATCTCTGTTTTCTAAAACATTGATATCTTGGGTAAAATGAGTCCATTCTTCCTTTGTTTTTCTACAGGCCAAATCCAGCTGACTGAAGCTGGCAACTGTGAATCTCGTTCTCATTGTCTTGTCCTTACTTAGACGGTTAGAAGATGTTTGAGTTAGGATAAATCTTCTAGCAGTTTGTTTTTTTCCTGAACCACAAGGGACTGGCCACTATCTGATTGATGACGAACCATTCAGGCCAGTCTGTGATGACAAGTCCCATACTCTGTCTTTCAGTACTTTTAAGGGGCACAGCACATAGTTTAGGATTGGGTTGGTTTAGGTTTTTTGTTTTGTTTTTCACCTTCCTCTCCACTCCCCAGCCTAAAGAAAATGTTTTGAGGATCTCTTCTGTTTTCATTTTAAAATCACCATGTAACCTTGCACTGTTTGTCACTTTCCCTGTATTATTGTTGTAGACAGTGATAAGATCCTAGCTGATTGAGTTTATTGATTTGAGTGATCTCCCAAGTGTTATTTTACCTTCATGTTCTGTCAGCATTTTGTAGACAGCCTGTGTTAGAGAATTTTATATTAATTATACGTGAAACTACTGTTCTGCAAACTTTCCATTTCAAGGTGTTGAATGGATGTAGGAACACAAGGGATGATATGCACAGTCTCTCTATAAACCACTTTTTATTTGCAGATTTCAGAAACTACAAAAAAAAAAAGTGAGAAAATTTGGAAGAGTGTATTTAGGGTAGATTTATTTTCTATGGTAATTAAGTTACATCTAAGACCACAGCGCTGGTTTGGAGGATCATGGTAGGAAGAAAAATAAAACATGCTGTCCTGAATTCTTTGTGTAGGCCACTTTTTTCCATAAAAGCTTTTCATTATTTGTTACGTGTTTTTATATCCTTTAGACCAGTATTTTCTAATTAATATTGGCATTTGAACTCTTGTTTCTGTGTACTAACTCCAGAAACCTACTGCAAACCTGCTTTGTTCCTCTCCGAAGCTCAGCAATAGCACTTCATGAAGACACGTTCAGAAGTGTTATTGTAATATTCAAGGCTAACCATCTTCCTTATGTCCTAGAGCAACGCTACAGTTTATTAGGATGCCTTTTCCTTTCCACTTGTCTCTAAGCTATTTTAGGCAACTGCCAGTTAGTCTTTTTCTCTAGCAAAACCCATGAAAAGTCTTGCCTTGAGCTGTAATGTTGCACTCTTTCTAAAAGGATGCTCTTACAATGCAGTGACCAAAATATCTTATAAAAAGAATTCAGAGATACGTTACACATAATGTTAGTACTACTTTTCCACAGACCTTGACATTATCATGTCAATGGATGACAGACAATCCTGTCTCTGTCAACATTATTCAACTTTCCCCATTGGGTCATTTCATAAAACAAGTTTTAAGAAATGCTAGGAATTTGCAAATCTGTTTGAAGTCAATGGAATCCAAAAATCTTTTTTCTTTTTTTTAAAAAAAAAAAAACAACAACAAAAAAGGAGCTTGTTTTAATTCTTAACATCATGCATAGTTTGCATGTTCTTCAGCTGAACTCTTGGGAACATAAAATGGGTTTGTATTAGTCAGCAATTGCCTGTCCTGGACTCCTTAGAAGGACTCCTGGACTCCTTACGCTATTCATTTTCCTATTGCTTTGTTGATGATAATGGTCACCAGGAGCAATGTTTTATGGGGAGAGGAATAAGGAGTTGTGTTAGACCTCTGACAAAATGCCTTTCAAGGGAAACCATCAGATCATCCACTTTGAATGCGCAGAGAGCAATCATAGAAATCTATTAAAGTAAATTTCTCACATATCACGTATTTTTTCTTTTTTTCTCTAATGAAGTACTTTTTTTCTGCTTATGCTCAGCTGTGAACTTCAGTCTCTCACATGATGTAAACAACAGCTAACCAGCCAAGAGCTACATCTATCTTATCTGTCATTAACTTTCAGTTTTCCCATCTGCCATCAAACTGGGCTGTGGATCCTGGAAATATCAGTCTGACCTGTCAGCAGCTTCTCTCTCTTTTTCTTAGTCACTCAGTCCAATCTCAGATTGTTTTTTGTTGTTGTGGCTCTTATACAATGATTTTTTAAAAAGTTCTTCTATGAAATATCGTCTCGTTCTACTGTCATTTTTTTTTTTTTTCTTACTGTGGCAGTTTTTCTTACTGTTGCAGTTAGTGATGAGTCAACTTTTAAAAGTTGGCTTAGGTTTCCCAGAGCTTAGAGGTTTCTCTGGCTTTAGTGCAAACCATAGCCCCATTCCACTACCCACAGGGGAATATGACCATCCACTTACACAGCCATAGTACAGTTTTTTTCCTAATATTATTCCCTCATTTTATAGTATGCTGATTGCTTAACTCAATTTAATTTTCATTAGCACTTGTTGAAACTTAGCATATTTTATTGGCTCCTAATAATATTTGGTAATGTTCTTTTTTAAAAGTAATGTTTGGAAATCTTAATATGATTGCATAATGGTAAATTATGAAGCTGGGCCAATTTACTGGGATTTGAGGCAGCCTAGCCATTTCTGCTAGGCTGATTTCTTCTTCTAATTACTGAAGGAAGGTTAAAATAACATTTGAAGATGATAGAGGCACATCACCTAAAAAAACTATAATGGAAGGCGATTCTAAGTGTGTGGTATGATAAAAGACTTAGGGTATTGCTATTGCATGACAAGCGATTATAATAGACATGAGTGAGGTCAAAGGCAGAAAAACCAATGATTAAGACGTATGGCCACTGAAACAGGAAATCTTTTGGGAAACATGCAATCTTGAGCTAAATGCCAATAAATGTAACAAAAAGTAGACAAGATACGTGTTAGAGAGATGAACGAGGGGGATTCATGGGCTCAGGAGGTACGTGGAGAGTGTTCAGGAAAAGAGGATTCATGTGACGGTATGGTAGACCGTTAGCCAGCAGTGTAACAGGCAGTAATATCAGTCAAAACAGACACAGCTACAAGGAAAAAGCATTTGTGTTCTCCTGTCAGGAGAACAGAAAATACCAACCTCAGCTCTGTCAAAATCAAAATAGCTAACACTTACTAGTATCCACACCTTTGCTTCTGTCATGAAGGGCACTTCTGTGGTTTCCTCATGCCTTCTTTGGTTAGTTTTGCTCTGGCATAAATGTCGCTTGATGGATCTGAGGTAGTTGAGTGCAAGGAGAGCTGAGCAACTAATGATATCTATGGATGAGCTGCTGCGGATGATCGTTTTCTTTTTTCTTTCACAATGCAATGTATGCGGTGAGGTGGCTTGAAGCAAAGGCAGAAAATTGTGCAAATTCTTAGTCAATCGAAAAATGGGTCATTCAGCTTAATATTTAGAGTGACAATTAAGGTAAATGGTAATGAGGTTAGTATCAAACTAACATTAACCTCCCAACTTCACCAAAACTCTGCTTTAAACAACCTGTGCTTTTCTCTGCTTATAGCAGTTGCTCAGGAAGAAATGGGAAATTCAGAGTGACTTCCATAAATGAAAAAAAGGGAAAAATAAAAAGCCTTTCTGCCAGAAAGTCTCCAAGTATAATTTGGTCATATTTTCCTTAAGTCAATGGTGAGAAACCTGCTGTCCCGGGCAGTTCTATTGTGATATAGCAAACAGCCAGAACTCCTCCTTCTGAAGGGGAAGAGTTAACTGTGGAGACAGGCCATTGCACACAGCCTTTTTGTCCTTGAACTGCCTCTCACACTTATTCCAAGCTCAGCGAAGTCTCAGCTTCACCCATTAAATAATCTATGACCCATGCCCAAAGTTTTCTGGGCTCTGCATTCATCTTTGAATGCCTTTTGTTGGCACTAAACTAGTTGGAAGCATTTGCTTCTAATAACTAACTAGCATGTAAGATTGAGTGCACCTTTGAAACCCAGGGTGTGGAAAGGAGGAAGACTAGGCACTGTAAAGCATGTTCTACTTTTTATACTTTAGATCCTACTTACCCACATTGATATCCCTAGAGAACTAAAGTAATCTGGATTGAAGATAGTAATAGTGCAATAAGTTCCTTCCTTGTGTCTCTTCTGTCCTGTTTGCTGTCTTTAATATTACATTGAGACTGAAAACTCTCAGGTGTAGGGCTCTGTCTTAATAGCACAATCACCATGACAAGGGAAATATGGTCTTTAGATGCTGTTCAATAAAATTCAAATCACAGTAATAATAATAAATGTCTGTCTTGGGTAACTCATGAAGTCTACTCACAACACAGTGTTATAAACACATCCTCTTCGCTAGGCTTAATGTTGTTAATGAAGTAATGAACAAGAATACAATAGAACATCCAGCTCTAACCTTCTCCCCAAATTCACCTTATTCCAGCTGCTACATCCTGTACATCAGCCTCCGTACGATGGGATAATAGCCCATTGGCATCATGCCCTACCTTCCCATCACCTTGGACGCAACCGCTGGCCTAAGCTGTTTCAGAGAAACATTGCCAGTTATTGCAAAAAGATAAAATTACCTGACTGCACTGCCTGTGTGCCTCTACGTCTGGTGAGCCACCTATGAGCGAAAGATAGATCAATTTTTATCACTGGAGCTCAGTAACTCTAGATATCTGTTCTTTGCTTTTACAGTGAAGTCTTGTAGTTGCAGAAAAATGTTTGCTTTTCAGATCAGCTTACAAAATTAGAGAATTAATTAGGACTTTTTAATAGTTTCATCCCTCTTCAATTCAATATGGAATTGAACTGACTTAAAGTCTTTGGTCACTCATGGCTTCTCTAATTTGTAGTATTTTTGAAGTATTTGATCTGTAACTGTATGAATGTAATTCTGATCTGTCAGACATCAGAATTTAGGGCAAGGGGAGGTAATCATAACTGCAACCAGTTTCTGAAGAGGGATCTGTAGGACAGCCAACGTCAGAACTGTCCCATTTCTATCCCTGTGTATCCTGCAATGCAAGAGTTCAGCCCTGCCAGCAGTGTTCAACTCTGTAGAGCTATTTGGGATTTTATAAGTTCCTATCCAAGGGGATTTTATGACATTCCACTGTCTGAGGGAAACATAGATATGGCAAATAAATTCCTGCACTCTGTTTATAAAAACATTTTCATTTAGACTTTGTATTCTTTCTTTAAAAGTAGTATCAAAGGGGCATTTAAATTCAGTTTAAGTGGTATATTTTTGGGTGAACCTGGCGAACAGGCAATAATCTCTCTTCCCTGCATGGCCGTATCTAACAAGGCTTTCTCCGTACAAGTGACACATTTCAAACAGCTGTAATACTGCTGGCTGTATTCCGCACTCTCATGTAAACAATACCCAGTGTTTAAAACTCATACTATTCTTTCATTCTGGCAGAAGTTGTTTTCTTCACGCTCTTTTCATTATTTTAAAGCCATTGAACTCTCAATCCTGCAAATACTAAAATTGCACAAAGACCAAGCAAAGCAAGAGCACTGATTTGCCATTGGCAGTGGGGAGGGTGACTGTTTTCATTGGTACTGTCAATAACAAAGCAATATTTATAGAACTTGGATAGGATTGTAAACGTACTTCAAAAAAAATTCTCTTCAGCAGCACTGAAAATGTAATAATCAGTGATCACAAGTGCTTGAGTTATATTTCTGTTCTTGTAGCCAGGCTTTCTTATAGTACTGTTCTTGCTGTTTCCATTCCTATATTAATATAATTCTGCTGCAAACAATAAACATAGCAGGAAATAGATTAATCAGGCACATTGGTAAAGTGCAGACTCCAGCAGTTAGCAGTGTTAAATACAAGGTTCAGCTTAGCTCTGAGCCTTTGAAATACCATCTGTGATGCATGTTTGGTGCTTCTGCATCTTATAGATGGGATTTTTAAAAATGAAAATGTTCTAATAAAAGATGATCTGTATGGTCTTTCGGGGCACAAAAACTACTACTTTGTTCAGTGCTTATTCACATCCATTGCCAGAACATTAAGATGGTGCTGTATTGGAATTAATGGCTAGTTTAACTCTTGTGCTCTCTGGTAGAGCTAGTTCAGTAGCCAGACAAAGAGGAGCCTTGTTACTGAGGCACCAGAGCTCAGCAGAGAAGGCTGAGCACAAACCAGTTTTTTACACAACATCCAGAGATCTTCCTGGAATGCATACCAAAAATATGTATTAATATAACCATATCTCTTCTATCCAGTAGTAGAAACTTCTGATTTGCAGTGAGGAATGCACTCAGGCAGTTAAGAGAGGGATGGAGCTGTAGCTGGCTTGAACTAGTCTCCGTCATTCACACCTCATGAGTCAAAGATTTAGTCAGAAATGAAAAAAAATAAGTGGTAAAATTAGGATTTTTATCTGAAACCTGAATCGTACTTAAACTGTACTAGGGACAGCATTGTTCTGCTCTCCAACGGAGAGATGCTGTGAGCTCACTACCTGGTAAAGCTGTCTATTGTGGAGGAGAGTCAGGTACTGGCAAGTCAAATTAAATGAGAAATCATCTGAACTATGCATGTAGAATGTGGTGTAAGTATATCTTTTTCACTGTTTTCTCAAACAAGTTCAGCTAGTGATGTATTTCAATGAAAACCATGAGATATGTGGAGATACTTCAAACATCCATGTCACAGCTGATGACTTCAAAATATAGGACCGGCCCAGGGGACACATCCAGAAGTGGCAGCAAGGAACCAAACTCAAAATAGTAAGTTCATTTCAGATAAGATCCATTTATGGCAAAGCAGCCATATATCCTCCATAGGGAGGATATATTCTTACCATGAGAAGTAAGCCAGCTCACATGGAGTTAAAGCCAGTATGAAACTCTCAAGGGCAGAAAGACACCGTAGAAGATGAGGGGGACAACTTGCTCCAGTGATTCATCCTGGCCTATTGAGAAAATTTTTAAAGGAACCTGTAACTTCCTGGTGATCATAGGAGCGTGACAAGATACTGCATCAGCTGAAGAAAATTCTCAGTATAATACAAATACTTCTGTACCAAGCAAATTTTCTTTTTTTTTTTTTTTTTTTTTTTTTTTTTTTTTTTTTTTTGTAAGAAGAGTATGTTTCATACAAGATAGAGGTCTGCTTTCAAATGCACCATGAAATCTGCCAGGATGACAAAGCAGTGCCAAAAACTGAAAAGGGATTACTAACTGTTGGACTTGTATCAAAGAAAATCTATCAGTAAACATGTGAAGTACTGGTTGATGTGATGTGTTAGCAAAAATACTATGAAGTGTATTGCTTTTTAAAAATTATGCATATCTTGAAACCCAGTGTGCAATGAAACAAAGCAAAGTTAGTAGCTATCAGGGCTGTAACTGCAGTGTGGGAGCCATGCTGAGACATGGGGAGGAGTAAGATACAGCTGTAATAAACATCTGAGATTGGACTATGCAACTGGGATAAGAGATGGATAGCAGACTCTTATAGTAGAAGAATAACAGGAGCAGCAAGTGCTGCCTGTATGAAAAACAGTTAGAGTCTGCACCTTCCTTGTCTGAGACACAGACTGCATCCAAAAGCTTGTAAGATCAGTTCACAGTAAGATGATTGTAAGGTGTTCATGACAACTCAAGATTGAGATCTGCATGGCAGTTTCCTACAGGTTCTACTTACAGGCAGAATCTAAGAGGTAAGGACTAATATGGACCTTTTTTGAGGTGTTATTGAGTATGAGTTTAAGTATATTACAAGAAATCTCTATTGTGGTACTTCGTAAGTAGTTTTGTACAATTAGAAGTCTTCAAAACTCTATCACGTAAACAGATTTTGGTTTGCAGTCCTTCCAGTTGGGACAGTATTTAACAGGGACACTGTTCTGGTCTTAATTTTGCTGCCTGCCTGGCTTACCCACATATCTCAGCTGGTCAGAAGCATGAAAAGAGAGACTTTTCCTGAATCCCAGGTTAGGACCTGAGCCACCAGACAACACTTGCATATACCGTGATATTTTCTGATATTGTCATGATCTTTAAGGTGTGATTTTCCTACAGGAAAAGCGAACATAATTAATTGCATAATTTTTTTTGTTCAAACTTGAAGTTACCAAATGCCCACATTGCTCTGTCACATGGAGATTTCTAAACAACTCTGGCCATGCTGAGAGCTCTCTTCAAAATGAAATCTTCCTCATATATCAAATCCTTATTCCTCAATACAGTTTGTTAAATTAGATTATCTGTCAGTATTTCACACATACTCTTAGTCTGCATGTTCTTTAATCCAGGTGATGAGGAATGGTAGATTCTTCTATGTTCAGGTTCATTTTATTCCTGTTTTATTATATAATTTATGAATTATAGTAGTTGGGACAGATCTTCCCTGCCATAGCTCCAAAATGTGATTGATGAGCTACTCAGCACCTGCAAAATTCACTCTTAGCAGTTGTTGTCAGCACCGTTCTCATTTGCTATTTGTCTTATTTCCTTAGCCCTGACCTTGGAGGCTGTTCACAACTGTTGATTTGCATAGGAGGTAAGCTGGTCTTCCCCAGGGGAATACAGCCACCAAGAGAACAAAAAAAAAGTCCCGTTGCATTTTGGTTGGCTTTGTTTCTTCAAGATATACTAAATTTTTCTGTAGAAGCCCTGATAGAATGTAGGTATATATTCCTTTGTAAGAAGGATCAGTATGCATAGAATCAGTTTAGTAGTAAAAGTAATTCACCTAGAAGAGAGAAATAGCTTAATTTAGCCCAATATTTTGACCCTGTCAGTGGCTGGCTGTTGATGCTAAGGAGTGAGATGTATAAGATAATCACAATAGCTAACAATTCCTGTTTAGTTTGGTTTTACTTTGTTCCCCTCGTTAGAGTTCAGTTCAGCAATCTCATGTATTTTGTTTTAACATGCACATCAGCACAGGGATTTAGTCCCCAATTTTGCACACACGTGTTTATTTAAGCATGGAAATAATCCTGCTGAAATGAGTGAGTCTAGTCAAAGCTTGAAGATAATCAAGAAGTATTGCAAGGTCGTGACTTTAGTCAAGGATGTCCAAATAATGGCCAGAAGGCTGGGTTCAGCTGCCTTACAAGGCAGTTTTCCTTGGCCTCTAAAAATGTTAGCTGCCTGGTTGAAAGGCAAACAACACAGAGGATTTTGCTCTGCATGCAAAAGCAGATAATACCTGGCAGGTTATTAAGTGCTGTATTTTACCTTGTGGATGTGGTTGTCTCGGTCTGACCCTCCCAAGGTAGCTGGGATTAAGGTGGTGTATGAGCGAGAGGGTTTAACTGACCTGGCCAGTCAAATGTGAGCCTTGAAAACAACCTCACCTGCGTAAACTTCAGCAATTAGGGACTATTCAGTTTTATCTCAGTGCTCAGTGAAATAGTACATTCTTCCTTCAGTGGATCAGTCAAATTTACATAGGATTTTTGTCCCTCAAAACTGATCTTTCCAGACTGTTCCTTAGTGCCATGCTGCTGCTTGTTTTTTTTTTTCCTTTTTCTTTCATTTTAAATTTGTGAAACTCAAAGTAGAATTTGATCTTATATATAAATCCTGTGCTTGACAAAATAACAAAGAAGCATTAACAAAAGGCAGTAGTAATTACAGCATATCCACATTAATTGGTAGGTAGGGTTACAATATACTGTATGCAGCTAAGCTCTGTCAGAGCTACAGAATTTCTTCTTGACATTACCTGTCTGTTACATGCAAATAAAACTCCACCACAAGAATTCTCATGCTGACAAATCAGACGTGGGGAAGCTTGAAAATGCTTACAATGTGATGGTCAGTCGTTCCTCCTTTTCTGTCTTTTCTCCTCCAACTCTGTCTCCTCAGCTAGCGAGTCCTTGTTTTCTGTCTTTGTCACAGTTGTCTTCCCTCTCCAGATCCGTTCTCAGCTGTTAGATTCTCTGTTGGGGTTGCACATGAGATGTACAAAGGGGAGTCGAGAGAGCTGCTGCCCTTCTCCTGGCAAGTGATTTTCTTTGCAGCCCGCGTTGGTAGAAAGAGCACTAGCAGATGAAGACTGAGAAATTGAGCTGGCTTAATCAAAACCCAAGAAAAGAAAACTGGGAAAGAGCCTAGTAGAGGAGGTACATTAGCGACAGGGTCTCCAGTGCTTTTGCTTATTGCATAGGGAGGTACTTAAATATGAAAAAAAAAAAAATTTTTTACATGTAATTTCACTCACTGTAGTGGAAGAAGATGGCTGGCTGTAGTCTCTTCTCTTTACTGATTGTGTGACTGGGCTAAATTTGTCCAGCCACTGCAGACAAAACCTACAGAAACTCAAAAGGGCTGAACAACAGAGAGAAATGATACAGATCACTAGATCATCCCAAAGACCCGCACCCAAGCCCTACAAAGCAGGTCCCATTCAGTTAATAAGCATGCAGGTTTCACTGAGGTGCACTGAAAGCACAACCATCCTTTCTGCTCTGCCCCATGACCAGGATTAGATCTTGGGTTAAATCTTGGGTTGCCTTCAGTTTTGCTGGTTTGGCAACTTCATTAAAGCCTGCCATTAAAAGATGAGAGAACCATTTTGATGGGCAATAGTGGCTCAGTTAGAGTGGATGGCAGCAAAGCTTTGGGTATTTTTTTTTTTATTTGTAGGGCAAAATCCTCTACTAGCATAAATCTCTGTAACTCCAGTGATATCCAAGAAGAAATTGATTTATACAGAATAGGATCCAGTTTCATATCTTTCAGAGTTTGACTGACACCTATATTAATATATTTGAATAATCTTTCCTTTGCCTTTTTAGAGGGAAACCCCTGAATAACAAAAACAAAGACAAACATTCAAAGGCAACAGATGAAAGAATAAAGCATTAGTAAGTAAAAAAAAAAAACCTAAATGAGTTGTTTAAGAAAGCAATAACTATTGTGAGGAGGTTAGTACTCTATGGAGATCATTCATATTTGACAATAAAGGTCAGAATGGTATCACATGGCAGTTCTCCCACCTGGGTGTTCAGGTTAAAAAGATGTTTTATGAGAAGTCCTCCTCTGTTATCAGACTCTTAAAGAAGGCGGCTGCTGCAGAGTGCTTTGCTCCTTTGCTATTACATGGCAATTTTCCAGAGGCAGGCAGTAGCCTGGTGCTTAATCTACTGCAGTTTCTGCTGTTTATACAGAAGCCAAATGTTCAGTATTGTTTGGGGGAGAGCATCGATAACATCAAAGTGGTTTGATTAAAATCAACACCTGCAAGGCTCAGCCTAAGCACAGAGATTAGCTTCCCCCACCTCCCCCTTCTCTCCCTCTATTAAAATAATATATCTATTTAGATACTTACCTATCTTACTATGTTTAACTTTTTCTCTGGGGTTCCAAAAACTTGCTATGTGTGTACTTTCCCATAATGAAGAAAGATATCCAAGTGCATTGTTTGTTTTAGGTGCACAAATAGGATTATATCTGTCCCTCTGGCCTTGCTTGCTTAATGAAAGACACTCTGCAGTATGTTCTGCAGCCCTTTCCCTCTGTCCCTCAGTAGTTTTATACAACGCACAACCTGCCCAGAGACACAAAACCTTAACTACAGTAATGGTTCAACATTTTAGAAAGGGCTGAGCCTTTGAGACACCCTTGCATACACACCTTACAGTCCACCCATTGATCTAGGAATTACTGGCTTTAGTGCTGTACGAGTCATAGACTGGAAATGTATTTGGGCTTTCTGTGTTTTCCAGTGCTGTTATCCAGGCAAACTCTCAGTAACTTTATTGACCACTTTTCTCAGCATGGACTGAGGACTGTTGTTGAGGACTTGGGCCTGTTGATTTTAGGACTTGGAGTCCTCAGGACTTAACATATTCTGTTGGCATATTATGGTAAAAAAATTATTAGCCAACATACGTAATTGTTTGTCACATTCTTTAGCAAAAAGTAATTTCCCAGCTTTGGCAGGCCATCCTGAAGGAAGTCTCCGTCAGCTTTTAGAAGACTATCTCAGTGAAAGGACTTCGTACCTCAGTTTTCAGGTTTAGAGCAAAATTTGGCTAAGACATGGCTACTTAAAGTTTTGGTCCCTGACTTACCACATTGTTTCTAGTCAATGAAGTGGTGGTGTATTTGAATCTTTTTTGATTTTTATGAAACCTTATGACTTTTCAGAATTCAGCTTCTAACATCTGATAAAGCAGCTCGCAGAAGTCAAAGATAAGCTGCCTTTTGACTTCAAAGGGCCATGTATCAGACCTTCATTTGTCTGGCTGCTTATCAGGAGGAAACTGAATTTCTGAGCATAGGAAAATTTTTTGAAACAACACGAATGGGAGAGGAAAACAAAATATTTTAAAAATATTTATATCTGGACTATAAGTCCTTGAAATAAAATATAGTTTGTATTTTAACATATGTAATAACATTTTGTGTTGAGGTGAGAAATTCTGACTTCACTAATGCTGACATTCTCATTATGCCTCCCCGTATTTTATCTTAATCACTTAGTATATCATACTGTTGATTAATTTGTCTCCTCAAGGATCTCTTTTATAGTAAAGGTATTTTTTAAACACTGCACAAAGAAATAAAAACTAATTAATGGCTTTAATAACATTTTTTAGTTTTCTGTACTTTATCTCACACTCAGACTTTGCCATCAAGTCTGCTGCATGATGCACTGCTGTGATTTTAAGATGATAATAACACGTGTGTTTTCTAAGTGGGCTTCCCTGTTGTATTGTGTTTATAATGCACATTTAGGTTTTGCAGTTCATGATCAAATTCACGATCAAACTGAGTTTTCAGTATGATTCATCTAAATGTGTTGTTTTGCTGGGCTGAAGCAAGGCATAGTAGAAATGCATTCCCCGTGGCCATGCTTTATCCTTCTTATGTAGCAGGTTAAGTCATGATGGACAAAATCCTGAGCTGAAACACCAGCTAAATCAGGATTACCCAGGGATAGTGGTGGAAATACTTATTCCCACAAATGACTCTCTTCATACAAGTAGTCTTATACGGAGCTGCCTGTAGCTCAGTGAATATAGATTTACAGGAATAGGGTACTCCATGTGGGATCAGACCATAGAACCATTTACACAGAGTCTAAGTGTTTGACAGTTTTTTGTCTGTGTGTCTGGGCATATCCCTGCTGTCTCAAAATTCTACAAAATAATTCAAAGCAAGCAAATCTTAATTCAGTTATCACTTCCCATAAAATAAGCCAAGTTAATGTCCTAGGCCTGTCATCATCACAAAAGGAGAAAAGAAGAATATTTTGCCATAATTGAGGTTTCCTTCAATAACAGGCATTCGGAAGTGGATATAGCTTTGTGAGCATTAGAGTACAATACTACCCATTGGGTGTCAGCCTCGGACAATTAGTAAGCAAAAGCAATCACCAGAAGGGAAAAAAAGAAAAGGGATTAAAAAGAATTAAATGAGGCAAAAGGAATTCAATAATTTCCATTTGTAAGGAAAGGATATAATAAGGCAGTGATGCACTGCAGATTTATCTCTGGAGTAAAATCAGTCTTTATAAAGATACAATGCCTTCCTTTACCATCCTGTGGTATCCTTCACTCTACGGAACTCAATCCCACAATTCAGGGGTAAACTTGTGACATCAGGCTGTAGAAAGAGTGGCATTCACGTTGATACTAAGCAGAGGTAATTTATCTTCATACAACTGGTTAGTGGCCCTGAAGAATTTTCTATTAGCAACAAATCCTGTATATAAAAAGATGAAATTGTGCATACACTAATGGCCAACCAGTTATCTCTTTCCAAAGAGAACAGCAACTACTGACTGTAATTCCATGGGAAGGCATCAGCAGGTCCTATAGGCAGCCAGTTTAAAAAAAAAAATAAACCGAAAACCACAAAACAATAGATAAATAAAACCAGTATTAATGTAATTCAACAACTGTTCACTTTTCCTTGATCAGTCAAGCAAAAGGCTTCTGCCCCGGAGATTTGAATGTACCTCTGAGTGTTTGAGTATTCCGCTCTCACACTGCAATCACAAGCAGAAAAGCCAACAGAATGGAACATTCACTTGCAGTCTAATATGATACAATTCCCTATCTCTTAGCTGTGCTGCTTGAGATCACGGCGTGAAGAATTGTGGACCGATGGATATAGAAACAATCTATTAAAACAGCAGGGCTGCCTTCGTCAGAACACTGTCTTGAGATCTTTTATCAAGGTATAGCAGAGTTCTGCATCTACAGAAAGTGGTTGATGGATAATGTTAACCCACAGAAAGAAAAAAATCAAGCAGAAAAAAAAAAATATTAGAATTAACATTTTGCAGTGGACCACATCCTGCTTGCAGACAGAGCAGTTGCTGCTTGCTGCAGCGTTCTTTGAATATTGGTAGCGGTGCTTAGCTCGCCAAAGCCAAGTGCTTCCAGTCCAAACTTTTTAAGCCATGTCTTTTTTGTTTGGTTTGGTTTGTCTTAGGGGATGGAATAAATTAGTGAAAATGCCTGGAAATCTGATTCAAGCAGCAGCATTGGCATTTGATTCAAATACATTATGGGGACTAGATGTTTGGTTGTTGGGGGGGGATTTTTTACATTTCCGCAGGACATGTTGCTAAATAGCCTGGGCATGAGAACAAAGCAGCTGCAAAATAAATGAGGCAGAGATAAAGCTAAAACCTGGCCTTGTTGAGAAAGAACTGCAAAGAGATCTTGCCAAGACCAGACATAAAGAAAGGAGGACTAGCAACCTGGGAAAAGAAACTTGGAAAGAATAATTTGTTAGGGATACAAAGAAGAGGCGACAATTATTGTAGAGAGACATGTAGATCTAGGGAAAGGAGAGACAGGAGCAAATGTATCATAACAGAACCCAGTTTAGCATGTCGATCCAAACGTGGAAGATGCTTAAAAGAAATGAGGTTAGAGTTTTCAAATCCTGTGTTTTAATACCTTTGAGAGAGGAAGTTGAATTGCTAAAAATTATATAAACCATAAGTGTTATTAGTTTCGTGCTTGTAACACACAGGTTATCTCTAAGAAGAAAAAAAAAAAAAAAAAACCAAACCACAATAATTAAGTATCTGTGCAGATCATGTGGATTAATAACAGAAAAGGAAGTTTGCTCCAGAGCTCCCAGTAGATTTAGGTTTTTTTTTCCCCACTGACAGCACAGGACTGTCTGTACCTAGCATTAACTACTAGCTCCCTCTAGTATGTAGTACTGGAGAAAACTCTCATAATATAAGTTTAATTAGTTCTTTCTTTAAGCTATAGTTTTCAAAGAGATCTTTGAAAGCTCAATATTGAACTAAACAAAAAGGAATTTGAAATCCTTTTTTCAGGTTTCAAGTTGGAAAAGAACACCCAAAAGAGATTATTTTAAGAGTAAAGAATAATTACAGCTGTTTTAGTATGTAAGGTGTGATGCCATATACAGTGTGAAAACAAATTCATACACTGTACACATCATAAACTAATCAGGGCATATAAAAATGTCCTAGTAACTGGCAGCCAGGGAACCACAGAAATCTGAAACTATGGCAACTCAGTGTAGAAAGAAGCATTCACTGGAGACAGTGAGAGATTAAAAACAATAGCCCCTAAATCTCTGTATCAGCTTGGGTCCTCATTTTCTCAGCAGCTTAAACCTTTTCCGCTTCCCGAGTAGAATTATTTTTCTGCAGCTTCCAGAACAGCTGTCCATGTAGATATTTTGGGGAAACCTTAGTGGTTTCCAACAATACAGTTGCCTGGGAGGGCAACTTTGCCAGTGTGCTCTTGTAGGCACTAATTTGTGAAATGAAGAGACAGAGTGTAATTTGCTGGAAACGTAAAAAGTGCAAAGAAAGAAATTGGAAAATATCAATATCTCCCCTTTCAGGATGTTTCCACCCCTTGCTGTTTCCGGAGGATTATGGTTTGCAATCTGTGGGGCCAGTTTGCACCACTGAAATTGGCTTTGTCACATTGCAGAGTGCAGCAAACGGGGGTCAGCAGATGAATGGGAGGTGGTTTGAAAATTTAAAACCAGTCAGAAACTTTACATGGCTGATTGGGTTTTTTTCTTCAGCTGCCTGTGTTCTAGTTTAATCCAGGTCCTCGGCAGAACTGTAACTAGGCGGGCTTTTTGGTTTTACAGGAATATAAAGAAACACAGATTTTTGGCTTGATGCCTTCTCTAAAGGGCACATGAATGGATATTACAGACTCAGCTGAGAGGATTTTCTATAGATTTGGATATATGAGTATGCACCTAAATGAGAGACTGCTGTACTTACATTAGTTCAGCCAGTGGACCAACTTCCTTTTCTGGGTCAGTAAGAACGTTGTGTTTTTATTTTTCTTTTAATCATGTTAAAAAATCACAGTTAAAACTCCTCTTTCATGATATATTCTCTTCAAATTGTTCATCTTCTTTCTAAAGGCTTTTTCTGTACCTAGGGAATGAAAACTGCAGCTTATTTCAAGGACAAATAGTTTCAGATACTCCATGTCGCAGGATTCAAAGCTCCATGTGTATTTGCTCAGATGCCTTGCACAAGCACCACTTCCATTTGCACATACCACTTCATAGTAGGTAGCTAAACAGTATTTCCTGGCCTGAAAATAAAGACACACATGGATGTCTGATTGTATTTTTGGAAAGTATGCTCTTTGACATAAATTTAGAAGTCTTTTGGTGTTCCTGCTTATGTGTGGATACGTTTGAGCAGTGAATGCCATTTCTATATCTTCTATACCTATCCAGAAAACTAAATCCTAACCTTATTGAAGCCACTGGTCTGTGATGCCCCTGAAATTGTATTTAAACATCCCAGTGCAGCAACAACAATGTACTCACTCAGAAAGAAGAAGCCGCTAGAAGCTCTACATAAAGCGTATTTAGCTGATGTGCTCCTTTGTTTGAAACCCTTCTTAAAATTCTGTAGATGAAGAAGCTCTGTCTACATATCATCCTAAGCAAGGAGAATTGCAAAAAAAAAAAAAAAATCTGATGGTATGGCTTATTTATCTTCTTCTTTGAAACACTAGGGGAATTTATGTATGGCTTAGAAAGGTGCATTCATGATCTATAGCACTCAGCTGTCAGGTTTGCAGATGTGTTTAAATATTCCATCTACTTTCCTGATAAGTTAGGGGAACGTTAATGGAGTTCTGCTAATTTTTAAGTATGACGCTTACATTAACTGTTTTGTCTATAAATTTTAAATATGTGGGTTTAGAGTAACTTATGCTCTTCTAAAGAGCTTGTATCTAGCAGGTTCACCGTGCTTGTGACATAGCATAAGATCCAGTATCCTGGGTACAGTTTTGATGCGCATAAATGCTGTTCCTCGTTGATGCACTCCCTGCCGTGGTCATCTCTGCGTTGCTTTCCAGTGGGGGAGCGAGGGAGGGCAGTGAGCTGAAAGCTCCTCTTGCAGAGGTCGGGCTCAGATGAGGACACTTGCAGAGGAGGAAAGCACGTTCTGCTATGAAACAGCATTGTATTTCTGTGGGTGCTCTTAAATCCAACTGCGATTACTGGGGGTGTGGGGCAGCGTGTACCAGAAATTACTGTGCTGGGCAGGCAATCAAGGCTCGGACGGTATGACCTAAGGGTGAAATGAACCATAAACCTGTGAATATCACTGAACTCAAAAGACATGTTATAAGCTTACTGTGAAAGGTGGGCAACCAGCTGAAAAGGCATAAATCCAAGTGCTGAATGTATTTGTATATTGGAGGAAAGCAAACAGAAGACTGGCAGAAAGACAGTCATGACTGTATTGGATCAGAGCGAGCATCCACTTTGTATGATCCATATTCATTGACAGTCTACGCACAAAAATAGCCAGGCACAGTGAGTCACAGATTTCTGTTGTGATGCTGGAGTATTCTTCTGGGCAGAACTCAGTTGTGTAATTTGGGCTTCAAGAGCCCACCTATGCTTTCTTTAAAAAGTGAGCTGCTCTGATAATTGTGCTCAAAGACAAATGTGTTGAATCAAGTGGCATTCTCTGACAATGCAGGGTTAATTCCCACCTATATATGAGTGTGTGAAAAGCCAAAGACTCATTAAATTTTTGTAAATTAGAGAAGGTTGAAAAGAATAATATCTACTCTGTTGTGGTTTTACTTTTCATTTTAGATGATCTCCTTAAATATAGAAAAGACTCTACTTTGAATTAATGACAGTTCTGTGAATAGGATTTTTAGGACTTGATTATGAAAATCATTTCTTTACTCTGAAGAAAGAGAGCAGCTTCCAAGGTATCTTGTTTTCCTGGACACTTACACTCCAGGCAGTGGTGTGAGACCGTCTTATTATTTCATATGGGTTAAAAACAATCTTCTGATGTTAACAGCTTTCAGTAGTTCTCCCCCTCAATTGCTCCTGTACTGCCCTGAAGCGGGAAAGCTCTGTAGTCTGTTAATAAGTCTCCCTTACCAAGGAAAGTAATGCTTTTATTTTTAGACTGTCAAAAATTGGCTGCTTTGTGCAAGTTGTCTAATGAAGGTGGAATACAATCCCTGATCACCTCTATTCAGAGGAGTTTATAGAGTTTAACCAGCAATAATTCAAAGACCTGCTGATATAATTAGAAAAGTGCTGGCTGAGCGTAGGTGTGTGCTGCAATTTTCAAAGATATCTAGAGCCCTCATAATCTTGGCCTACTTGGATGAAGAAAAAAAGCTTTTGATGGAAGGCATATTCATAAAATGTACAATATAGGAGGTCTCAAGAAACTGGGTCTTTTTTCACCTAAGCCTGCTACAAATCTTGTCTCTTTGGGAACATGCAGATTAAAAGAAGTCTTATTACTAAGTACCAGCCAGGCACAATTCTCAGTAATGGAACAGACTGGCTTCTTGGAAATCAAAATACGTTCCTCAGAAATCCCGGATTGAGATACAGCAATGATCTCCGAGATCGCTTTTTTCCTCCCTATCAAAACAAGTAATAGTATTGAATCAGGTAAAAATGAAAGCTTTCTAAGATACCATAAGCTTTAGAAATCCTTTCTTTTAAGCCTTTTTAAGCCCCACTGCATATCTTGCATTGATTTTTCCCACATATATTC
This sequence comes from Tetrax tetrax, assembly GCA_009806455.1. NCBI lineage: Eukaryota > Metazoa > Chordata > Aves > Otidiformes > Otididae > Tetrax > Tetrax tetrax. Next base: position 1,223,694 of record WHYT01017566.1, read on the forward strand.
ATATACTGTTTTCATTTCATTTTGCTTTCACTGAAGCCAGCAAATCCCTTAATTACCTTGCTGCTTATAACTGTCCGCAACTGTCTGTCTTGACTTAAATGAGGCTGAGGGTTTACTGCAAGGGGAGAAGTCTAAAAAAAAAAACATAATGGAGTAGCAAAGGATAGGTTTGTCTTTTCAGTGTCACCTTTGAAGCTGAAAATATAAATTCACTTAGGTGTGGTTCAATAAGAAATTTTTAAGAGTAGCTAATGTTGCAAATTGCACTGTGCATGCTGTCTTTACTTGCAAGCTTTTGTGGAAGGAACTGCCAGAAAAATTGCCTTGTTCTTAGCTACTTGCATTTGGAGTTCTGCATCAGCACTGACGGTGGCCAGCTCTTTACTGATGGCTGAGGCACTCACCCTTTCAGCCCCACTGGTATGCTTTGAATATTTCAAGCCCTGAATTCTTCCTCCAGGAGTGACTGAGGTATTTACAGGATTCCCAAGGATGCAAGAGAGAGAACTAAGCATCTCTGCTGCTGGTTACATTAGGGGGGTGTGCAGTAGGACAGAGCTGTGGAACGCTTTGGAATTTGGTCCAAGGAAAGGCAAAGACCGGCCAGGAAGAAACTCTACCAGGAAAATATCAGATGGTTCCCCAGGGCACGTGGAACTTCTGCTGTTCCGTTTGTCCTGGGTTTCTTACCATTACTGATTCGGCAGGCTCTGACATGCCTGCAAGGAAGTTTGCTTGGTGAGTGAAAGCCACTTTTCAGCAGTAGATGTCCACTAAAATTAATAGTGATGTATAGTTTATTAGACTGGCACAAATAATATATATGCATCTAAATCTTTGTAAGCACATACTCATTATGCAGCCTTACATATAATACAGATTTTTTTACAACGAAGTTAACATAAAAATTGTATCGTATGTCCCTGAACAGCAGCTGGGTCATTATGGAATAGCTTTTGAAATGGAAAAGGTTGGAGAAATAGCCAGCTGCTTCCTCATCCTGCCTGTGCTTTCACTCTGGGCTAAATTATTATTTCACTAATTAATAATCTGCATGCAGATTAAAATTATTACTCTACAATATATATTGCATGGCAATAAAACAGTGACAGCAAATTATGCTTCAGTGTGCATAACAGCTTAACTCTCTAAACAGAAGATGTTTTCTAACACTCAATTCATGTCCTTCTGCGGATGATTAAGCCCTCACTGATTTTGTTTTTATTAGTCTTCCATCATTATTGTTCTTTTATCACTATGGGGTCTTTAGAATTACCCACAATGGCTCAGAAGCATGGTTGCTGCTGCATTCCCTTATTAAATCAGGTTACCTCTCTAGTTGTCAGGGACTAAAATCAAACCCCTTTGTTATAAGTTCCACAACCCTTTAAATATTGATTATTACGACTATGTTGAGCTGCTGAAAATTTATTTTTGTCTAGACTAGCTCAGAATGGGAAAAACTTCCATGACAACAGTGAGAATGCAGCTGCTGCTTTCTCCTTGGAAAGAACAGCCTGGTTTATTCTCTTTGTAGCCCCGGTGTCCCAGGGGCTCCTGCCTGCCCTCTGGAGCCTATGCACGGTAAAGCTCTGCTACCTGCCTGAGATGAACAAGCTCAAACTCTAATTTTGAATGGTTTAGAGTGTTGCGTGGTTTGCATTAGATCGCAAAAACAGCAGTTCTGTAGCAGTTGAAAAAGAGTCATTTAGGGAGGCTTTTAAGGGCTCCTCCGTGGCTCCTGGAAGTGTAACTGCCATCAGTGCAGTTTCTTTTCAGTGCTGTAGGTGAATGATGTCTGACTCAGTGCTAGGGAAAGGCAAACTGGACTACTAGTTACTTGCTCACAATCATACAGTGGCAGAGATGACAAATGAAACACAGCGAAATGCTCACGGTGCATGTGATGAGGTTGCTTAATTGTCTAACTAGTCACTGTCTTCTCTGAATGCAACAAGAAATAGATTTTCTGACATTTCTTTCCTATACTTGGGCTTAATTACCTAAATAAAACCTAGCTTACCTGCTCTCACCATTAACAAAGAAGAATACAGGTCAAGCAATGTAACTAAATCTTGTCAATTCCACCCTTCTGCAGAGTGTGAGTCCATTTATATTTAGGTGTCCCTGAGAAAAAAATCTAAAATAATTGAAATTAAAATCATTGTGGTCAGTTAAGGAACTCTCCTCATTTGGCATGTCCTTGCTACTTTACTTTAGTTCTCAGGCACACTGTTAGTCTTTGTTTCAATGCTGGTTTGTATTGTTGAATGGAACAAATTAGGTAAATGGAAAATATTTCTATTAATCCCTCTCTCCCCCCTTTCTGATGGGAGCCTTAAGAGGAGCATTGGCATGTAGAAGCTTCACCTGTACTCTGCACTGCATGCCATTCCCACTGAAGAATTCACTTGATGAAGTTACAGAAAGCCCAAGGACTGTAAAGTCATCTCTAAAGGAGGTCCAGGGTGTAACACCAGGGAAGTAGGACAACTGCTGACTTCTGCTCGTCAGGGTTCTAGCCATGACTGCTCTTCTATTAGAGGATTTGTCCAGTATCCAATTAAAAGTCTCTCTGCGGAGTGCTCAACCCTGAATGCAGGAACCTATTTTCCTTTCAAAAATCCCTGTCTGCTTCAACAACACTTATAATCCAATTTTCACCAGCAGAGATGAATCATGTCCCTCACCAACACGTTTACAGTAGATGGAGAAGAGCAATCACACATATTGATTTCCTTTCTTTCCTCTCTGTTCATGTTTTTCTGAGTGCGCTCTAAGTAACTTAGCTTCAGTTTCTTTTTCCTGCTGCTAGTTCTAGCATCAAGTAAATAATAAATATCTTCAGGGGAGTTTGTAGGAGGAAGACGGCCCAAGTAACCATTGTGTGCTACATATTTAACAGCTCCTGGTATGCTCCCTTTGTGGCAAGCCAGAGATGGGCAATGGCAGAAGACTGGGAAAAGCCTCTGTCCTTTATTTTTCCCATTCAGTTCCTCTCCTATGGGTAAAGGCTATGAAATAACTCACTTCCCATGGCAGGGAAGCGTGTGTCCAGGAGGAAGACAGCTCTTTGAGTCCCATCCGCTTCCGTGGGAGGCTTTGGAGACAGTGCCGATATTTGCTGCCCTTCACTCACAAATAACAAATGTGAGGCTGGCTCAGAAGGACAGGCTGTAAGACGACTGTCTCTGGGTTCAAAGCTGGAAATCTCATTATTCCAACTTATTTACATGGTGGATTAATTTGACCCGCTGACTCATGCACTATGATGTTTCTGCAAAAAATTATTTTCAGAGACTTCAGCCCTTGCAGAGAAAAGATGCAATAGCCCTATTACTGTCACAACTCAAAAATAATAGATGTCTCTTAAAGAACAGAGTTTGCACATAACTTTGTAACTGGTTTTGAATATGTATTTATTCTGTTTAGTGCATCAACAATAAAAAAGTTTGTTCAAAGTTGTCAGTGAGTCTTTTGTTTAAAAGTCAGCATGAATAGGTATCATCTCACATAACGCGCGTGTCTGATGTGTCCTACTTTCATGGTTTGTTTATCTGTTCCAAAATCAGCTTTGTTTCATGCTACGAGGATCTCCAGCACTTCTGCTTCTCTCGTGTTTCCCTCTGTTTCTGGTGAAGCCAGAGGGACACTGTTCTCTGACAAGGAGGACAAAGTCAAGCAGGACAAGGTGCCTTAAGGATTGGAGGCAGGAAGGGCTGGGCGCCTGGGTGTGCGGGTGAGGCTGGGCAGGCTGGGGAGCCATGTGCTTGGGTAGCTTGGATGGCCCTGCCTCGCTCTGCATCCCAAAACTGCAGAGCTGGTTTGCCCGGTGCTGGGTGAAAGATGAGAAGGGCTGTGTTGCCTGTACCCCTGCTCGTTACTGTGCTGTGTGGACTCACCAGTCCAAGTCAGGGCTAAATTGGGCCTCCCTGCACTTTGTCTTATTTTGCTGCGCTGACATGCCCTCAGTTTACAAGTATCACGACTCTTTTACAAAACAGAGAAGATTCACTTCTCTCCTGCTCTTTCTGTGTCAGTATTCAAGGTATATCTCCCTAGACTCCAATATATAAAACACTGAGAGATGGGGATTTCAAGAGTGCAATTCAGAGCACTTAAATTAGCTCCTGCTCTGAGTTGCCCTCTGAAGGTGCCTGTCTCTTTCTATTGATTACAAAAAGTGCTTACAGAGACCAGTCTTGTGCCTAAAATTAGCCTTTGTGAAGACCCTTCTGTGTATTTCTTGTTGCAGCCTATGCTGGAACGGTAGCATATAATGATTTATTTGATTATTATATTTTTCTACTCTGCTTCGCTTGATGATATTGAAACCCTACACAAACATGAATTATTTGAGTCTTTCAGTGCCCATTTGGAGTAAATAAGGATTATTAAGCCTATATTAGAACTCTTTTTACTGGCTTTAATATATGCAGTGAATCAGAGCAGCGTTAGAAATCCAACCAGTGCAATAAAATAGACTTCTGACAAGTCAAAGTAAATGAAAAGAAGTTACCTCATAAGAAGGTAGCAACCAACTTACTAATTAAGAAGCTCTTCAAGTGCATCATCCCTCTATGTTCTCTCTTTCCTCACTGCTGCGATTCTTTTTCTGATAACCAGTTTCCTCCAGCCTGGGTGGGACTTAGAGATTTTGCTAGACACTTCTGAGCAGTGCGGGCTGGGAACACTTCTCCGAATGTGTCTGTTTATTATGATTCTGCAAAACAACAACAGCCAAAGCAACTTAGAACCCAAATGAAAAATTAGAGTTAACTATTAGGCTCCATTCGTTGATATTTGCATTCCTTATGCAAATACAGAAAGATTTCATTCGGCACTAGCTGGGTGCTCGGAGTCCTCTGTCTCCTCCACTTCTTGTGAGAGCATGACATTCACTTTCCTTCCCATCCTCAGGTGACAGGTATGCAGAGCCATCAGCCAGGTGCCAGAAAAGCTCCAGGGGGATTCCGATTAAGTATTTTTAATAAAAATGCTAGAAAAAAAAAAACATTATTCTGACTTCACGTTTCACAGCCATTTGAAGTTGTTTTGATATACCCTAGTGTCAGAAGCTTCTTTTCAATGTGAATGATGGGGACCGAGAACGGGCAGTGGAAAATGACAGAGGAAGAAACAGATGATGTAGTTTGTTACCATTTTTTGTTGTTTAACTGACAGAGCCAGTTATGAAAGGGATATAAATGATTACAGCCAGAGAGAAGAAGTCTGTAAATGGTAATTTGCTTTTTAAGGGCACAGGCAATATAATTTGGATCACAAGTGGGAGAAATTACTTAGGAGCTGTGAAAACAAACCAGAATAACATTTACATTACCACCTTTATTTTCTCTTCTCTTTTCTTCATCTTTTCTCTGAATTATTCCTTGCTTGCTTTTCCCCTCCAGACATTACAGGATTTTTTTCTCCTCGCTACTTTCTTCAAACTGACTAATGGTAAAAAGCCTGCAGAATATTTTCATCAAAACCCTTTGATTTCATTAATAGGAAAACTATACCTTAAATTAAATGTTTCTGTAGCCTGAAAATTAAAAAAATAAATGACCCTCAGGACTTGCCAGTTGAGCATTGCCAAGCAGGCAGGGGGCTATTTCATATGTCAAAACTCGCCTCGAACTTGGACAAATGTACAGTTTCAAGTAAAGGAAAGATGAGTGCATGTGTTTAGCATTGATTGACCTCAGAATGAAGTAACACAGCTAGTCAGTTCTTCTGTTGGAATTTACAAAATGTATGTCTACCTTTTGGTTTTCTTCATGTTTCTTCTGTATTTCTTCATGTCCACCATTTAAGTAAAAAGAAAGATAGTTTTAACTCTCAGTGCCATATGTCAAAGTGACATTCTTTCAGTTCTCATTTTTACAATGGAAAAATGATTATTTTTTGGTGGAAAAAAATTATTTTTCTGGAAAATTTGAATATTTTACAAGAAAACTAAGGTGCAGCAATGATAAGACTGTATCTGAAAACAGAGATTGTTGCTTACTTTTAATTTCTTGAACATGGTGGTTTTCAAGTGGCCATAACCTGGTGAAAAACAATTTCCCTGTGAACCATCAACATCTTCTGAAATGAAAAAGAAAACTATCAGAGATGCTGTGGCCGGTACCATTATTAGAATGGTCTAATATGGAGGGATGGGATGGGATAGATCTGTCCTTGATTGTGATCGAACTTTGTGAGAGGAAAGTATAAGTAATTAAAGATTGCTAATCCTTTCAACGGCTGTGTAATTATAGTGGCCTATACCCTGTATTTGGATAGGTGTGGTTCTTTAAATAAACATTCGAGTATTAATTCAGGTAAATAGCTATTATTGCAACCATACTTAGGATAGTACTGTACTAGATTGTATGTACTGTAGAAGAAAAGAGTGTTGAGTGTATGAGAAATTATAGTCGTGTCACCAAGAATGACAGGTTCACTCAAAACAACATTTAATGAAAATTTTTTTGAAATCTGTAATTTTTGTTTAACTCACAGCACTGTGGAGTTTTATGGATGTTTTTAAGTTGCTTCAATCATTGATATGACTTTTATAATGATGTCTACATGGATTGGTTTTCCTAATTTGTCATGCTTCACTTCTGCTAAATCCCTTTAACTTGTCTAACTGATGTTTTCTTTATATTACTGCTTGTGCAATACTAGAAAGCAGTACACTCTCAGCCATTCTGCTTAATTTTAGAAAAGGAAGCAAATAATCACACTGAGGAATAGCGTGGCTCTGACTTGATTACAACTGTAATCAATGTAAGGTGTTACTTTGACTTCAGTGTCTGTTGGAGTATTCCATCTCTCAGTCTAGTATTTATTTCTTTTTATTTTCTGGAACAGAGAAAAGAGAACAGTTTTTAACATATGTCTCTTTCTTGTCTGAGGTACCACATGGTTCCAATTCCAACATATACACAGAGGAGACATATGGTTAAGAAAAAGTTCTTTTTCTTCTAAGAAATCTAAAAAGAAAACTCGCTTTTAAAAAAGATAAATTCTAATTTTACCATATGTCATCTTGTATGTATGTTGAGAATAAGGCTGAAAGACACCTTGTATCAGATGTGTTAAATACACTTTTCTTTCAATAAGAAAAAAAAAAAAAAGGGCAAACCGAAAGCACCCTTTAAAGGTATAGTTTTAATCTACATATCTTTCAGATATGCGTGTGCCACTGTTGTTATCCTAATAGTTTCTGAAGCTTTGAACACTAACAGTGCATTGCAGTAGGAGGACAGATGTGGGTACATGTTCATTATAAGGTTTTGTTGATGTAGGCAAAGAAACAGAACTGTGTTCTGTTGACCTTCTGTGGTTTTTTTTGCTGGCTTTGAGAAGACTATTACAGAAAGAGAACCACATAACCTTTGCCAACATTAAACAAAGTAAAAGGCTTTAGTGTAACTGAAAATCAGGGAGGATGTTGCATTTCACTTTTGACTGCAAAAGTCTCGCGGAGGTGACGGGCATTCAGAAAAGCGATTCACAAATGCTGTGCAGTTCTAAACAATTAGTGATGGCTGCTGTGTTATTCACATGAGATGTAACCTGATCTTGGAAAATTAATTACTGGCAACCTAGCACTACACTCTATTTCCTGAGTGATTAGGACCCCACTGCAAATAATACTAATAATTTTTATATCTCACTTATAAATCTAAAAAATATCGTTATATAGATTTAGAGCATCCCAGTCTAGCTACATGCAAAAAGGAAAATTTAGTAGAAAATTATCGTCAGCAAAATAATATATTGATAAATGGTCTGCCAGGTTTTGATGAATTTCTGGTGGTGATCAAGTCATATTTTCTGCATTTGCAGTTGCTTGTATTTGGTTTAGGCTTTTGATATTGAACATGTTTTGTTTCTTTCTGGAAGGGAGGAAACACTGGGGAGTGTTTCACTGGATGTCTCAACACTGACAAGTGCAACCACTTCATACACAGTGGGATCCCTGGCAAGGCATTGATCCCAATATATCATGAATCAAGAGACAGTGGACCAAATCCATCTCTAGTACAAACTTCATTGGATTCCCACGGAGTTACACTAAGGATGAATTTGATGCATGGTTCTTGACAAGTCTTGAGTTACTTGTGTTTACGTTTTGAAGGGATGATACACAGTAATTCTGTGTAAATCACTGACAGTAATTTTAAGAGCTTGACAGTCACTGCAAAATAGTTGCTGTGGTGCAGTGACTCAGCTGAACTGAATATTTAAAAACAATGTTATTGCAAGACATGACAAAATGTAATGGTAAATCCTGTCTGACAAAGAGGATGGGTGGTTTTATTAAGGCACAAGACTGGGTGCGAGGAGTTCTCATTTCCCTCTCTGGCACTAGCATATGTCGTGAGATACTCTGAAATGGCTGTTCTGTACATAGGTGAGAAGGTAGTTAACAGTAGATGGTGCTCAAAAATAAGCAGCATGAGACATAGAATTTCTAAAACCAGGGTACCAGTGTGCAGTGCAAATGGCTTCACTTGTTTCCCTCTTACCATAGACTCCATAGGGAGCTGGAGGGCAGTTGATTTTCAGTAGGCACTAGTTTTGCATTTCAGCAGCTTGGGTTCAGGTCTTCTCTACATCCTTCCTGTATGGCCCTGGGCACATTGCATATGCCTAGATTTATCTCATGTAGCTGACATGCCTGAACTGTGAGTACCTTGCCAAGAAGTGGAAGGAAAGTGAGAGGCAATTGTACTGAAGGCCAAGCATTTGGTTGCAGGACTATCAACCATCCCAAGGAAGAGCCTGTTCTACTCCAGTGACTGTAAGGACTGCTTAGGCACCCAACTTTACAGTCAGCTTTGAGCTGCATTTAAGTACACATCAATCCTTTTGGTTGCACATCAGTTCTGCATCTGTGAAATGAAACTGTGACATCCTTACTGCTTAGGGCTGTTGCAAAGATAAATTGATGAAAGTCTATGAGGTGCACTGGTAATGCATTCTCCATGTTGACTTGGGCAAGATTTTCATGGTTCTGTGTGGGAGTTGCCTTGCAAGCAAAATAGCGATGCTAACACAGTATCTAAAGGGAGATCCATTTGTAGCCTTAAGCTGCATTGAGCTCCTAGAGTGGGAGATCTGACAGAAGAAAAATATGTATTCCATTAGCAGTAGAATTTCTCCCTACTACTGAAATTGTTAAATGGTAAAGTAGTCCCTTTGTCACAAAGCTTTTGTTAATAGAAGCTCTTTTCAATAGTGGGATCTTTATTACATTAGAACTTGGAACTGTTTAGAACCACGGATGTGACTTTTGTTTCACAACACCAATATTTACTATTAAGCATGTGGCTTATACAACTAATGGACATAGTCACATAACTTCTATTCTGTCAGTAACCTCAAGGCAGTAGAGTTGCAAGAGCTCAGAAACTCATGACACACTTCAGACAGACCAGACCATTAGCACACAGAGGAGCTACGCATTCATTACGGCTGAAGACACGTCCTATCACACCTTCTTTAGCATCTCTTTCCCAGTGTTCTCCAGCCCCAGTCATGCATGAAGCACACTGCGGTACTGACAGCTCTTGGATGTGCTAACACCAGATTTCTGTCTAATTCCCAGCCAGAGATACGGAAGATGTCAGTCAGTAAGAGCTTGAAACGTGGTTTGAAAAGTTTCCATTCTCTCCTGTGATTGGGTACTAATGAGTAGCAGAGTAAGACTTGTAACCAGCAAAGTTGTTGCTTACATGATTAATGTAACGGTTAGCGGGCAGTTCCTGTATTATTCTAGTCATTCCAGAATATGACATGTCATATAATGGAATATTAGTAAGTCCAACTTAGAGAAAATCTTTCAGAGCAAGTATGTGTTCTTCAGCTTGGATAGCAGGTGTTTGATGAAAAATATTCTCTCAACCATTGACAGCTGTATAGTTCCAGAAAGCAGATTTGCTCTTATTTTTTTTAAGTTGAAGATAAAGCTGACAAGGATAATTCTGTGTTAAGAGTACAGAAAAAGTGATGCATCTTACCAAAAAAGCTTCTAGCAGATATTGTAATCCAATTTTAGTTTAAATTTAAAACATAATCTGTCATCATCAGTACAGTGTGGTGCTTATTTTTAATAACAAAATAGTCAGAAAATATATTCTAGAATAATACTTATGTGTTTAGTGTCCCATCTAAACTCTCGTACATCTTCAGTGATAGCTTCTAATGAGTGTCAATCAATATAATCTGAATATGGGTATTTGCTTAGATTAAATATACTGTTTAAAAACAAGAAGTATGCTCGGAAGCATGGAGAGATTGGATAACTCATAACTAGAGGATATTAAATTAAATCAAGAAAGACTGCAAGGAGAAGATGTTCTAAGTAAATGACATTTAATAATCATTCTTATCAGTTCAGAAACAGAGGCTAGATATGCTGCATAAATTATTTGCTCCACTTGTTCTAGCTGAAACGTTGGAGTGAATATTCTACAGCCTACAAATGCACAGAGCTGCACCTGAACTCCACCATACAGCAAACACAAAATATCCATTCTTTTCATTGTTGTGCCACTCTTTGCATCCATTTCTCATCTGATTAATGATCCTTCAAAAGCAGAGAGCCACTGTTTGGAGAAGAAACCACAAGTCCTTTCTCCAGCAGCCACAACTCTATCTGGCAGCAGGGAGCGTGGGCTCTCCCACAGTGAGGGAGTCCCTGGTCTTAGCCTGGCATTGAGAGACACGTGGATGCCAGAGTTCCTGATAGAGGGCACAGCAGTGGCAGTTTGGGAACTGTTTGTGATTTCTTTTGCTTTTTCAGATGAACCAGATCTCCAGCACACTGTTGGATTCCACTGGGCTTTGAGGTGTTTGGTTTTTTAACCCATAGCCTTGGCATCTGATTTCCTGAATTAATATCTTAATTTTACTGCTAGCAGGAGCTCTGCTCACTAGCTCTAGGGGTTTTCAGCAGCTTTACTACACCATACATTTCTGATAACATTTCAGGTGTAGGAAAAATGAATGCATAGATGACAGAACCTAATGTATGGTAGGAAAAACTGATTACTGTGTGATCATATCTAGCCACCGAGACAGACAGCTACTTAGTAAAGACTCAGCAGGCTGTAGTAGTTAGAGGATTCTGTTGATAATTAAGGAACTGCTAGCAGCAATTATGACATCTCTGCTTATTGTTTTAATTTTTTTTTAGTATAGTATTAAGTATTTTCACTGCAGCCCACAACACACCAGCACACGTCATGTGTGTGCACAACTACTTGATGACTTGAAGGAGGAAAAGAGGATGTAAACACGAAGGAGACAGATTTAGAGAGATGGAGTTCAGGACTTGTGCTGAGGTCCTCAATTCACTGAGGTTTGCAGAGGCCTTAGCTGCAGGTATTTTTTTCAGTGGCAGTACCAATTTCCATAATTGCTGATCCCTGTGGCTCATTTCAAATCACACTGCAGCAAATCTGCGTTTCTTCTGGCAGGCTGTTTGTCAGCTGCTGCTGTTCCTAATCCAGTTCACTGTGCAGAAGCCCTGGTGTTAGTCCAACGAAGAGTGCCGTGCCATGGTGGGATGGCCTGGCTGGGAGAAACCAGACATATGAAAGGGTCCAGGGCTCCCCATGCCATCTCCTTCGGTCACCCCATCCAGTGACAGTGCTGCCTGCAGATTTTGTATTGCTATGCTCCATCGCACCCCTCCTGCTCCTGCCACATCCACATATCTGGAAACACGCAGGGTTTTTTCAATTGCTATGGTAGGGAAAGGCTCCTCACACCTGGCCAGAGATGTTAGAGTCCCTTCATATCACTTCAGCCCTTGTACAGAGGCATCAGGGAAAGCACGATGTCTCCACTGGATTCAGGTTGTAACTGAGCCAGGTCTGCTCCGTGGGATCCTATTGGTCCACCTTTCTGATTGCTATTATGAAGAGAAGGGAGCTCTGAGAGTTAATTGATGAACTTTATTCTTATATTGGTTTGTTGATAAAGCACCCTATAATTTTTCTTTTACTTTATAATGACACTTGGTCAGATTATTGCACAGCCTCTGATTATTTAGAATTGGCAGTGAAATGTAGGGAAAATGTTTCTTTTTTAGATTTAAAAAAAATAAATCACTTCTAAAATTCGTCTTTATCAAAACAATTACCTCTATTTTTGGCAACTTTGTAGAAATTGGAAGCAGAAAAGTAGCACAATTATTAAAAAAAAAAAAAGAAATTTAGTTGTTAATGAGAAATGTAAGTCATTAACCTTTCCTTCTGATTATTATACATTTGTAACCCCCTGCTTGCTAAGGTAAGCACAGCTCCTCACTTTAGACTCTTGGTGAAGTTGGCATTGGTTTGATTGCAGCTACAGAGCTCAATCAGGAGCTGCAATTAATATTGCCCAGTGTGATTACAGCATCTCTTTTGCCTGGGCATTTGACAGATTTTTAATGTTTTCCAAGTTTATTGTGGATAGGGAAAAAGGAGAGGTCTTATAATTGTCACTTCTCAAAATAACTGCACACGTACAGTGGCTTTGATTGCAAAATTAGTCTGGGTTTCTACAGATTTTTATTTTTTGAAATCTAACTTCAGATAAACTCCAGGCACAACTCAGAAAAGCCTATTACTCATCAAAACTAAAGAAAATTACAACCAGCTTATAGCACTTTAGATTAATCTAGATTCTCTTGAAAGGTTCATGAACTTGAGGAGCTCAGCACAGAATATAATATGTCGTTTTCACTTGACTCCTGAATCACTGTCTGGGTGAAGCTAGACAGCAGGGCAGGTAGTACCCATCTATGCAAACAGGAATTCAAGTCAACATGTTGTTGATATGTTTGACATTTCTTCTTGCGTCGTGTATAAAACTCAATTTAATTTACATCAGAATGAGAATTTCCTTTTTTTGGCAAGGGTAAGATGATGTTGCTTCATATGCAGTTTGTGATAAAAGAACTCTTCTGTAGTATTTTTGCCTAGCCAGTAATTCGCTATTTTGTACCTGTGCACTTGATTTCTTCTTGCTAAATGTAGTACTTTGCACTTGTTTATTGACTTTCATCCTATTGATCTTGGTCCATTTCTCTAGCTGTCCAGATAATTTTGAATTCTCATCTTCTCAAGCTAAGTGGTGCAGATGTATACCAGCCCTGCATCATGTAAGGACCCTGATCTGTCATCACAGCAATTAACCAAATTGTTCTGTGAGGAGTCAAGCTAATGAAGCCTGGTTTCCTATAGGTTTTTGTTCCACATCCAACTCATCACAATACCCCCAGGTAAATACAGGCAAAGAAGACTTAACCACTGGGACAAAACACAGTGTAGCTACTTGTCATAGCACTAAATGCCTTCTACCCAGCTGTGTCCTTGGAAGGGAGTTAAGACTTTGAAGAGAAATATCTCTAAGAGACATGCAGTTTATATTTTTATATGCGTTCATTGTTTAATTTTTCAAGTTTTTGCTTCTTTAGACTACACTGCAAAACTTTGAAGGTCATTTTAATGGCACTCTTATTTATAAATTGCTTTCTTGGCCTCACAGTGCCACTCACAGTAGATTAAACCTGAGGCTCTATCTCTGCCTTTGTTTTATGGAGAAGATTGATAAGTGATTTACTCTTTGTAGAATGGTTTACAAATGAGCTCTTAGATAAGTGATTGGGAAAAAGATTTTTTCATATGGAATTATTTTCCACAGAGAACAAACGGATTGTTTTTCTAAATGCTAACATAAATATGCAGGGACCAGATTCTCAACTGGAGTAAATTAAGAGAGTCAATATTGATTTATGCCAACTGCAAATATTTTTCCTGTATTATTTTTCTTTGTACTGTAATTTTCTCTAATGCAAATCCTAATTTCTTTTCCCTGAACCCAAATTCTGAACTCCTGTAATTCCTGCATCTGTTTATTTACTTTCTGGTTTGTATTCTTTTAGTTGGATTTATTAACATACTATATTTTTCTCCCCGGTTCAACAGTATGTGCGCTGAATGTTTATGCTCTCATTTATAGTCTAGTTTCCTTTCTCTGATACTGTTTTGTTGACAATCAATAAAAAGGCAATTTAGGAAAAAAAATGGGATTTTCTCTGAAGTCTAGTTAAAGCAACTGCCAATAATTAACAAGAGAGACCCATCCTGCTGCCTGGAAGCACTTGGATTCCTTGCGGACCTCAGTAGGGTTTGATGGGGTGCGCGCACTCTGTTGTCATAGCTGGGAGCTGGGCCTCTGTAAGAAAATTCTGCTTAGTGCTGTGTAAATCAGTTCAGCTTCAGTAAAAAGAAAATGCCCCTAGCCTTCTCTCCAGATATTAAATATAAGAATTTGATTTTGTAATTCCCACTCCTAACAGAAAGAGATTCTTAAATACCCATTTAAATGGTCTCAGATTTTTTGATGCTTACTTGACAAATTTCCACTTTTAGTACCTGCTGAAGACTGGGCAGCTTTAAGATAGTTACCCAAAGTCACAACAAACTTTGGCATCAGGGCATGCAAATGTCAGGCTCTACACCACGTACCAACAACACAGTTGATTTGAAGGCTTAGCCAGTAGCTTGGCAGACATGAAAATTACATATGAGGAAACTTGCTTTAAATTTCACTCAAAACGTGCACAATTATACACAGCTTTTGGGAGCTTATTTTTTTTTCCCCAGAAGCTGAAAATAATGTATTAAATAAATGTCTGTTTCAAAAAGTGAATGGTATTGTGTGATGAACAAAACTGTACCTGCAGCTCTGTCTATCCCACGCACTAATCAGCGCACAGACAAATGCATTTTAATAATTTATTATCATTTAACTTCAGTGGAGCTCTATTATGCTTTTTATTCTTGCTGTAAATATGTAAAATGCTGTTAATCAACCTTTGTTAGTGAATATTTGATTAATAGCTAGCAGATGTACTTGCCCCTGTGTATACTATGTTAAATGCAATGTACCAACACATAATTCATTATTTTAATAACACACTGGGCTAATAAATCAAGGGAACTCTTGAGAACGCAACAGCCAGAATTACTGAAGGAATAGCTGTGCATTGTTTTAAAAGTAATAAATGTGTGTATTGTTTTAAGTATGGTATGGACTTGATAATCAGCTACCCATGAGTCCTAGTATTGCATTGCTGTGGAAATTACTGAGGGCTACCAAACAGCAGGTCATTTTCCCCTAGCCCCCCTTCTGTTAGAGAACAAAAATCAATCCCCGACGCAAAGACCTTACAAATCCAAAGAGACAGGATGAATAAAGGGTGAGGAAAAGGAACAGCAGGTACTGATGAGCATGCAATACGATGTCTGCAGATATCCTTTTCACTCTGTGATGTCTGTAGTTGTGTAATTTCACTCTTGCCAGTGTGTTCAGGTTAGGAAGGTGATAGCTACCTGAAGAAACAAGAGAAGAGGAAAGAAGTTGCAGTAAATAGCCAAACAGCAAGGAGGAGAGAAAATTAAGTCAAAACTGGCTTAGGGAGCAGCCGGATGACACCATCAGTGCTTGTCTAAACTGCTGCATTGAAATGTAGGAGCGATGCTCAATTTGAGCAACCTGATATTTTCTTTAATGGGCAATCACTCACCAATCTGTACTCAGTGATAATCAGTGACGTTCTGTGGTGACAATTGCATTACTGAAAGAGCCCTTTTTGTGACTTATGTAATTCAGTTCCTGAAATTCAATGCAAAGAACTCTCCAAGTGGAATAGCTCCATGGGGGACGTCAATATCTTCATCCAGGGTTAGTTCCGAATATGGAGCCAAAGTAGAGAAAAAATTAGGTAATTTGCACAAATTCTGAGACTAAGCCAAGAACTGATCTTTAATTCCCTGAGTCCCACAGGAGCATCCTCTCCTTCCTCAACATTGCCAATTTCTAATGGAAAATATATCTTTTTTATAATGATATGGTAGTTGTGCATATATTTAATGACAAGTGCTATAAAGTATATATAGCATAATGCATGCATCCACCAACACAGTTGTGTATGTGGTTTACTATTCTCTCATATATTTAATAGACTACGGTTTTTTTGTGACCTTGGCAATGCGTTTGATTCAAGAAGGGATTACCAGATTTGATAGGCCCTGTATTTAATTCTGTAACTTCGTTGAAAGCTCCACTGCTTTGCATTGATTTCCATGTGCAATTAATACATTTTGTCAGTGACAAATGCGTGCAGAGATAATATACTCTACTCATTTCAATTTCTCCTGTGTACATTTTAAATCAAAATAGCACTTGGTGGCCGAGACCTCCTGAGAAGTGGTGGATTTAGTGTGGAAAAGTGGCATTAAGAATTGCTTGCATAATACTCTAATAATCTGCAGCAGTGAAATAACAAATAATTCCCTAGAAATCCAAGTAACTCAAAAGCTTAGACGCCTTCAAATCACCATCATCTTTAAATGGCTTTCTTGGACTGTGTCTTTCTGGTACTCACAATGCAATTGAATGTCAAGTTAGCTGAAGAACTCGGGAAAACGATCCCCTGAAATGTGTAATGTCTTCGCTCTGATATCCCTTCAAGACTTGACCCTTGTACAACTAATAGGAAACAGCAGGGTACACGGCCGAATTGATACCTTGAACAGAACTGGTTCTGAAATGGAATTTGAGCTCCTTGAGGAAGTGTCATCTATTGCTTTCAGTTTGTTCCATTATTTTTTTAAAAGTGCCAAAATTTCTTACCCATCTCAGAGATCATCTTATAATTAAATTTGCTGAAATACTTTATTTTGTTCTTTCTGACATATTGCAGTTGTATCTTTTCGATAGGTATCATTCAACGTATAATGTAAAAGCCATAGCTACCTGAAAGATTAATTTCATACTTCAAGATAAACAAATGTTTCAACCTTATGCAACTGATTTTTATCTAGAGTTTTCAAGAGACTGATATCTGTTTGTCAAGCACTTCAATTCTGTCAAATCTGCATTTTCAGTCATAAAACTCTTCCGTTTAGAAGTGCAGCCAGCTCTAATCTGCAGTATTTGTGAAGCTGCAAACTTTTTCATCTGCCCAATACAGAAATGGACCATGACTGATAAGCGTGTCTCAGCACTACTCCTGTCAAAATTCACACAACTGAGACTATATTAGAATGCAGACTAAAATCCTCTCCCTTTGTTTTTTCAAATACATCCAAATAAAAAGTCACTTTGTAGCATTGCCTTTGATATTCTATAGAACTCCCTTTAGAACTACAGTTCACAGTGGACCTTTAATTTCTGTTAGATAGGAGAAATAAAACTAGCACTGAAACCTTCACACAAGTGAAAAAAAAACACCTCAGCCTTTTTTTTTAAATCTGTTTATATTCTTACAGAGCTGCTGTTAGTACAGTTGCATGTGACTGCCTCTGAAACAATAATGGATGATGTCTTCGTAGTGCAACAGTGTGACTGGAAATGCTATTCTCAGTTTGCTGACAGATATTCAAAAAAAGGTAGAAAAATGGTGAGGCTTATATCACATAACTTTAGATGTATGAAAAATAGATTTCTGGTCTAAATAAGCTAGACTCCCTCTATATTCAGAAGAGAGAAGGGGACTCCTAGGGGATGATTTATCCTCCTCATTTCAGGAGGTATCATTCATCTTGTGGAGGTAGCCCAGACAGCTCACACAAACACCCAGCCTTCAGAGAGTGTTGTGGGAATCCAAGTGATCTGCGCAATTAAAACAAGGTCTCCACAATTGTAGTCTAGTGATAAAGCTGTTATTCCCACACTATCCTCCATGCATTCAAGCATACACCTATAGCAAGTAGTTGTAGTCGTTATTTCTCTGACAACATCGGATTCTGTAACCCTAGAAGCAGAGTAACTAAATTATGTGAGGGTATTTACCAAAGCAGGGGTTATATATATTCCATCTGCTCTTCCAAGCCTTCTGTTTCCACACTAAAAGAAGAGCTACACACCTCTGCCAAGCATTCTCATTCATTTTGCATTTGGAGATGTTTTATTGGCTGTGTTTTCCCATGCTTTTTGCATCTTTCTTCATTAGGAGCCTCCAGCATCTGACAGGTAATTTGCCTGCCTTCAGCTCCCTCTATTAACACCACCTTTAGACTGAGCACACAGAAGGAAATGGATGTTGTGCCATTTAATGGAGTATCTGTCCCTCATCTGTTTTCAGTCTGTCATGTCCTACCCACCTCTTTCCTATGCCAGTACTGGGGGAAGGGGAGCTGCTTACACTGGTGTGGATGTTTCTGTTGCATACTGCGCAGATGTTTGTCCTAAACCAGTGTATGCTGTTTGTTATTCAAAGGGATTCCTTCTGCAGATGTTCCTATCACTCTGCCCTCCTGTCTTTTCCTCTGTCCCTCTCTCGTACATGAACAGATTGCAGTGATTGTTTCCTTTTTTCCCCTCCAGAGAACAAAATCCCAAGCCAGCCCTCTAGATTTTCTTTACTTGTTCCTAAGCAGCAGTTCATTTGGGCATATGGCTTTCTCTCCTTCCTCACCATTTGGACAGATGTTTTCTCTTGACTAAGTACATTCTTTCTTACATTCTTAGTCCATGAGAGAAATGAGAAAACTTGCAGTTTTTGTTAAGAAAAAAGAAAAAGACCTTTTTTTTTTTTTCTTTCCTGATGCAAACTGCTTTTCAGTTGCATGTTCCTTTAAAGCCATGATTTTCGTACCGAGACCAGTTAATATAACAAGACCAGGAGGTTTATTCTGATTACACTTCAATCCCAGTGTGGTAGGTGCTGTGTAAGCATGCAACAAGAAAGATTTCCCCCTGCCTGAAATAACTTCTACATATGAAAGGAATGGAAGTTAAGTGCAACAACCAGGTGAGAGGATTCGGAGTAGAGATGAGACTTTTGTGCTCCTCATATTAAGCAGCGGTCAAAGCATCCCCATTATAGTGATTGGTTTATAGGTGAATGTTTGAGAGATAAGAAGTTATTAGTAATAAATGTCTGATTAATGGCAGGCAAAAAATGCTGAAGGTATGTTTAAACAATTGTACTAAAACCTTTGAAATTATTTCTGGGCCATTTTAAGGTCAGCATTAGCAATAGTTTTTCAAGAATTCAGATTCCAGTATCTCCCGCTGTTATTGTGGAAAGAGGAATGTTAACATATTTCCTGCTTATGTGAAAATATACTTTTTTGTAATTATGCGATTTTTATTTTCTTTTAACTTCTTCTTGTAATAGACTTTCTCAAACTGGAGGTACCATGAAAAGATGTACACTTATGCATGCACACGGTGCCCACAAGCAAACATGGGAAAGTTTCACAAGCTAGCAGCAAGCTGAGAGCTGAGCGTCCGTGCACGTGTGCAGGGCTTTTTATTCGGCATTGTCTGTCTCTCTTACAGGCTTACAAATGAATGAACGAGTCTGTCTCTAAATCCTTCGTTCTTCACTACTTGCTATAGCTTTTCCTAAATTAATGATTACAACCAAGATTTTAATATGATACCCTTGTCTTTCTCACTGTAAGCATCCCACACACATTCACACCTCCCACTGTGACAGCTGAAGAACAAGAATGAGCAGAGCCCCAGCGTAAGCAGAATCAAAGAGATTTATTCAAGGGTTATACATTTTTTGACGCAAGAAACTTTTCTTGTGACAATGGGCTGTTGGCTAATGTTCAAGGTGATCTTCCCTGAGCCTCATTAAGCTGTCTTCAGTAGTTAGGTTTAAAATGGGAGGCTGGTGGCTTCCTAGCTGTCTGAAAGAAGAAAGGATGAGATTCATCTCTGCTTGCACTTCTTTTATGGCTGAGTAAAGTGCCCTGACTGATATTCAGAGTGACTGAATACAGAGTGAAGAATGTTGGCTCCAGTGAAGTCTACACAAGAGACACAAGCTCTGCTGAATTAGCTCTTCAAATATTTTGAAACCTTGCTGTATTAATAGGCTTATTTTTCAGCGTGACCCTGAGCAGACCCAAAAGACTATCGGTGCATTTGAGGCACACAGTAAAAGGGATAGAAATTTACACTTTTTCTGGGTACTAGAATCAGCGAGGCTGCTGCTGTGACCTTCAAATCTGGCTGGGAATAAGAACTTTAGAGTATAATGAGATCTTATTTTATGGGTGGGCGGGAGGAAAAGCTTGTGTAGGGAGAACTTAGGTGGTCTGTGTCATTCGTGGCACTTGGGCTGTCTGAAGGATGAACCCTCAGAATTGTGATTTTTTTTTCTCTTTGCTTCTGAAAAGCATCTAGAAGAGACAGAATCAAGCAGGGTAACATTAGCCAACATTGCCAAATCCCAAGCATTGCCAGATTCTCTTCAACTCTTTAAATAACCGAGACAATGAAGCTGAAGGAACTGCATGTCCCAAGATGTTAAAAGCTTCCTTCTTTTCAGACATTACATGCAGTGCCTGTTTCAGATAAAGAATTTCAAGAATAGGGGAAAAGAATGAATACATAGGGGCACTGTGGAGGCTGTATGCTGGCCCTGGGCCTAACACAGAGAAACAGCACAGGGAAGTTCACAGAATAAACCCCACGGATGGACAGAAATTAGTATCCCTTGTATTTGGTGTTGCCTTTCTGCTTGAGGGAGATAATTTTTTTCAGATGTTCCTAATATCGTTCTCAAATTTCACAGTGCATGTCCCCAGTGCCCTTCCTGGAGCCAGAGTATAAAGCTGTGGGGCTGGAGCTTTGGGTCAAGACAGGTTCTTTCAGCTTTTATTTGGAATATCTGAAGTCAGATTGGCTGTTTAAGCTGCCTTGTGTTTTCTGGAATTCACCTCCTCTGTTATCACTCTTTGTGGCATGTATTGAAAGCAGAAGAACTGCAAATTAAATTAAATTAAATAGCCTGGTGCAGCTACCTGTCTAGGGTAACCCCACTGAAGTTAGCTGAATGCACTGCACTTGCATAGCAGATACATGATGGATTTAGAAGCGCACAAATTCTTCCCAAAAGAATTATTCTTATCCTCCAAATGTTATTTATTTGGGTCGGAATGGATCTTTTCAGCTATAGTGATATTCTTCAAACTGCTGCATTGTGATACAATACTGCTCTTTTATTAAGCCATAATACTAGTAGATTGTTTTAAGACTTATGCTGTGAATCTCTTGCAGATGAAATGCTGCAGCAGGAATATCTGAACGATAAGGAGATCGGAGGATGCTTTTCTGCACAACTGTATCATTCCAATGGTCTGGAGGATCTGAATGATTGAAAACTAACAAGTAAACCAAGCCCTGTCTATTACATACCTAAGTGCTGGGTAAGTATTGAGTGGTGGAAAGGAATGTTTAAACGATCATGTGAGGCTAAACGGTGCTGCGTGGACCGAGTGACTGAAACAACTTTCTAATCAAACCTGACAGCTCTACTGCATTATAATTATAGGCTGCCAGAGGCACTTTTTAGACTACTAGTACTTCTGGGATAGTTTGCATCTAAATTAAAATTGAACTTCAAAGCAGTTTGATGGGGATGTGTTTCCAAGAAGTTTAAAAAAATGTGAAAGACACTAATTGATTAGCATTATGCACTGTACCAGCTGGTTGCTACTGTAAAAAAAGAAAAAAAAAAAAAAAAAGTAGCAGCCATGCTGATAATCAGAAAGTGGTATCTTGAATCCTATTAATTTTCTTTTGAATTATTTATGTGGGTTTTCTGTTCCAGTTGTGCACTTTCTTTCAAATGTTTATTTAGTTTCTCTGTAAAGGAAAAAATATTTGGGAGGAAAAGAAAGAAATCTGGAAAATCTCCAAGGGTTAGCTCACCAGCAATCTGTTCAGATGTCCTCTTCTCAACCGGGCCCTGCTCTGCTAAATATTTATGGCAATGTTTAACAAATAAATCTCACCCACCTCCCCATCTACAGTAAAGCAGAAGATTGAACTGCTTTAAAGGGAGGATTACCTCTTTTTTTTTTTTTATGAGGGGGAAGAAATTCCATGAATATATGTTAATTTCTGAAAAAGATAAAGCACAGAGCTGCAACTGCAAACATCTGTCTGTCCACACTACAGATGTTCTGCCTGAAGCTTATTTTCTAATTTCATCTCTAGACAACAACAACAAAAAGGAGTTCACAGCTCCGCAGTGTCTTCTCTTTCTTTTAGTATTGTACAACCACTAATTGGAAGCAACAGACAGATTCTCAGGACTTGATCCGGTCTTCAGATACATGCACACATTGCTTGGCACGTTGTACAGTCAGCCAGTGTCTCAGCCAGAAATGGAATCAAAATGCATTGCAAGGCAGGCTGTATGCTGAAAGGAGGGAGTGGGGCCCTGACCTACTAGAACATTTAGGTATCTAAACCCAGTTTAGTTTATCTAAACTCCACTGTTTTCAAATAGACATTGTTTTTCCAAAATATCTATGTATTTGTATGTCAGTTTCTCAGCAGCTCCTGTGCTTTGATGTGAAGCATTCTATAATGAAGATATCTTTTGACTTAATTGTTTTGCTTTGCTTCTCCCTTTTCTTGAATTCACTCAGCATCAGATCCTTTAAGGGATGCCTTGTTAAGACAGAGCAGTGTGTCACACTGACACCCCCTGTTCAGCAATGACTGAGTCTGGATTCTTCAGAAGAGTGCAATGAAATCGCTATTAGATACATGGATTATACTTTTCCAATACATTTATTCCTGGCCAAAACCAGTGACTACATGGAGCACTTAAAAGAAAATTTATAGGTCTTTAAAATTTTATTGAGTTTGATGACTGTACGTGAAAGAAATACCAGTTATGTAATTCAGGAATGTGCAGCTTGGCTTCTCTATTTCCAATGCTGTCGATTGGAATCTGTGAGCCCAATCAAGATTTTTCTCAGGATATTGGATCTATGTGAATGCCTCTACAGTTATCTGCCTACCTATAGTGTGCCAATCTGTATAAATTTGATGTATGCAGAATCTATATAGGAACTTGTGCTGAGGAATTTGAAGCTTACTTACCCTTAGACCAATTTGGAACAGATATATAGATTTTAGGAAAAATATCTAACCTTTTCTGTGTTAATCCATTGATTTCCACCCTGCCAACTAGTGTGTTAGGAATACCTCTTAGAAAAAGGCAATGTTTCTTCATTAGTTTCATTATTATTACTTTATTGGTGTGGCTGACTTTGGGTGTTTGTGTTTATTCATGATAATTTATTCATTACTTCATTTGCAGATAGTGACTGTAGTTAGTAGCAGATGGGAACTCTTTCCAAAAACTCGAACCTGTCAAATGAAAGCACACTTTAGGACTGCATCATCCCTGTTTTCCAAGCCAGAGCCTTCGTTTTCACAGAATTAGTTTGCAGAGTTTCTTAGGGAAAGAGTGATGGCCAGAAACCAATGCATCTTTCATGAAACATTTTCTGATAAAATATTTACTGTTTTACAACAAGATGTTGAATATTCATCAGGTATCCCTCAACCATGATGCACTTAATTTTCATCAAAGCCAAACAGACATGCAGAAGTATGCAAGCAGTGTAGGCCTAATTTGTCCACCCCATCACTGTGGGGCCAGGTATTGCATGTACACATCTAAGTTCATTTGAATAACCACGGGCAAAATTTGAGCTCCTTTGGCTGCAAATCTGTAAAGGCTGGATAGTGAGAGCTTAGCACCACAAACTCAGATTTCAGTGGCAGCTTTGTCAGCTTTAATTGCAAGTTAGGATGCTGAGCACTTACACTTGGCAAGATTAAAGATAGAAGTTTAGCTTTCCTCATGCTGACTGGATCCCTAGACAAGGGATCCTAGACAGGCCCTGCTCGCAGTACGTATGGTTACACACGTGTCCTGCTGGACAGCAGGTGATGAGAGCACATGGTAGCATCACTGTCCAGAGGTCATTCAGAAACCAGCCTTTGTACATGGCTCATTAGATCTCACTTTGGAGCCCAGTTGCTCCTCATTCAAGAGCTGCTTCATACCGGACAGCCTCACAGACAGATGCTGTTTCTTGCCCAGTTCTGCTAGCTTTTCCTCTCACCTGACACAGATACTGCGACCTAGTAGCACAGCAGCATTTTATTTTTCATAATTCCAGCAGTGTTTTTTACTGTTAGAATTATCACCGTAAATCATTGCTGTGGGAGCTCTTTTCACCAAGAAATGACAAGTTATTAAAGAAAAATGCTTGAAGACATTTAAACAGAAAGCTGATATTCCCATTTACCCCTTGACAACATATCAGCCGCTTTCAGAGACAAGGCGAGGCAATTTTTACAGAGCCTCTCCGCTTCACTGCACTCCCTCTCCCTCCTCCACCCACTTTTCTCTCTCTCACTTACCACATGGAAATTCAGAACATTTCCCCAAAAATAGAGTTCAGATCTGCAGCCTGGATAAGTATGTGCTGGTAGCTTGTAATTCTTGACATACTTCTGGTGGCTTCAAAGAGTATTTGCCAACTGCTGGCCTGGAAGCAGTGAGACCAGCTCATAGCTGCAGGATCTGAAGAAGCACCAGCCCGTGGGGTCTCCTGCCTAGCGAAAGCCGCTCAGTTCAAGGCACACCAGAGCTCTGAAATGGGGACACAAGTCTGTCCAGCTGGGACTGTATCTTGTACCTTTTTCTCACTCTGGTAGTTCACTTTGTACTGATTTACCCACACTTCTCCCTGCTAGGACTCGGCTTTGGCAATAAGCCCTGATTGACTGAAAGACAGAAGAGAGCTTGCACACAAATTTCTGGATGCCGGGATTATTTCTGCTGTGGCACGTCCCCTTTTCATATCTGCTTTTGCTTCCTTCTTTTCTGCTTAACCAATTCAAGAGGCAACCAGCATATAAAGCCATGATTAGAAAGATGTGTCCCTGTGTTTTTGCCCAACATACTTCTGCGTGTAGTAGAGAGACATGAAATGGATATAGATCCTTTCCATTTTAGCAACCTCTGTTTCACTGAGTAAAATATGTTTTACATAGTAAAATATGTTTTAGCTAATAGCAGCTTTTAAGAGAAGAACTAGTTGGGACCTGTTCCTTCAACTGATTAACACTGTATATACACAAATATTATGCTTTTGATTTCTGTAGCAATGTTATATAACATTTATACAGCAGTTTCTTCAAGCAAAGGTCTATATGTACATGTAAAATGTTACTATAAACATGGCTTACTCTTAAAAGGAAGCTCAGGAAAATCTTTACTACCTCTCTGAATACAGAGAAAAGTGAAGGATTAATCAAACTCCCTATTGTTAATTAACTGCTTGCAACTGGATATTTTCGCCTTTTAGGGGAACATTTCTTCTAACTAAACCTGGATAACTGACTTTTAGACAGCCAACATAGGATAAAATATATCACAGTAGTGTAACTCTGTATTTCTGTTGGCATCATCTTAGATTGAGTCCTTGGGAACATATGGAGTGCACTGAGTGAGAATAGATTCAGTGATGCTCTTCATGTCTGCTGGCTGGGAAGTAATTGTAGCAGAAAAAGAAGAAATCACCAACTTGTACTGGCATGTTCTTCTGCCTGCTTAGATTTATAAATGTAAGCATGCACGGCCAGCAAAGACTTGGCAGTAAGTATATGCTGATTTCAGGCAGCTATTGCTGAATGAGATGTGGTGGTGACAACAAACTCTTGTGTCATTTGGCTACAAATAGTTTCTATGAATCTATTCCTAAACAGTGAAATGCTGCTCTCCTCAGAAGTTTTTCTGGCCTGCTATGGCACGTAATAAAACAATTTAAGATGATTTGGTGGTTATTCTAACCAACTCAGACTTCAGTACTCTCAGCAGAGTTCCTAGTTTGCCAGACTTTCAGTCTGACCTAGGATGGATTGTTTAAATCTCTCTGTGCCAGACAGAAGTGTTGTGAGGATGTGTTGGTAAGTCTGTAGGAGGCACACAGGTGTTGTGGCCATGGATGGTGTGTAAAATAGCACAACAGTTACAACTTGAAACTGGCATATCCTCCACAGGTGGAGTGTCTCAGTCAAAGAAGAAAAATCAGGTGGCTCAACATAAAGATAGAGAAATAACTTAAAAATTAGGGGGAACAAGGGCTTGTGGTCCGTCCATAACAGCTTCTCTCTGCTGCTCCTTCCTCCTCCCGCCCTTCCCCTGCTCCCCGTGGTCTCTCCATCATGGCGGCCGGGCACTCTCTGCCCCGGCGCCTGCAGCCCCTGCTTCTCCTCCCCCTGCTCGGACCTGGGTGCTCGCAGGGCCGCTTCTCACACTTTTTTGCTCGCTCTGTGCAGGTTTTGCCCTTTCTTAAATGCGCTTTCCCAGAGGCCCCCCCCACCCTCGCTGAGGGGCTCAGCCGTGCCATGCGGTGGGGCCGCCGGAACCGGCTGGAACCGGCTGTGT